>JAPHCH010000170.1:0-19065 GCA_030772445.1 Cladosporium sp. MBC 237
TTATTATTATTATTATTATTATTCTACCTTGTTGGTTGGTTTGTTTTGTTGTGGCTCTTATGGTGTTTCTATTCGTCTTTGATTGGTTGATTGAGCGAGCGAGTGGGTAGACGACTTTGATAATCTGTGATGACCATCACTTTTGATAAGCTAGATTGGGTCAAGTAGGTAAGGTATTGAAAGAACTTGCTTGTGCTCTGCGGGATTGTGAAGTACTTACCTGGCCGGGTAGGCTTCGAACATGCCGCGAGATATCCTGGAAACTCCTCAAACATTCAGTTATTGTGGGAGATTTGTTATACAAATGGGTTAGACACATGTGTCCACCTACCTAGGTACGCGAGATACGCCAAAGGAAGTCCAGTCTTCCTAGATTGATGATCATTGTTTCTGTACTACTCATCAGTAGTAAGTTCGCCACAAGCCTGACGGTCAATCGTCGGAAATAAAAGGGTCCGATAACCAGAAGGCGCTTTGAACTTTCAGATGATAAGAGCAGAATGATGTGCAGTAGTATCTAGATCTCTCTCACAGACCAGTGCAAGCAAAATCCACGTTCGCTACAATAACATCCTCCTCCTATTAGTCTACCAGCGTAGGGGAATGTTCTCACGAAACGGCGCGAAAGCGCTCCGCCAGTCCTCGCGTTGCTTCTCCAGCACAGCAACTCGGCAAGCCGACTTCACGCACGCTGTTATCGGGGGTGGCGCGGTTGGTCTTGCGATTGCTAGGAGGTTACAGCAGAGAGATGGCGTGAGCACGGTGTTGATTGAGAAACATGGCATGGTGGGCAGTGAGACGAGTAGTCGCAATTCAGAGGTGAGAAAGGGTTGACATTCGCTCTTTGAGACTGCCATTGTAAACTAACGCCGAACGCAAAGGTCATCCACGCCGGTCTCTACTACTCAAAAGACAGCCTCAAAACGCGCCTGTGCATCCAAGGCAAGGAGATGATGTACGACTTGTGCGCGAAAAACTCCATCCCCCACAGCAACTGCGGCAAATGGATCGTTGCCCAGACCGATGAGCAGATGGGCGAGTGCGAGAAAGTCCACGACTTCGCAAAGTCAATAGGCGTCCCCATCCGCTACCTCCCTCGAGACGAAATGGCCAGGAGAGAACCCGATGTGCGCGCCGAAGCCGGCGCGCTGGAAAGTCCCACCACGGGAATCATCGATTCGCACAGCTACATGCAATTCCTGCACGGCGACTTCGAAAACGAGGGAGGCGACACCGCCCTCGCGAGCAAGGTCGTGAGAATCGAAGCTCCCTCGCCCGGGAACCCCGACTGGAAAATCTGGACGACCTCACCCGGCCAAACGGCCGCCGAAGACGACTCCTACATCACGGCGGAAACGCTCGTCAACAGCGCCGGCCTCTACGCCTGCGACGTCAACAACATGGTCCTGCCGGCCGAGAGGCACAGGACGCAATACTACGCCAAAGGAAACTACTTCAGCTACGCCAAATCGCACCCCAAACCCTCCACGCTCGTCTACCCAGCGCCCACGCCCGGCCTAGGCGGCCTCGGAACTCATCTGACCCTCGACATGGGCGGGCGAGTGCGTTTCGGGCCGGATGTGGAATGGGTCGATTCGCCCTCCGATCTCATGCCGACGAGTGATCGGGCGCGCTTCGAGACCGCCATCGCTTCCATCAAGTCTTTCTTGCCCGGCGTGGACGAGCAGGCTCTCGCGCTGGATTATGCGGGTATCAGGCCGAAGCTGCAGTACAAGGCTGGCGTGGCGGGCGGGAAGGGGTTTCAGGATTTCTATATTAGGAGGGAGGAAGGGTTTGAGGGGTTTGTGAATTTGTTGGGGATCGAGAGTCCGGGTTTGACTAGTAGTTTGGCTATTGGGGAGGAGGTACATCGGATTTTGTATGGATAGGTAGGTAGTTGAGGGGATAGGGGGTGCGTATTGGAGAAGGGAGATGCGGTTTTCGATGGTGGAGATGTTCTGGATTATGATCTACTGAACATGGCCTTTCTATAACTTCTATCCCGTTGTGCAATGCCGTCACACCAAGAATTAGGTAGACCTCGTGGCATGCGCAGGTGCTCGCACGGAGGATGTTCACTCGGCATCTGGCTTTCAACAATGTGGAGCCGAAGTCGCACTGGATGTGCTGTACAAAAGCGAGCGCGAAAGCAACATTCCCCGCGCGAGAAATGTGCACATGCTCCACTGTCTTTCAGGAACAGGAAGGGATACCACGTCATTGTTCATGCCCTTTGCGTTCGTCGATCTTTGAGCCTCGTCCAAGCAAAAGCCGACAGGTTAAGCAACGAGAGTGTACTCTTTGGCTTCTGGGGGAATGAAGGCTTGGAAGGGTGGTATAACTTGTTCAGGAGGGCGATTCAAAAGACTCCAAGTACAACATTCACTGCGTGTCACAGCTGACATCGAGCCTTGAAATCGAGCCAAAGGATGTATGGTAGACATCCTTCTACGCCGATCTCCCCTGCGGGGCAGCCCTGTGTCTTGACGCACGGGTTCGACGATCGTGCCTGCAATCACTGTTGCCCGAGGTGCACCTGCGAGGTGGTATAAAGAGTCAGCGATCGCCTCCATCAATGCAACCATGTTCTCACCAACCTCTATATCCATAACAAAGCTTCATTCTGCAAAATGGTTCGCGCTCGCGATCTAGCTTTGGCAGCTACAAGCCTCGCCGTTGCCAGCGCTCAATGTCCCGACTATCTCGACTACGCCGAAACTCCTCACGGTCCATTCTCAGAAGGAAGATACAACCTCTCTTACCAGAGACCTGACGAGGCATGTCGCACTTTCAAGTCTTCCGTGGTGGAAGACACGGTAAATCGTGTCAAGGGAGACATCTCCGACCCGGACCTGCGACGGCTCTTCGAGAACACATACCCGAATACTCTCGACACTGCAATTAGATGGAAGGGCCTGGCCGAAGGCAGCGATGAAGAACTGACATTCGTCATCACCGGTGATATCAATGCCATGTGGCTACGCGATTCGGCGAACCAGATGCAGAGTTACCTGCCGCTGCTGAACGCCTCGTCGTCACCCGACTCGATCGCATCCTTGTATCGCGGTGTCATCAATCTCCAAGCTCGCTACCTTCTCACTTCGCCATATTGCAATTCTTTCCAGCCGCCCGTGGAGTCTGGCATTGAACCGGCTCCTAACCCCTCGGCTAGCGAGGACACTGTCGTCCCAACTTACAACAACCAGTCTGTTTTCGAGTGTAAATACGAGCTCGACTCCATTGCTTCTTTCTTAGAAGTGTCCTCGAACTACTGGCAAGCTACCAAGGACACCGAGTTCTTCGGCAAGTATAGCTGGCTCGCCGCGGTCGAAGCGGTTCTCAAAGTCGCCGAAGACATGAGGACACCAACCTATGGCGATGACGGCAGAGTCCTCGACTCACCTTACTCTTTCACTCGCCTCACGGACCGCGCGACCGAAACTCTCGCCAACGACGGCATCGGCAACCCCGTCCAAAACGGCACAGGACTCATCAGATCCGCCTTCCGCCCCTCAGACGACGCAACAATCTACCAACTCTTCATCCCCGCCAACATGATGTTCTCACGCTACCTCGGCTCCGCCGCCGAAATCGTCTCCGCCCTAGGCGGCTCGAACAGCTCCTCCCTCTCCAGCCGCATGACGAGCATGTCCGACGACCTCCGCGCCGCCATCACCAAGCACGGCATCGTGGACACCCCCTCGCACGGCAAAGTCTACGCCTTCGAAGTCGACGGCTATGCCTCGCAGAACATCATGGACGACGCCAATATCCCTTCCCTCCTCTCCGCACCTTTCCTAGGCTACTTGAACGTCAGCGATGATGTGTACCAGAACACGCGCGAGCTTATTTTGAGCGCAGCGAACCCTTATTTCATGCGTGGACCTGTCATCAACGCTATCGGTGGCCCGCATCAGGGTCCTGGCATGGCGTGGCCGATGGCGAGTATTGTGCGGATTTTCACGAGCGATGATGACGAGGAGATTACGGGCCAGTTGCGGGAGATTGTCAGCTCGACGGATGGGCTTGGGTTGATCCATGAGAGTATTAATTCTTTCAATGTTACGGATTGGACGAGGCAATGGTGAGTTATGATTGCTGGATTGGAAGATTGTTGAGGGTGTAATTGCTGACTTCAAGTGTAGGTTCTCTTGGGCGAATGGCCTGTTCGGTCAGATGATTCTTGATCTGGATGATAGGAAGCCGCATTTGCTTCAGCAGAGCTTCCAGGGAGACGATTAAGAGTTTTATTCGCAGGCTTTGGTGAAGTCCCGAAGACATTGATGAGATAAATGAAGCGATGAGAACGTTCGTGGGGAATCGGATAGCTACCTCCACTGCGTAGCTTAATGATTGGTACTAATAACACTTCTCTATCGTCATTGATAAAAGCAAAACACTCAATGAGGTGCATCCTCATCTTGGTCGAAATGCTGGCTGCAGGGAATCGTTAGCGCATGCAAGCACTTTGATCATTATTCACGCAAAAGTAAACGTACCTAGCAAAGGGAGATTTCAATCTGAGTGCCCTGCCCTTGTAAAACCACCAAATCGGAATAGGCACAAAGAGGCAACTCAAGAAAGCCAGCAAAGTGCTAGCCCACTGGAAGCCAAGTCGCTCGTACATTTGACGCTGTGAGTTTGTCTGTCAGTTGCGTGGTCTCGTGATGAGATCGAAACTCTCAATGGGTCACTTACAGCAAAGAGCGGGAAAACGCAACCGACAATGTTGCGCACCAGAATGACACCAGCCAGCGCGCTCGCCGAGTAAACCTGGTAGCTATCGACGACGTAATTCAGCACGCCGAGGATGACAATATAAATTCCTGCGCCGAACAAAGAGGACCCGACAATCGGCACGATCCAATGGATAGATCTATACGACGTCCAAGCGAACCAGAAAAGCGAGACAGGCAGCAAAAAGGCTCCAAAGCGAGCCTGTCCCATGCGAGCTTCCGGCACGCCTTTGCCGTTGTTCTGCGCCACACGACGGAGGTAGTAGCGCTCTTGGAGAGGGTAGAAGCAAGCTGCCACCAGCGCACCGATCGCGATGCCGAGAAATGTCAAACCCGTTTGGCCCACGTTGAAACCGTGCCCTTCCTCGCTACCGAAGACTAGGGGGAAGGATTCGTTGAAAAGGTAGACGACGCCGTAGATGAAGCCGTTGTAGGCTGCCGCTGCCATGGTGATTTCTTCGGTGAAGAGGAAGCGTATGGGGCGCGTGAGGTTTACGGCGAAGAGGGAGTGGACGCTGCGTTTTTCGCCTTTGGAGTGCGCGTCGGAGATTCGCGAGGCGGCGAGTGGGTAGCCTTCTTTGGAGAGGTGGTTGCGCAGTTTCTTTGCGCGTCTTTCGAGGATGGTTGAGTGGCGTGTTTCGGGGAGGAGGATGGGCATCAGCAGCCAGATTCCTCCTGTGATTCCCATCAGGGCCCAGAAGAGGTTGCGCCAGCCTTCGTTGAGGACGAGGTAGCCGGTTATGACGAGTGCCATTGGAGGGCTGAAGGTCGATGATAAGCCGTACACCATCATGGCGTTGCCGCTTTCGTTGCGCTCCCAGACGTCGGATATGCTGCCGCCTGTGTTGGTGAGTGGGGCGGAGCCGCCGAAGCCTTGGATCAGTCGGCAAATGATCACCATGGGCATGTTGTAGGCGAGCGCGAGGGGGATTTGGAAGATGACGAGAATGAACCATGAGCCGAAGTAGACGGGGCTGCGGCCGTAGTATTCGGACAGAGGCGCGAGGAGCATGGGCCCTGCGTGAGTTCGTCAGTTCAGAAAGCCTAGGCAGATCTGTAAAGATGATTGTGCGCTTACCGATTGCAAATCCTAGGATGTACATGGACAGTCCTACTGTGCCCAACTCAGCAGATGAATCGAAGGCGGTAACGATATCAGTCGCCGCTGAAGAATAGCCTCCGGCACACAGGCAACTGGATGCATTCTGGTCAGCAAGCATCGACTTACGGAGATTTGGAAGGACGAACTTACGTCAAGAAATTCAGAAAACTGGCGAAACAAGTAATTTGCCATTTCTTATACTTGGGCCAATTTCTCGGATTCGTCTTGTCGTCGGGAGCCCAAGTCAAGTATAAAGGCGTTGAGTCGTCCGGGTTGGCTTTGACCCTCGCGATGATTTCCTCTTCGCTCAGCAATAGACCTTCTCTTGCACCTTTCTCGCCTTCCTCGATCCGTGTTGGACTTTCGTCGGGGGAACCATTGTGTGGAGAATCAAAGGAAGTGCCATCCTTCTTTTCGGAGAAGGAGGTTGCCGGTCTAGGAGCGTGTTCGATCTCTGCCATTTTGCACCGGACTTGGAACAGTGGTCTTCTCAAAGAAAGAGGATGGAACTTATGGATGAGAAACAGCAACAAACCCGCGTAAAGGATAGGATGATTTCGCAAACTCCACACCGCGCCGAGCGCGCAAGTTCGTCACACTACCACCAACCCTTCGTAAGCACAACGATGACCCTGTAGACGGCACCTCCATCCGGGTCGATTGTCCCCATACGCCTCCTATCACGCGTGTCTGTCTCTCCTGCAAACCGGCTACGTAACGGGGGAATTGGGGCATCTCCACGTTGGGCCCCACAGAACCTGAGTTGATGGTTGGAGGAAGAGAACGGAGACGCAAGAGGTTGTCGGAAAGACCGGGCAGAGATTTTGGGTATCCGTGCCGGATGAGCGTCATTTGTGAGTATTTGGTAGACCCTTGGATCTTGCTATTGGTCGCGACCAAAATGCCCGGCCGCCACTTTGGTGCTTTCTGTGAATTTTATTAGATGACATAGTGAATCACGTCAGCGAATAAGTAGAAAATGTATCTGTCTCATCACTTGACAATCCCGTCTGAGCTCGCAAGTCGTATACAGGCATGAAGATGTTGAAGCAGCAACCGGCAGTCATAACCTCCGTAAAATGTAATCAATTCCGCATCCGTATGCAGCAGTCCGAACCTCCCCGGCTCCACGAAGAGATGTCCTAGTCGATGTCATGTGTGGAGTTTCAGCGGGTCATCAAAGCTTGACATTGGCCAAGCTCTGCCGTCGGAAGGCTTGGTGCTGTTGATCTTTCGCACGGGTCAAGATCCATCGGAGGTTGCACAGATAAGGTATGACCGTTTTTGAGTTTCAGACATAGGGCATGTTGTACATACCTTACAGGGGCCTTTTTATGCATAGAACAACTATGTTACAGGGACTGGAGACTTCACTTCATCGGATTTGAGCTGGACTGGAGGAGCTCTCAAGTCTTTCTTGAAGATATTGTGCAGCTACCATGCGCCGTAAACTCAATCGATCTATGTTATGGTGGAGAGATTGTTGACAAAGAAATTGTTGAGATGTGATCCGCGCATCAACAAAAGTTTGGCATACTTGTGTTATAAAGCGAAAGTCAAGTTCATCAATGAAGTAAATGGCACTCAGAGAAGCAGAACAGACACCAACATCACAGCGATCCTCCCTTCCAAGCCTAGATCGACAGGACAAAAGATGGCGTTGAAACCTTGCAGGCCACACCCCTAGTAGCCTCTGAACGGCATTTCCCATGACTGAAATGCTTTCTACCTGGTCTGGACGTAGATGTCCGAGTTACCACTGCTCTGGTAGCCCTCAGTGGCGACAATCTGGTAGTAGTGAGAGCCAAGGTTGAGGCCGTTGCGAGACCAGGCGTTGAAGTGGTTCTGCATGGTGACGGTACCGCCAACACGCTTCGCGGTGCGGACAGACCAGTACTGGGAGTGGTGTTAGCAAAGGCTCGCTACAAAGTTTGGACAAAGGATGCAATCTTACCTGCTGGAAGGTGCGGGTACCGTCGATGGAGGGCTGGTTGACACGAGTGGAGACGTAGACGTTGTAGGTGCCACCGTCAGAGGTGAAGCTACCCTTGAACTGCGCACCAGAGCTGGGGTTGTAGGTGCCGTAGGACTCGATCACGTAGTACTCGACAAGAGGGTTGCGGGTCCAGCCGTAGATGGCAAGGTAACCGTTTCCGGACGGGTTAAAGGAACCGCCATAGTTGATGGTGCTAAGTTACCATTAGTTTAAGTCTGAGAGATGGGAAAATATGTGAATGTACCGGCCAGTACCCGGATTCCAGCCTTTTCCACCCACGAAGTTACCCGTGTTGCGCCACGTGACAGAGTAGCGGCTGCCCTCACCCATGGTGTAGGTGGCGTCTCCGCCGCCGTCGCTCCACCAGGAGTAGAAGTAGCCATTGTGGTAACCCTCGGAGTTGGGAGTGACAGCACGCTTTTCAATGAGAGTGGAGTTGTCAGCGTCGTCACGCTCGTGGAGGAAGTCGAACGGCGCAGCGACAACGCTGGTGACAGCCGTCAAGGCAAGGAGGAGGGACTTGATTCCAACCATGGCGTTGATCGATGGATTGCTTTCTGGGAGTTCGATGAGGAAGCAGTGTCTGGAGAAGTATCGTCGAGAACATGCGAGCGACGTTGTCCTCTATATAGTCATCGGTATTCAGCTGGTGTTGCCATTTCAATTTTGCCTGAAAAGATTACCAAGACTCTTCGGAGATGGTTGGTTATGGCTGTGGTATAGTGTTCGTGCTGCGATGTGGAAATGGCCGGCCAGACCGTAAGGATATGAACGGACAGGCTCGTTCCGCGCAGGGATGTCTGAATGAACACTCATCTCTGGTGGCGCCTACGAGGTCTTGTGACGTGCGATAATATTACCCAGATCTCCAAAGGGCCACCATACAGGAGCTTAGGCGTGATTGATGGCAACTTTGGACAGGCAAACCGAGGTCTTGGGAAGCTTCGCTCAATCGTTCCAGTAGGTCTCGAGCCTCGAATCCACCGTTCGGCTAATGTGTCGCCAAGGTCAGCCCCCTGATCCTTGATGAAGAACGCTGTAGTTCCTTGGCGCCAGCTCTTTTTAATTAAGAAATGCAACCTCACCGAGCCAAATCACGTTGTTTTCTATCCGCCATTTCACCGAATAGGCCAAATCAATAGATTGTGCAGCAGCGGCTTTGTGTTGACACATAGTCTGGCTGCAGTGGTATGCCTTAGTAGTGCGCTCCAGCTGGCATGACTCGGTTATCAGGCTCCTCTGGCAATCGGCTGTGCCGCTGTGATGCCCGTGTATTAAGCGCCCGTGTGGCGCTCAGCCTACTAGAAGCCATATGTGTGAGATAGATGGAAAGAAGCACGTGTGGCGTAAGGCACCTTGCCGCTCTGACCTGGTGCCTGGTCGTAAAGATTGCATTGCAGACAGGAGATCATGTTCCGGTCTTTGCGCAAGGCGTAGAACCGGTTCTTTCCCCGCTCGACAATGGACAGGCTGATTTCCGAACGATAGTTGCAAACTAATCGTGGCTGGGTACCGTACCATAAGCCAAAGCGGTGCAATTGCCGGTTACGTTTGGGAGAGGAGGTGAAGTTGGTTGTTTGTCGCTAGAAGCAATACTTCGTATGCTAAGCGAGTGCCCTCCATCCAATCAGCTGTACAGCATGAATTTTGCCTGAATGCCGCCTGCATTGCTATAGTACTACCATGTATACAGTAGCGAGATGTCGCCATGATCTGAATGTCTAGGTGCATGATCAGCAGTCCATCTCCTCAGATCAGGTACCTGCCATTCTCGGTATGCTGGGAAGTACCTTGTCATCAGGCTGAAGCTCTTCTGCGAAGCATCGCTGATGGGTATTGTGTGTTGATCTTGTGTGCCTTCGGAAGGCTCAAGGAAAGAATGTGACGGATGACAGGGGTGTTGTTGTTGTTGTCGAACATGAGCACATGAATTTAGGTGGTGTGTAGTTGACAGGAAGAACATTGACACGAAGTGTGTCGAGGGCTTATTCTTTGTTCTGGTCAGCTCCGCGCAGTTAGCTGAATGGGCAGTAGACAACCTTTGAGGGATTTGTACAACATCGTCGGGGCCTTCATTGGGACACCTTTGGCCAAAAGAAAAACAAGTGCAATTGCGATACATATCCCATGCCTGTAGATGCAAATGGAAGCCCTTGGGCAGACCTTCGGCGTGGTTTCATCCCGTCATTCATAAAACTGAAAGACAGGACGAAACACCTTATTCCAGTATAGTCGTGCTCCAAGACGCCAAAATGGCGTATTAGAGTCCAAAAATATGCCCATTCTCCGAATCGAACGAAGGATCTTGTCATTACGAGTGACACGCTGTACCACTAAGCCAAACGGGCTCAACACGCTGCTGTGGAACGTTGTTATTGGCTGATCGAAGCAAATATGCTTTATATCCCTAAAACTTTTTCCAGACCATAGCACTCACCACGCTCGCCAGGAGTACAGGAAACATAGACAAATGTAGATGATAATTAGCCAAGAAATTACATAGGCAATCAAGAATAATCGTGAAGAACACTGGTTGGAAATTTCACAGCCGGTCTAGACGGTAGATCCGTAGAATGGGATGAAAGCTTTCTTAGGTGCTTGCTTCGCTATTGATCCAAGCCCCTCAATCCACCCAGCAAAACAAACAGTCAAACTCCATGATTAGACTACCTTAACCAGAAAAGCCGTACTTCGCGGAAAACGAAAGTAGCACCAGAACCTCCCAAACCCCCCACGCCCTCTCAAGGCACAACCGAGCGCCTTCTAAGCTCCACCTGCAGCCTCTGCGCAAGCCCTCGGAGATCATCCGAAGACATCGACAGCAGCACAACGTCTAGCAGCCTGTCGGTTCTGGGAACTTGAGAACGGGCGAATGCTTCAAAAGACGTTTTGTCAAGTTCGGACTTTGCAGCTGTAGAGGGAACGCGTTGCGCGGGGCGCGGTGGTGGTGGCGGTGACATTCTCTGGCTCGAAATGGACTGTCTTCTCGTTTCATTTGGGGGCACTGAAGAATTGCTGCTTTCGCGGGGTGGTGTGTTTGCTGGTGAGGATTCGTCCCCTTTGGGGAGCAGTGTTGGTCGTGCTCTGTTGCTTGTCGTTGACGGTCTCCTCGCTGCAGCGGGCGCAGTAGACGGCCGCTTGTCTTCGAGTTGTTGTGTATCTGCTTTTCGAGAGTCTTCTCCTTTGGGAAGGAGAGTTGGCAAGACTCTGTTGCCTACCATTGAGGGTCTCCTCGCTGCAGCAGTTGCGACAGATTGTCTATTGTCTCTGTAGCTTGGCGAATTTGCCGTTGAGCTCCCTCTTCGATCGGAAGGCGGTGGTTGTGGCGTATTATCCTCGAGCATAGTTGGTGTCGTCCCGGGTAAAGGAAAAGGAACAAACCCATCCCCAAAGAGGTTTTGTGGAAGTTGAGGAAACTGATGCTGGAGCTGGAGTTGGAGAATAGAGTTTGGACTCTGCTGCGACTCGGTAGCTGTGCAATTGTCAGCACCGGAGCATCATTGTTGAGTTGAAAATATACCTACCTGATCCCTGGGCCCGAACGACATGTGCTATAGGAGCGACGGGAGGGGTCCATGTGCTTCCAAGCTCCTCCGCAGGGTTCACTGTGAGAGGCTGCTCGACGTGGACTTCCATGTTGGTTTGCACGCTGCCCAAACTGTCTTCTTCCTCGAAAAATTCTTCGCCGCCAGGGAACCCTTGGTTGATTGCATATGGGCTTTCAATGGCTGAGTAAGGGCGATATTCATGGAAGGAATTGTTCGCGTATGGGCTTTCGATGACTGATCCAGAGCGATCTTGGGGGAAGGAAGCGTTTGCATCTTCTCCGGCTGGTTCTTGGTCTTTCTCTTCCCTGCTGCTGCCTGCAACGCTCCCAAGACTGTCTCTCTTCTTGTACACCCTTTCGCCAGATCCCGCATTATCTGCCGCGTTTGTATTCTCGAGAACGGAGTGGGATCGTTTTCCGAGAGAGGAGGGTTCCCTGCTGGCAGTACCTCGTGTCTTGGGGGGCATGATGGTTGGGTTATTGTCGAGTGTATTTGCACCTATTCAGGTGCGCGACTGATTATTGTTTCGTTCTAAGTATGTTTGATGAATGAACTTCGGCCCAGAGGACTGGCATAGCATCATTGCGGCGGAATGTCCTAGAAAATGCATGTTCAGGCAACAGTTGGCAGGTGCTGGGACGTAAAATCTGGGCTGGAAAGAAGGATTGTTTGGACGTGAGTTCTTTCCCGCTGGATGCGCATATACTGAGCAGCTGATACTGCCTTATCATTTTGTCTTTCGCGACATTTTGAAGCGCAGTGGCGATGTTGAGATGTTCTCCATCAGTTTTGCCATGCAGCTTGAAGTCTAGCGACTCCGTGCTGCAGTTATTAGATCTCGAATCTCAGCCCCTGTGAGTCGAATCGACGGAAGCGACCATGCAGTAATCAGTGGTCTGAGAATGTCATACATTGGTCCAGAATACTGGTCGAGATGTAAGAGAGTCGAGGCAGATTTGAGGATGAATCTGGACAACCGTGAGATTGGCGCAAAGCATCAGAACCCTAAGTTGACTTCACACGCACAGGAGTCTGAGCCGTGGCTCGCTGATCTCGACGAATCAATCTAGAAGTGGAAGTGCCTTTTGACTTTCGTCGACTCTTCCCGAGTCAATCTGACAATGCCATGTTTACCCCGCAAAGGTTCATTCTTCTGGAAGTGCAGTCGTCCCATTGGTACCTACAGTGGTGAGATAGACTACGCATAGGCGAGGCCGGCTTGCGAACTTGCGAGCCTTCTAATGCAGTCATCTGCCGACCCGACGATGCGTGCTGACGGCCAATCGTGTTCTTTCGCATGCAGCTGTCCGGCATTGTCGCATTTCGCATGTTGTCAGCATTGCTTCAGCAGTAGTCTCGAACTCGCTTCTAGAGCTGGTGGGTCTCAACACTGCGGGAAGAGCAGAGACAATTTATTGTCTAGATTTCGTGTTGAATATGGATTGACATTCCCAATCTCTGCGCATGAGTCGTCGACGTAACGAATGCAGACTATACAAAGACAAGGGACGAAGAATACATAGTTATGCTGCCATGGCGACGAAGGCCTCACACACGACTGAGGCGATGTCTGACAGACGCAAGTCGGCATCTCGTCACGGTAGTTCTCGTCGCACAACAGCCCCAAGACGCTTGGGTAATTTCCCATCCGGCCAACGGGCGGAAGAGGCTTGTGCTGGCCCAGGCAAGTCTGCGGCTCCGCAGCGCAAGTCAGCGCCCAAGTGTCTGCGCACCCGGCGCGGCGGCGGGACGAGAGAAGCCACGAGCGCCCAGTGTAACGGGGAAGTGTGAGGATTGGCAAGGATAAGGGGGGGAGGGTGGGCGGCCGAGACGGGGAGTTTGGTGTTGGCGACGGGCCATATGCAAGAAGAAGACTTGGGAGATGTGTGTGTGCGCGGGTGTCAAACTTTTGGCTCGGTTTTCGGCCGACCAGGGGCCGGACTGCATTGACAAGATGACTGCGAGAGAAAAATATGGGAAACACAGGAAAATTGGCTTGATGGAGGTGTGGAGGTAACCAGAAAATCACCGCACATCACGATTCCCACGTGGGATCAGGTGCTCGATGGCGCTGTGAGGTTTGTGAGAGGCTGGAGGTTTCACCCACGGCGCGTCTGGAAAAGCCTATCGGAGGGATTGAAATGAAGAAGTGTGGAATTGATGGCGATCTAGGAGGTAGTATGAGTGCTAATGTTCCTTAGGTATCTCCACTGGAAGAAGGGTAATAATTGTATACAGAGTCAGGGAGCGATGTGCGAACAATAGGAAACCACAACAACAAGCTTCAATAAAACAATAGCTGATCACAAGCTAATATATGCACATGTAGGAAGGATTCAAGAGAGCTCAGAACAATGGATAGTCAAAGCCATTGGCACGGTGTGCGGGTGTATCATGTGTTTGGCGGCGCCTGTTCCTCTCATGGCGCCGATCATTCTCCTTCGCCAACGGTGCGGCTAAGCCATGCACGGCTTAGACTTTCATTTCGTCTAGCCCGTAGCGCCAACACCAGCGCCAGGGGAGAGTGACCGAGTGCGCGTCGTTGCTGCTACTCGCTGCTTGTCTCTAGCCAAAACCTCCATACCGCCCCGTCGTTCCTCGTTTCTCTTTCCCTTGTTTTCGTCGTCGCTCCATTATCACGTCGTCAATCTCTCACCACAGTCGATCTTTACACACCGCTCCAAGGTGCTCGCCAGCCGCTCTCTCCCGACCAGCGTTGCACGCAGTCACCACTATCTCTAAACACACCCAGCCAGCCCCTTGCGTGCCCCAGCAACGACACAGAAACACAACAATACCCCAGTAGCTTTTGCTTCCCAGTGCATTCGCGATATTACAATCATACAAAATGAAGCAATTCATCGGCGCGGCAGCTGCGCTGCTCTACACCACCGCCTCTGCCTCGCAGCTTGAGGCTCGCAGCGGTCTCTGCGACAACGCCGTCAACGATGGCGGCAACTGGTACTGCTCCATGGTCGAGGCCATCACCTACAACGGTGTTGGTGCCGACAACAAGTACAACAAGATCACCAAGATGGATGGTGACTCTGGCTCCTGCGAGAGCAAGCCTTTCGGTTACTCCGGCGCCATGAGCCCTCTTGACGAGGAGGTAGGCATTGGCTCTCACTCGGCGCATATCACGCGTCATCGCGACATTGCGACCACTGCTAACGATCCATCCAGGTCTCCATCCACGTCCGTGGCCCCGCCAAGTTGAAGCAGTTCGCCGTCTACACCCCTGGCAACTCTTCTTCCGACAGCGGCAAGGCTCGCCGTAGCGCCACCGCTCGCCGCCACGCCCACGCTCACGCCCACGCCCACAAGCGCGAGGCTGATGCCAACGTCGGCGACATGGTTTACGCTACTATTGACGGCAAGGCTGTCAGCTGGGCCAATGACTACTCTGGCCAGGCTACCGCCAGCCCTGACGCCGCCACCACTGGTGCCCCTGACATCAAGAACAAGGCCTACGGTGGCGACTCCAGCTCTCCCGCTGCCACCTCTTCTTCCTCTGCCGCCTCCTCTTCCAGCTCCTCTGGCAGCTCTTCTGGCAGCGATATCCTCGACGGCATCTTTGGTGGCTCTTCCGGTGGCGACTGGGGTCGCCAGGCCTACTACAACGCCGGCAAGGGCGATGCTGACGGCCTCGTCTTCCTCAACCACAACGGTGGCTCTGGATCTGGTGTCTTCGACTACTCTTTCGGCAACTCTCTTTCCTACGCTCGCGCTGACGGCAAGGGTGGCAGCTCTTCTCCCGAGGTTCTTGACGACTGCGAGCTTGCCTCTGAGGATGAGATCATCATCATGACCGACAAGGAGTGTGAGGGTGACGACTGCGGTTACTGCCGTCCCGGCACTGTTGCCCACCACGGTTTCGCTGGTGCCAACAAGGCCTTCTTCTTCGAGTTCCAGATGCCCGACGATGGCCAGAAGGGCGCCAGCAAGTACGACCCCGTCAACATGCCCGCCATCTGGATGCTCAACGCTCAGATTCCCCGCACTCTCCAGTACGGTAACGCCGAGTGCTCCTGCTGGGACTCCGGCTGCGGTGAGTTCGACATCTTCGAGGTCCTCGCCCCCGGTGACAAGCGCATGAAGTCCACTCTCCACGGTAACAACCAGGGTGGCTCTTCCGACTACTTCGACCGCCCCTGCGACAACACCATCAAGGCCGCCATGGTCATGAAGGACAACGACATCCACATTAAGATTCTCGATGACGACTACGAGTTCGGCAGCTCCATGGACTCCAAGGCCATCGACGAGATCATGGGCAACCAGGGCATCCTCGAGAAGCTCACCTCCGTCTTCGACCTTTCCGGTCACAACTAAGCGGGCTTTCGCGGCGGCGACGGCTTGGATTTCTAAAAACCATATAACCTTCTCGTATACCTCTTCACTTTTTTCGTCTCCGGAGAAAAAAACAATATCCAAATTTCAATCGGAGCTCACCTTATTATCTCCTTATTCACGACTTTTTTATTTATCTGCATCTTTTTGCATATTCCCTCAAGACACTCAGCGCTTCAACGCAACCTCCTTCTGCAACACAACAAGCGAAGGAGTTTTTCGTGTTGCGTCGTTGCGTTGTTGCGTCTTATGTTTAGTTCAATGACGGGGTCGACCAGTTGCTGACATGGGAAAAAGACAAGAAGGAATCCTTGTCTTTTGGATGACTTTTCTCTTCTTCTTGTGTGTGGTAATGGGCTCGCGCACTTGTTTGACGTGTCGCGTGGTTTCCATTGGATGGATGGATGGATTACTTTGGAGGGCTTTTCTTCGCTCGATATCATGCAGGTTGGGCTATCTTCGTATTTAGTGCTTGTAAATGTTTATGTTTGACTTGTCTTCCTACTTTCAGTGTCTGAGTGTTTGGGTGAGTTGTGGATATGCCTTGTGCTGTGTTCTCTGCTATGTTTAGAAGGGCTCTCTCGTGTAATAATAAGATTGCCAGCAGAATTATCTTCCAGCTGTCACAAGCCAAGGTAAAGATTGCTCGGAAAGGCAACAGTTCCCGATATCTGCACGGCCGAGAGAATTCAGTACCAGAGCAATAATGCGAGGTGAGGTGTGGAGGGTGAGGTGTGGAGAGGGAGAGGTTGTGATTCTCTGGGGGTGGATTTTACCGAGGCTGGATGCTTTTGGTGGCCGGCCTGCCATGCCGAAGGGTGGTGCAAGGTTTTGAGTAATCGCATGGCCGCCCAGTAACATCATCTCGGCCTTTGCACTTCTCACTACTCACTCCATACACTTTGTTGTCAGATCTTGCTGAAATATATACCCAGCGTTCTTGTCATTTGAGTGCGCGCGCACGGCTGTCTGCCTGTCTGTCTCATACCAGAACCTGCTCGATCCTCAGCGCCGACAGCGGCTTCTTCTCCACTCAGTGTGACGGCATAGCGAAACCACCCCCGACCACGCTCGTAATCGTTCGGCACAGGGAAGACCGACCTCAAAGGAGTAGGTCGGACACTTAGCGCGCCCAGTGCGCACCGAGGCTGTCGCAGCATACAGCACCACTCAGCAACATCATGTCTGGCGCGTCACCACCAAAGCCTTGGGAGACTGCTCGCGCCGGAGGAACTTCAGGTATGCCTTGAACAGAACATCGGAACAGACACTCAGACGCTAACAGCCATCAGCTGCAGTACCCACCGCGACCGCGACACCAACAGCCACCACCGCTGGAGCAGACGCCGGCGCTCCGGCATTGCCCAGCAGACCAGACTCGCTCAACAGTGTTGCCACACGGACAGCGTCCAACTACTCATCACCATATAATCGCACATCACCCTATGGCGGTATGAGCAGCTCACCCTACGGAATGGGCGGCGCGTACGGCGGGGGAATGGGAGGGTATGGGGGATACGGATCAGGCATGGGAGGCTACGGCAGCCGCTTCGGAGGCATGGGAGGCATGGGAGGAGGCATGTACGGCTCATCCTACGGGATGGGTGGCGGCTACGGGATGGGAGGTGGCTATGGCGGCATGTACGGCCAGCCTGGCATGATGGGCCCGAACGGCGAGCAGAGCCTCACGCAGACTTTCAGCCAGTCCACCCAGACCACTTTCCACATGATCGAGTCCATCGTGGGCGCGTTCGGCGGCTTCGCGCAGATGCTTGAGAGCACCTACATGGCCACGCACTCGTCCTTCTTCGCCATGGTTTCCGTGGCAGAGCAATTCGGCAACCTGCGCCAGACCCTCGGTTCAGTCCTTGGAATCTTCACACTCCTCCGTTGGATCCGCACCGCAGTCGCTCGCCTCACAGGACGCCCACCTCCAGCAGACTCCACAGATCTCACCCCAGCCAGCTTCGCGGCCTTCTCCAGCGGCTCCTCCGTCGGCCCCGACGGCCGCCCCAAACCCAGCAAGAAACCCTTCATCGTCTTCCTCCTCGCTGTCTTCGGTCTCCCCTACCTCATGGGCAAACTGATCCGCGCCCTCGCCGCCTCGCAAGAAGCCGAAGCCCAACGCCAACTGGCCAACTCCCCCTACGACGCCGCCACCGGTGAACAACAACCCCTCGACCCCAGCAAACTCGACTTCTGCCGCGTCCTCTACGACTACACCCCGCAACTCCAGCCCGGCCAACAACCCCAGCCCGGCCTCGACCTCGAAGTCAAAAAGGGCGACCTCGTCGCCGTCCTCTCCAAAACAGACCCCATAGGAAATGCCTCGGAATGGTGGCGCTGCCGCGCCCGCAACGGCCAAATGGGCTACCTCCCCTCCCCATACCTCGAAACTATCCAGCGCCGACCACAGCAAGCGCAGATCGCGAACAAGGCCGCGGACAGCGAGAGTGCTACTCCTCTCAATAGCTCGAGAGTCAACACCATGACTGGCAGCAACCCTGCTAGCAGAGCGAATAGCATGGTCAAGGAGGAAGTCAAGGTCAAGCCGAAAATGCCCGAGGGCAAGCCCGGCGATGTCAGTATGGAGAGTTTTCAGAGGGGGGGATTTTATCAGTGATCTTTTGTTTTTGGAATGGAATTTACGGCTTTTTGTTTCTGTTCGATATCTTTCTTTGTCTTCTTGTTTCTCGAATCGAAAACAGTTCACAGAGCGCTTGGTGTTTTTTTTTAGGCGTTTTTTCTCTTCCATCTTGCTGCTGGTTCACTTTTTGAATTTTCATTTGCGAAGAGGCATTCTTTTTTTTTTTTTTTTTTCGTTTGGGCGTGGTCAGTTGGTTGCCACCATGTCATGTACGATCGAAGCAAGCCAAAAACGAATTGCATTTTCTCATCTTGCAATATTGTAAGATCTTTCCTCGCGGTGATTATAAAGGTAATCAAGTCTTGCATGGTAGATGAGGTGGTGTTACGTACTGAGGCGGTTCATGGGAAGGGTCTGCAAGTGTGTTGAACGTAATCAGGGGGTGAAGGACGAGCAGAGGCGTAACTACATGTTTTCCCCCAACTATTGGCGGAGAGATTGTAGGGAAATGAAACATGACGGATTTTGTAAAGAAGTGTTGTGGGTACAAAGGGGTAAGCTGAGCTAAGGCTGTCGGCTGATCTTTAATTCATATCGAACCTGTGAGCCTGCCCGCTCTGCGATTACACTTCATCGGTATAAGCAAAGTTGATTTTCCAGATACTCCCATTCATTGAGGGCAGGGGTAAAGAACCCCAATCCAAGAGGGAACAGTACCGGACGCCTTTTTCTTTTTTTTTTTTTTT
>JAPHCH010000172.1:0-19996 GCA_030772445.1 Cladosporium sp. MBC 237
AAAAAGAATAATCTAAAATGTATTTTTATTATATTTTTTTCTTTCAAATTTTTCTAAAATTAAATTACAGTTCTCTTCACTAGAGTGAGATGTTATTAATCTTAAATACCTAGAAATGAACTAGCTATTAGATATATATACTTCCCGAATATAGTATATATAGAGGATAGTCTAAAAATAATACTTCTAATAATAGTCACTTTCTCTTTTTTAAAAACAATATACTATTGTATTTACGAGAGTCTTTTACTAGTCGCTATACACGAAGTGATTTTGCTACTCCAACTCAGACCACACTATTTCAATGTTGCATACTGTCTCTACTCGTTACACCGCCCACAAGCTCTATCGAGTCCCGATTTTCTTTGGTTTCTTTGGTTTCTATGCAGTCTTTGATCGCCAGCAGATGCAAGCGGTGATGTGGCAAGTGGGTATGCTGTATCACGAGCCAGAACGCTCCGTAGCATTGACTATTCACACCGCTTCTAGATGTATCCAATCTTACGTTGTCAAGTGCTTCTTGGAGCGGTCAGTTGCGAGCAGATGTCACCGTTGGTCGGGCAGCAGATGGCGCCTTGCATGTTCTTATCGGCTATTTCCATCCAGCGGTTGATGATCATACTCCAAATCCAGGTCAATAGAGCTCTCATACTTTCAGTTTCCTTGCTCCATACTGCATCATGTGGATGAGTCCCACTGTGGGAATAGAGAAGCGACGGCACGTCATTTGAGGTATATATCTTAATCAAGAACATGTCATCTCTGGCTATGGTTGACAAACCATATAAACACTTCCGTGCCTCCTTCTCGTTCTATATAACTCAATATAATTCTCACTTCCAAACCTACAACATCCAAGAACATCAGACTACCCGCTCAGCATGGATCAAGGTGTCCCCTTAGCGATCGTAGGGTACTCCTATCGCGCTCCCAATGTGGGTGGGAAAGGGCTCTGGGAATTTCTTTCCGAAGCCAAATCAGCATGGTCTCCAGTTCCAGCAGACCGATTCAGTCAGGACGCATTCTATCATGCAAAGTACGAGAAAGCCGGCACCTTCTCATCCAAAGGCGCCCATTTCCTCCCGGGCAATGTCTATGCTTTCGATGCCCCATTCTTCAACCTCAGGGCGGACGAAGCCCGAGCAATGGATCCACAACAGCGTATGTTGCTAGAATGTGCCTTCGAAGCTTCAGAGAATGCAGGCATTCCGCTCACTGGATTGGCTGGCTCTAACGTGGGAGTCTTCGCTGCAAATGAATCACTCGATTACGGTGACCAGACAACTCAAGATCCGCCGAGCATGAACCAGTACACGGGAATTGGTATGGCGCCTTGTATGTTTGCAAACCGTCTTTCGTACTTCTTCGACCTCAAAGGTCCCAGTATCTCGGTCGACGCTGCCTGCGCTAGCAGCTCGTATGCGTTACATCTGGCCACGAAAAGTGTTCAGTCTGGCGAATGCGATGCAGCCTTTATTGGAGGTGCTCACCTGATCTTGAGTCCAACGCCCTGGATCATTCTAGACAATGCCGGGTACGCTTGTGTTCGTTCCACATGTCATAAGTCTTTGATCACTGACTTGGTATATCTAGCATGCTTTCGCCGGATGGTAGAAGCTACTCCTACGACACACGAGCGAATGGATTTGGCCGCGGTGAGGGAGCCGCTTGTGTACTTGTCAAGCGTCTTTCGGATGCGGTCAGAGATGGCGACAGTATTCGGGCGGTAATCCGCAATACCGCAGCCAGCCATTCGGGAAGAACCAATGGCATCACAATGCCTTCCCAGTCTGCTCAAGTGCAGCTGCTTACTCGTTTGCACCAAGAAGTTGGGCTTGATCCTAAGGACACGGGATATGTGGAGGTAAGAAGTGCAAATTTGGTCTTCTTCTCCGTGGAATCTGCTGACTGTAGATGAATAGGGACACGGAACAGGCACTCAGGTGGGGTGAGTCAATGGAAGGGATCCATACATGCCTCATTAACTACTAAGAAGACTCCAGGGATCCGATAGATGCTGGCTCGATCGCCACTGTCTTTGGGCCATCCAGGTCCGTAGCTAATCCTATTTACATTGGAGCCCTGAAGTCCAATTTTGGGTAAGTTCTTGTCGCAAACTTGCGCAGCATATCCCTGCTCACTCCATAAACAGCCACACAGAGGGAGCAAGTGGAGTTCTCGGCGTTGTGAAGACCGTAATGATGTTGGAGAACGGCATTATTTTGCCAAATGCCAACTTTGAAAAGATGAGCTCAAAGATCTGTGGGGGAGAGAAATTGCGGGTAAGTTGTTCTATTGGTTTGGTTCCATAATTAAAAGAAAAAATCGCATTCTAACCGTACTAACGAACGGCATAGGTTGTCAAGACGCCAACTCCTTGGCCGCCGGGTGCGATTAGAAGAGCTTGTGCTACTAATTTTGGTAGGGTGTATCAGTCTCCGATCAACGCTGGCTTGGACTGACACCTAAGTGTAGGTTTCGGAGGCGCAAACGCTGCAGTGGTCTTGGAGGCTGCGACTCCTGATTCCATTGCTTTGCTGTTGACCAGACAAGGCGACACAGCCGGTAGAAAGGCTCTCGTAACAAAGACAAACAACAGCACACCTGAAATTGTCAATGGGACCGGGGCCAAAGGCGAAGCGAGCACCAACGCGCAACGTCAGCTTTTTGTATTCTCTGCTAAATCAGATTCAAGCCTAGGTGCATACCTTGCGAGCTTTGCAAAGTATCTCGAGGGCCAAGATGACCATGGAGATTTCTTGAAGAATCTGAGTTTCACGCTGAGCCAGCACCGCAACCACTTCACCCACCGTCAAGCCATCGCAAGCGGATCGTTGGAAGAGCTCAAGGCAAAACTGTCGTCCACTACTTCCGTTTCTGGCAAAGCTTCCAGAACTTGGGATCCAACGGTTGGCTTCATCTTCACTGGACAAGGTGCACAGTACGCTCAGATGGTAAAAGATCTGCACCACATCCGTCCCTTCTCTGATGCCTTAACCCGAGCCGACGGTATAATCCGCAAATTTGGAGCGTCCTGGTCATTGATAGGTACTTTGACGAAATCTCCTTACATATTCATGGACGATGGGCTAATGATTCCTGCTGCGCAGATGAGCTTGAGAAGTCTAAAGACAATTCACGTGTACACGATGTTCAGATTGCCCAACCTGCTTGCACGGCCGTGCAGCTTGCTTTGGTAACCGTTATTCAGCACGTCTGGAAGATCACACCCTCAATTGTGGGAGGGCACTCAAGTGGTGAAATTGCAGCGGCTTTCGCTGCAGGCCACATTTCTTTCGAAACCGCGCTCGCAATCGCTTACTTCCGAGGTCAAGCTGCGGCGAAGATTCAAGAGGCATCACCCACTCAGGGTGCTATGCTGGGACTGGGTGTGGGGCCCGAGGGCGCCGCAGATCTGATTTCCAGCGTTGGTAACGTCGGTTACGCTGTCGTTGCAGCAATCAATAGCCCAGGAAGCACCACGGTCTCTGGCGATGTGAAGGCTGTAGAAGCCGTACACAAAGCCGCAGAGACCAAGGGTATCTTCGCTCGCCGGCTCAATATTGCGGTTGCATACCATTCGCGGCACATGGCACCAGTCGCTGAATCCTACGGGAAGGCAATCGCGCCGTATCTGGAAGTTGGTTGCTCAGAAGACCGTTCAGAGTCGACTCTTTTTGTTTCATCTGTCACCGGGCAACTGGAATCCGCCGATGAAACGCAAGATCCAGCCTACTGGGTGAGAAATCTTCTAAGCCCAGTGAGGTTCTCTGAGGCTGTTAAGCAGATGAGCCAATCCGACGGTCAGGAACGCAAAAATCCAGATGTCGTTGTGGAGATTGGTCCACACTCCGCACTGAAGACACCGATACAGCAGACGTTGGCCCAAGTTGCCGAGAAAGGAGGAAACCCGAAACAAATCTCGTATTTGCCTTCACTTGTCCGCAACGCAGACTTATTTCAAGCGTTGCTGGAACTTGCAGGTAGCCTGTTTACCGCGGGCTTCGCAGTGGATCTGGCAGGAGTGAATCATATCAACATCAACAACGCTAAAAGGCTTATGGACCTTCCGGGCTACGAGTGGAACAGGAACACGACTTTCATTCATCGTGCGCGAGTCCCAGCCGAGAGACTGTCGAACAAACTTCGCTTTAATCCGTTACTTGGGTGGAAGAGCCCGTACTCGGAGGGAAACGAAATTTCGTTTCGAAACGTCTTCACTTTGGATGACTTACCTTGGATTCGGGGCCACAACATCGGTGGGGAAGTCTTGTACCCCTTGACTGGTTTCATGTCTCTAGCAATTGAAGCAGTCAGGACAGTGTCGCATGATTCTAAACCGACCACCATCGGACTCAAAGAATTCCACGCCAAACGGAGTTTGAAAATTGAGGAAGAAGAACGTATCGATATAACAACCAAGCTCCGACCGTCTTCCACCGGAACAGAGCAATTCTCATCCTCCGTGTGGTCCTTCGAGATCTTGACTTGGTCAGAGTCAGGAGGATGGTCAACACACTGCTATGGCAAAGTGGAAGCGAATACGCACGATCTGAGTATGGAATCGAAAGCGTTCAGGTCGGCCGTGCAAACCGCCAACAGGAAAGATCTGAACGAGCTTGATCCTGAGCGCGAGTATGCCATGGCTGACGAGTCTGGAACCGTCTATGGTCCAGAGTACCGGACTATGGATGTACTCCGCCAAGCTCCCGGCATTGTAGTGCATGAGATCCAGCTGCGAGAACTCGACGCCCTGATTTCGTCCTCCACATACGGTTCTCCGGTAACAGTCGACCCTCCAACCTTGGACTCTCTGTTCCATGCCCTCAGCGTTATACAAGAAACCGAATCGCGTGGCCTCTTCGTGCCGACGTACTTTGCAGGAGCTCGGATTTCGAATGAGATCCCAACAACCCCAGGCCAGCGGTTCACTATTGTTTCCCACCGGTTGCAGTTAGAGCCAAAGTCGGGAACTCTCCGAATGAGCTTTGTTGTCTATACCACCGCCAATGGAATCAAGGTTCCGGTCTTCGAGATGGAAAACCTTTCGTTGAAGTGCATCAAGCAAGCAGCTACGACCTCGAGTGCAATGAGCCTTCCGGATGGATTCTACCAGGACTTGGTCCCACATCTCGACCTTATTGACGGAGACTTCTTAGCTGACACGCTTGTTAAATCGGATGTTCCTGAATCTGATCTATTATTCCAACGACAGGTGGAAGCAGTCTCACTCCATCTCATGGGAAAAGCGCTTAAAGAGACAGCTCATGACGACGCAGAAAAGTGGCCACCATTCATGAAGAAGGCTCGAGACTGGGCAGCTCGATTGAACCCGGTGGTGTTGCCAGAGGCTGAGGCCGCCAAGCTCATAGAAGTAGTGTCGAACCACAGTACGCCCGGCAAACTATCATGCGAGGTTGGGAAACAGTTCACCGAAATTCTTCGAGGCGAAGTCAAGCCCTTGGAAATCATGCTGAACGACGGTCTCTTGTCTAAGCACTACGAAGAAGATCTGCACACCAAACGAGGCAGCGCCTCTCTAGCGCGCCTGATCCGAGTTTTGGCGGCGATGAGACCGAACATGCGAGTACTCGAGATCGGAGCCGGCACAGGAGGCACCACCATGAAGATCCTACAGGCCTTGACATCGGAAGACGAAGACGAGGAGGCACAGAAATCCTGGAGCTATATGTACACAGACATCTCGTCCGGTTTCTTTGAGAACGCTCGCACCAAGTTCGCACAATGGTCAAGAAGAATCACCTATCAGAAGCTTGACGTTGGGCAAGATCCTTTCTCCCAAGGATTTTCTCCAGAGTCTTTTGACATGATTGTGGCTGCCAACGTCCTACATGCCACACCCGACATGGACAAGACAATGAAGAATGTATGTTCTTTGTTGAAGCCAGGTGGTACCCTAGCGTTGCTGGAAGTCGTTGTCCATTCTCCTGTTGCTATGCCTTTCGCTGTCTTGCCCGGCTGGTGGTTGTCCGAGGACAAGTATCGCGGACCAGATGGTCCTCTCATGACGAAGCCAGTTTGGAATGAGTTGCTTCTGGATACCGGATTCGACGGGGTACGAGGCTATCTTTCCGAATATCCGGAGCGAGAAAGGCTTATGGCCGCTATGTGGTCCAGGAAACCAGCCACCGTGCCGGCGAGCACAGCCTCCCAAAAGCCTCTGGTCACAATAGTCGGACCGTTCAGCACCTCACAAGAAAGCGGCTTTGCCCAGCTTGTTGCCAAAGAAGTGGAGTACCAGTTTCAGTGCAAAACCTCCATTAAGCCTGTGTCCGAGGTCGAGGAAATCGATGAGACCTCTTGGTACGTATTCCTGGACAGTCCTAAGCAGAGTTTCTTTGCCAGCATGACGGAGCGTGACTTCGAGGTGCTTCAGGACATTGTTCTTGAATCTGCGGGCATTCTGTGGGTGCGTCCAGAAGGAGGACAGCCAGAGACTGGGTTTGCAAAGGCAATGCTTACGACCATCCGACACGAAGATTCTTCGAGGAAGCTCTTCAACCTGGACCAGGCTCCGTACACACCCGCAGGGGCTTCTTGTATCGCAAAGGTAACGAAACAAGTCTGCGACCCAACAGCCGACCTTCTAGAGCAGGAATTTGCATGCAAGGACGGTGTTGTACACGTCCCTCGACTTCGCTTCCTCAAGTCTGCCAAGCAAGCATTCGCCATGGAGGCTGGACTGCCCGTGAGAAGTTCGCAGAACATTTGGAAAGACACAACTGTAGCTCCATTAGAGCTAACCGTCGACGCACCAGGGAGTCTTGACTCCATCTACTTCCGCAGAAGTGACGTGTATGAGTCTCGCGAAGGCGAAGATGATCAAGTCGTCGTCCGTGTGAGAGCAGCGGGTATCAACTTTAGGGATCTGCTCCTGGTGCTGGGCTCTCTACCATGGATGCCTCCTGGATTCGAGGGCGTTGGAACCGTTGTAAAGACCGGTCGCAATGTCAAGCATGTGCAGGAAGGAGACAAAGTAGTATTCATCGCTAAAGAGGGAGGAGGTTTTGCCACCCATGTCCGAGTGCTTGGTATGCATGCTTGGAAGCTACCACGCGATGCTAACGAAGTTGACTTCGCTGGCTTTGCTATCGCGTACCTTACTGCTTACATTGCAATCATGCGCATCGGTCAGCTACAAAGGGGAGAGAGCATCCTGATCCATGCTGCCACGGGCGCCGTCGGCCAGGCTTGCATTGCTTTGGCGAAGATGCAAGGCGCCGGAGAGATCTATGCGACCGCTGGAACGGACGAAAAGCGCGCCCTGTTGCAACAAAAATTCAGGATTCCGAAGTCCAACATCTTCAACAGCCGTAACGATGAGTTCAGAGAAGGCATTGTGGAGTCGACAAATGGCAAGGGCGTAGATGTGGTGATCAACTCCCTGAGTGGTGAGCTGTTGCAGCATACTTGGACATTGGTGAGTGAAGCCTTTTATGGAGACCCTTAGATGGATGGACTTAAGCTGACAAGCCACCTTACTATACAGGTCGCCGACTTCGGAAGGTTCGTTGAGATTGGAAAGGCTGATATTCTGCACAACAATGACCTTTCCATGCGGCCATTCGACCGAAGCATTACATTTGCCAGTCTCGACGCGCTGCGACACCTTGAACAACGTCCCCGAGAGTCTCAAGGATATCTCACAGAGGTTATTCGTCTGATCAATTCCGGCGCCATTCCCTTCATTACACCAACAACACGCCTACCTGTTTCTGACATCCCTGTCGCCTTTCGAAAACTCCAGTCTGGACAGAACATTGGAAAACTGGTCGTCACGTTGGACGAAGACGCTGTCGTCCAGGCAGAGTGTGTGTCTCGTCTCAGCTTCGACAAAGGATCGCAGACGCTTCTGTCTGCCAACGAAACTTATCTCATCACTGGAGGTACTGGTGGAATTGGTCGGGAGCTTGCAGTCTGGATGTTTGAGAACGGCGCTCGGAATGTTGTCCTCTTAGGCAGGAGTGGCTCTTCGAATGCCCAAGTGGCAGAGCTGATCAAACGTTATGAAGGTACTGACTTCCAGCTACGAGCAATCGCGTGTGACGTTGCATCCAAATCCCAGCTTGAATCGGCGCTCCGGGATATACAAGATCTGCCCAAAGTGAGGGGCGTCATTCATGGCGCCTTGTACCTCCGCGTAAGTCCTTGAAATGCAAGCTGATTACTTTCTGAGGCTTGTCAGCTAACCAGTTCCCTTGTTCTAGGATGCCATGTTTGCCAACGCTACTTTCGACGACTGGCAGAAAATCACCGGACCAAAGATGCAAGCAGCTTGGCACATCCATCACTTGCTGCGAGATCTGAAGTTCTTCGTGGCCCTAGGATCTGTGGAGGCGTTGACGGGTAACCTAGGCCAGTCTATCTACTCCGGAACATCGGTACGTATTGTCAAGCAAGACTCGGGATCATTCTTTCTCACTAACCTCCGAACTCTCCTGCAGACTTTCATGGATGCCTTCGTCAATTATCGAACGAGCCTCAATCTACCTTCTACCTCCGTGCATCTTCCCGTGGTCGAAGATGTCGGCTACGTCGCCAAACTCGGCATCTTCGAATCGATGCGGGAAAGCCTTGGACTTACCATCACGCCAGCGCAGCTACGTACTGTCATCAAGGCTGCCATCATCGGGCCTAACTCAGGACTCTCCGCATCTGACCAGATAACTTGTTTCGTCCGATCGACTGTCCCGGCTGCCGAGCCCGAAGAACCTTGGGAGCGTTTTAATGCACTGTGGGCGATGCGACGCCGACGTCAGATCGAGAATGGCAACGGAACAGCGGATGGGCCGAATGGGAGGACCAAGGCTTCCGGGCAGCCAGCGAGTGTGCTCGATGCTCTCCGAAGCAAGGTGGCAACTATCACGCTCATGGAAGAGGATGAAGTGACCGCAGACCGGCCGTTGCAGGACTATGGCTTGGATTCGCTGGTCTCCGTTGAACTGCGCAATTGGATCCGAAGGGAGTTGGGTTTCGATATGGCGCTGACGCAGATTTCCAGGGCAAAAGACTTGCAAGATCTGGGGAACACGATTATGAAGGGAATCGGTATGGTGGCATAAAAAGATATCTCAACATGTCTTTGGGCTCAAGGTAGAGAGTCTGTCAAGGCGGAGAAAGAAGACTTTTACTAATAGTCCGAGCCTTTCCCCCCAGATGCCAGAAATTGCCAGAAATTGCGAAATCCTCACAATGGCAAAGCCGGTACCACTGATCATCACATAATTGCTAGAATTGTCTATAACAGGCATAAAGGAAATGATATCATCAACCTCGGAGCCTTCTCGCAGGTATTTCGATATGGCGTGCTGTAAAGCGGAGAATCTTATATTATATTCAATCAAATTTGAACCCTAAAAAGGATACTAGCCATGCCAACCGAGGTCAGCTTGCAATGATCCGCGGTCAAGATCGTGGTCTTCGACGATATTTAACAGTTGCAGCCACGCTGACGGTAAATCACAGCATCGCCGGCAAACCCCAAATACCACTTGATCTGCCTTCACGATGCTGCTAGCAAACACCCTTCTACTCGCTTTCGTGAGCCTCGTTGCTGCTTCTCCCACGCCAGAAATCCTAGAGAAGCGCGCTATAAACTGTCTCGCCATCGGCGCCTCGGCCACAGCCCGATGGACCAACAGTGCTGGACAAACATGCACATACACTGGAATTGTCGGCAGCAACTACGGAGCCAACCCGTCTGGTAGCGGAGAGTAAGCATACCAAACCTCCGACTTTTCCTCTCAATCATATAGGTCGACTGACTACAATAGCTACTCCTGCAATGGACGCTGCGGAGCTGGCTGCTCGGGCACTGCCCTGGGAAATGCTTACACGCAAGACTGCTGGTCGCATGACATCTGCTCCTACTTCAATAGTGCGAGCGGCGGCGCGAGGTATGCCTTCTCAATTGCTCGATGGGACCGGTGCTAATCTCTCAGTGACCCCAACTGCGGCCCTGCTTTCAATGCTGCCATCGATGACACTGCTCTTGGTGCTGCCAGTGGATGTGGTCGCACAAACCCAAACAACCCTGTTTCGAAGCCGAGTGGCCAGCCGGTGTGCAGATGATGCAAGTTTTTGTCTTGATCGCTACATTTGTGTTGAGAGAGCTAATCCCTAGCTATAGCCGGAATTGCGTGAAGTGAGAAGCGAATCGAAAATTCGTAGTATCGAGATCATTTGCTTGGAGAGAGTGCGTAGTGTAAAAGCACTTATGACCAGCAGCCTCACCCCTTCTTCTCCGCCTCATCAATAATCCTCTTCATCTCCTTAGCCGACTCACCGAGGGCCGCGTTCTCCTCCTGACTCAACGGCAGCTCAACCGTCCCTCCGATACCATTTCGTGAAAGAATTGCAGGCTTGCTGAGACAGATCTTATAGTCGTCCTGGTAGTGACTGACAGGGCGTACATTGCGGTGGTTGAACAGAATCGATTTGCAAATACTTGCCGTCACGCTGGCGATGCCGAACTCGGTAGATCCCTTCGAGTTGATGATCGCCGCGGCTTTGTCCTTGGTTTCAGCTGCCATGGCGCTGCGATCAAGATTCGCGGTTGCTGGAAATTGGTGGAGAGGTACGCCGGAGATGTTGGAGCATGACCAAGCAACCTATGCTGCAATTAGCAGAGGGAGCCAGACCAATTGGAAAAACACGAGAAACTTACTACCTGCGACTCTCCATGCTCGCCCAGCACGTACGCATCAATCGAGCTTGCAGCGACTTGAGCTTTGCTCGCCAGCGCGCCGCGTAGACGTGCCGAGTCCAGAAAAGTGCCGCTGCCGATGACCTGCTGCTTTGGCAGACCAGAGAACTCGAGCGCAAAGTAGGTCAGGATATCAACTGGATTAGCGACCAAGAGGAGGATTGCGGATTCTTTGAGGGGTTTCATGTCATTGATGACGCTGCGCAGAATGTGTCGGTTGCGGTCAATGAGATCCGTACGGGACTCGCCTTTAGAGCAGAGTTAGTGTTTACTTTCTCGCCTTTATCTTGCTGGGATGGCAAGTGCTGCCTTACCCTTCTTCTGCTTGGCTCCAGCCGTCACGACGATGATATCGCACTGGCCGGCTTCTTTGTGAGTGCCGGCGCGGACCAGAGTGCTGGTGGTTCCGTGGTAAGTCGCATCGCTGAGATCACGCACGTGCGCATCTCTGATCTCTTGCTTGGGATCTACCAGCAAGACCTCGCTGGCAATGGGCTTGTTAATGAGGGTGTAAGCGACTGTAGAGCCTACAGATCCGGCCCCGATGACGGCGATGCTGGAAGACAGGATGGCTTCGGGATTGGACATGGTGGGTGTAGCAAGAGTAGGGCTGACTGATTTAATTTATTTCCCTGGCAGTGTAGAAGGCTATGGGAATGCATGAGGTACTGCCGCTCTAAAGACCTATATACGACCGCCGTGACAGTGATCGGTGTCCGCCGACAGCCGGTCCAAGACATGCCGTGAACTTAATCTTGTCCCGAATAGGATTCCTCCCGCGCGCATCCTGATTGCGGAGGAGCAAAGAACCCTGGATACAAGACAGATAGATCTGTCGTCACTATTTGATTGCAAGCTACCTAAGGATCACAATTGAACAAAGTGCGCGTGCATCAACATTTGAGTATACTCCAGTCTACATTTGCAACATCGTCGAATGTCACACAGTTACTTTTTGGCGAGGATGAATCGCCGTGTTTGAACCTGGCATCTGCGTAATGTTGTTTGACTAAGTTGATTTCTAGATCTATATGTATGTTGGCCCAGTCATAGTAGATCGTCTCGTTTCTATTTGATCGTTCCGGTAGATCTCGTCCGATGTATGCCATCGCGGAGGATGAAAGAAGATGAAGTTGGGCCATCCCTTTGAGGTGACCTGGGCTCCCTTTCATCTATGAACTGAATCCTCGGCCCTTCCTTCTCTTGCTCTCTCTCCTGCTCGTCCTTGAGAGTGTCCTCTTCGCTACTAGCGTCGCCCGTCAGTTTCCAAACGGGTGGTGTATCAGGCATTGTTCTGCCTCTTGAAGTCGCCCTCGATCGAGTCGAGACGGGTCTTGACACCCAAGACACACCCCTCGATGAAGGTCTCCCCGACAGCGACACATTCCTGGAAGGTCGCTTTGACCACCCGTCCTCGAGATCGTCGATTTCATCCCGGCTGATGACTCTTGAAAAGCGATTGTGTCTGACCACGCTGTTAAGCCTTGGGTCCATGTGACTGTTCGGCGGCAGCGCTTCGCTCATGCTTCTCCTGCGTTCCATGCTCGGCGCAAGCTCCATGATGGGTTGTACACCGCGCCATCTGTAGATCAACTCCAGTGCCGGGATGCTCAAACCGTGTACCACTATACTGAAGAGCACAAGAAAATACACCACCGGTCCCATTGCGCGGAGAAGATCTTCCTCTTCGTGAGTCTCAGCGTGATCGAGGTGAGGATACAAATGGCGTGCATGCTCAACGTAGAAGACAGCTCCGATGCCGATTGGGCCAAAGTATCCCATGAAAAGGGCTTCTTTCCAGGATTTGACAGTATTGGGCATCGCTTTGTAGATGAACATCATGGCGGGAATACGGCGGAGGAATAGTACCAGTACGCCAAGGGCGATTAGGCGGGCGGGCGTGATGCCTGTGACTTCGGAGTTGAACTCGGACCACGGTAAGATGGCGCCGATGTACATGAAGCCGCCGAAGTTGAGGAGGACGTCGACGGAGGAGTTGACTTCGTCGTGCCGTGCCAGCGTCTCTTGCAGGTAAACTCCATTCCAGTTCATGGCGGCTCCGGCGCAGAAGCATGCGAGCAGGTCATCCAGGCCAGCGAGTCCGGTGATACCGATGACGAAGATGCCGAGGGCGGTGGGGAAGAGGAGGAGTGACTCGGTGTCGATCCATTTTCTGCTTGCAATGTAAGTGTGTGTGCGGGAGGATAAGAGACAATGCGAATGGAGAGCACGAACCGTCTCAGAGTATATGTGATAGCAACCATGCTGGCGATGCCGACGACAGCGCCTACTACCGCACCGAGCAAGATGAAGTAGAGCCAGCCCTCGACGACCCACACCTCGATTGCCTTACCTGCACCACCGCCCAGACGTCCGACATCCGCAGACCTGCTTTCCAAAATTCCAGGTTTGAAGTTGACGTCGTCCTCTGGTGCATGGCGAATGAGATAGGTCGCGAGTAGCAGGAACGGGAACCCGAAGCCGTCGTTGCTTCCGGCTTCAGCGGAGATGATCTCTCGCAGTGCGCGTGGGACGTATTTGTCAGCGAAGGGGCCCTTTGCGATTGCTTGCGACAGTACGGGGTCGGTTGAAGTGACCAGCGAGGCAATGACCATGGCGGTGAGTGTGGTTAACTTGGGAATCATGAGCTTGATGCATCCGGTGGTGCAAAGCCACATGATAGTCATGACGGGGATTAGGAGGAGAGCCATGTCCCTCCAGCGGTGCCGGGGATATCTCATGGGAAGTTGGTATCCTGCCATCACGAGCTGAACACCAATGACGACGCGGGTGATGCCCTATGGGACGTCAGCGTTGTTGATAGAAGGGGCGCAAAGAATTCGTACCAGGGTGATCTCCTCGGTCTGGCCCTCGACGGCAGAGCCCCATCGTTCGGAGTCAATGAACCTTGCAGCTATGGGCCCAAGGATGATGCCCACAAGCATCGCTGGGAGAGCCTCGCCAAGGTACCATACTTGCTTGATCTTGACTGATCCAAGACCGTACAGAATGGTGAAGGCGCCTGGTGGCAAATTAGCTAGAAGTCTCGTTCGTCTGAGCGCGGGCGGCTGTACCTAGTACTGCGATGATGATGTTGAGCTCGCTCACATCTAAGGTCGGCATGATGTTGTATGGCTTGGTATATCCTGGTCGTGCGATGATTTAGGCTTTCGATGGAACAGCAAAGCTCCAGAAAAGAGCAGTAGCCTCGAGTATAGTGCTGAGGTGTCTGGTAAACGTTTTGAGATCACTCAAAAGTGAGTGCGGAGCAGTCGGGCAATCAGTGTGACATGATGCTGAGGTCAGGTGAACGCGGTGTTGGTGAGTAGCGTGAAAAAATGCTGAGGGTGAGAAGCCTGCGCGTGAGGTGCTTCTGAGCAGGCTGCGTGGTTATGTAGATGGCAAGGAAACGGGATGGAACGGGAGGTAGGAGAGGAAAGATAGACGTGATACAGTAGCCGTTGCCTAGGCATATCTGAACGCTGGAGGCGAGGGATATTCTAGGTCTTTCGTGGGTCTCCACAGAAGCTGGGACAGGAGGTCAGAATGTGACAGGAGGTGATATTCAGGCCTCGAAGTGCGTATCAAGAGGCAAACCGATACCACAAACCCTACGATGTGTCTCGCGGATGGGGCTTAGATGGTCGATCAGTGTGTTAGATCTCGGTCAGCCTCATTGTCGTTGCGCGGCCACGCATGACGGCGAGCACAGCGCTATAATTGCAATGTTCTTGTGCAGCCGTGGCAGCATTAATGGAGCCATCGGTGGGTATCGGGATGAATTGGAGTCTTGGTGTACTTGGTAAACAGGGTGATGACTTGGGACTTGACTTGGCAGCAAGATAGAAATCTGCGAGCCTGTGAGCCTGTACTTCTGATGGTGACGTCCTGGGACACATATATGATCGTGCGCGTAACATCTCTGATGAAGAAAACGTCTGCGGGCTTTCTCAAAGCTCGCCCATGCTCACAAGACAGCTGCAAAGGTTTTTGGTCTTTCGCATACCAGCGCGCATATCAGTTGAGAACACCTCAAGATCTGCTGGTCAAGCTGGTGCCTTGTTGCTATCGAAGGAGGTTGACCCTTGGCTGGAGCGGCCAAGTCGCTCCGTCCTATTGGCATCTGCGCCCTACAAGCACGCTGTATTGCTTCATGCTGCCGACATCCGGGCGTCTCAGCCTTGTGCGTGATCTTCAGTGGCCGAGGGCTGTAAGGCTGGTGGGTCGGCTACGCGGTGCCTGGCCAGTGTTCTCGTCTCGTCCTTCTTGGACGCTGGGCAGCGGTGGTCAGAGGGCGGGAGTGTGGTATTGGCGGAGACTGGGCATTGGCGGGAACTTGGCATAGGCGAGTCAGTGGTCACTGTCAGCAGTAGTGTGTGGTGGTTAGTGGTAGGGCGGAATTAGAATTCGCTTGATCGTCGGGAGTCGGAGGTCATGGACTGTATTCGTACACTTGATACCGGTATGAAGTCTACGCAGCAGCCTTCCACCGGCGGCAATCCGCCCAGTAAATTAAAACAACAAGACGTGTAGATACCTTACCTACCTGACATAGGAGGAAAACGCTCTTCGCCCGTTGACGTGAAGGGGCAACAATGACAACAATGGACGCGCAATGCCACAGCCCCTTGCCAGCGAAGAGGCTCATCTGCCTGCGCTTCGTCTCAGGTCTCGCGAGTCCACACTGTTCTGACTCGTCTTCCGGGGCAGTAGTGGAGAGTGCGCTTGGCTTCCTGCACACTGAGGTCTCGTCGACACTGCGCCATTCCGGTCTTCGCGCGGATCATCTATCGCTGATTGGCATGGATGCTGGAGATTCTCTATCTCTCGTTGCTTGAGGTGGCTCACCATCGTATCGGGAGGTAGACTGCTGTTTGATTCGTTTGCCCCGTCGCGCTTGCCCTGAGCCAACCTTATTGGAGGAATTGCGACAATTGAACAAACCTTCGCGCCGTTGCGGTCGGTTTGTCCAGACTCTTGGGCGAGCATTCACAATGGTCTTCGTGCTAAAGACCGGGTGTATCATCAGCTCTTCTGTCAAGTCGTCTCGAAATAGACTTCGTTCAGGCAGTCTCTACCTTCTATCTAAACCAGCCATGATTGTCCCGCTCTTCGAACGATTCAACTAGCCCAGTGAGCGGTGTCCGCCAGCCGACTGCGATCTGATGTTATCTGGGGACAGAGACGCATTCTAGAGAAGCCCCAGCCCCTCGATCTATCCAGAACACTAAAAGGAGGGCCGATCTGAATCGCAGGCTTTTGGTTGGGCAAAATTATTTGCCATACCGCAGTTCGAAGCCATCCCCTGTCTTCTTTCACGACCTTCTGCCAGCCCCCACCGCCGCATCAATTCATGTCATTCGTGCGGCAAGCATCCTACGGTGCACAGTAACCGCCATCCACGATTATGTTAGCACCTGTGGTGTAAGTAGAAGCATCAGATGCAAGGTAAGCATAAGCACCTTGCAGCTCGTGTGCCTCACCTTCGCGGCTATATCTTTGTCAGCAAGAGCATCTCCTATGGCGCCCTGAATAGTTCTTACCCGAGAGGAATCTTGTCGTGCCAAATGTCCTTGGTTTCTTGGGGCACGAAATTGGATATCTCAGTAATGATGTAGCCAGGCGAGATTGAGTTTGCACGCGCGAACTGAGCCCACTCCACAGCAAGCGACTTGCAGAGGTGAATGACGCCAGCCTTTGCCGCGTTGTATGCTGCTTGAAGCTGTGGGACATTAACAATGACGCCACTCATACTAGCTGTGGCAATGAAACTTCCAGTGGTGAAGTTTCGGAGCTCTCGTCCTTCCGAATCAGTTCCTTCGCGTTTCTGTCGCTCCCAATGCTTCGCTGCCGCTCGCGCGCAGAAGTACGTGCTGTCCAGATCGGTGGCGACAACATTGTGGTAATGATCGAGAGGACCGCTGACCATTGGCCCCTTTGTCCAGGGTATTCCGGCATTGGCGACAAAGATATCGAGGCGGCCATTGAACTCTTTGACTTGCTCATCGATGGCAGTCTCGATCGATGCATAATCTTTGACGTTGACTTTGTAAGCCTTGCCTGGTAAAGTCTTAGTAACTCCGGTCTTGATATGTAGATTTCCGGTGATTTACACTTGACATTGTATTGCTGCGAGATGGTGGTGGCCCTCTCATGGGCTGATTCATTGGTGTTGTACCAGATAGCCACGTTTGCACCCAGTTCCGCAAAGCCTTGGGCGACTGAGAGTCCGATCCCGCCGCCAGCACCGGTGATAATTGCTGTCTTGCCTTTCAAGGACAGACGGTCCAAGAGAGAGCCAGCTTCGAGACCTAGTCTGGCCTGGTGCTTGAAGTTGCCGCCACTAACAGGTTGGGTGAGATCTGCCATGATGTTGGTCTAGTAATCAGAATTGCTGGCTTGCAATACCAGGGTACCTCACACGCTGTTTTATTTGGTTTTCTCGTAGCAGCATCGGCTCACATATCGCGCATTGACTGATACCGCTACATTGCGAATGCGGATCTAAATTGCCTTTCTGGGCAAAGCCGACGGCAGTGGAATGCTGCTTCGAGCGCAGCCGCTAAGAGCATCGACTTGAACAGTTGTGTGAGGTGGATACGCTAGGAGCAATATCGTATCCGGCATATGTGAGTGCGGATTTGATGAAGACTGTTCAAATGCCGAAGGGCTGAGTTTGCCGACCAGCTTCGTCAACGGCGGCAGGTGGTCGCCGTTTGCACAAGCACGTCTGGTAAATTAATTTGATTTAGATGCATGGAAATTCGTTTTGCTTTTGGAAGACGCTATGAGCCAAAAAGATTGATCGAAGAATATTGCACAAATTGGCTAAGATCGTCTTCGAGATTTGAGGCGTTGCGTCAACAAACCACAGTCTGTATCGCTCCTAGAAATAGAGACTTTCAGAAGGCTGTGGAAACAAAAGAAACAGCAATGGCTGTCATCGGTAAGAACAACTAATGCAGTGCTGGCCTACCGACCTACACGCGGGTGAGAGCTACCATGCTTCAAGTAGTCTTTGTCAAAACTTATTGTTTGATAGACCTGCACCTTGATAAAGATTGTACATATATATCTCACTGCGTATAAAATCTCGATGAGAGCAACCCTCCCTAGCAGTAGTTGTCGCACTCCGCGTTCGTCCACCCTTCACTGCCGTACGTAATTGTCAAGTACGCATCGTTCTTGATGTTTGCACCGCACTCGTCTTGAGACCAAACATCAGTACCATCCATGATCTCGTATACATCGTCGGACGTGAAGCATCGGTTGTCGAAAGCGCCGTCATGCAGGAAGCTCAACTGCGCTCCATCACATCGGCCGCACCATTTTCCTGGCAGATCGCCAGTAAGCTCTAGAGAATGACTTGTCAGTTTCAACGCGGATTGCACTTGACGAGTCTTGCCACAGTCAATGGGCTTTGAGCGCATAGATGTCATTGTTGGGACGACTTACGATCTTGGCCTAGTGGACAGACTTCGTCGTAGAACTGAGGCTGGACAAAATCGCGGATGAAGAAGTCGAACACAGCCAGTCCAGCTTCCTCACCAGGTCCTCCGGAGGCCATGTAACAGTCCCCAAGCCCCTCATGAGCCAGGGCTGGTGTGATGGCAGCCAATGTGGCAATGAGAGAAGTGGTCAATTGCATTATGAGTGGTGGTATCAAGGGGTAGAAATTCTGAGGTTTGGAGCTGCCGAGTAATGCTTTGCAAAAGAGTTCGTATGATTGAGGATATAGGAGCAGATTGTAGGTGGGTATGCCAGGTATTTTATAGATTTCACGAACAGCAGATGGCCAACAGCCTTCAGACTTTCGTCCACATTCCGACTTCTTGGTCATGATTCCAAGGCCTCATGACGACGAGAGATCCTACAAGAGCTGCTGAGCCGTATGTTGCTCACTATCAAAACAGTCCCTAGTTGGCTGAGTTTGCTATCTTCCAAAGGAAAAGCAGCGAAGGATGCGAATGTGGATTCTCGTCGCAGCCCTTGAGGTATATATCTTGGCTGTCAAGACATGCCCAGAGAAACATGCTCCGAAAACAATTTCGGGGACGCAGATCGCGGAGACGAACTTGCTACCAAACTTCTCAAGCGTGTCGGCAGGAATCTTAGCATTGAAATAAGTGGACCTAAGCATGATCGAGATCTCGGAGTACTACAACGTAATCCGCTACTACACACTTCAAGCGTCGGTGCACTTTATCGGCAGAAAACATTCCCAAACGTTGCCACCGGAGCTAGAGGAAATCGTGTCTTGATGCGGAAAGAGGAAGTTCTTTTAACCCTAACCCCGAATACATTCTGGGTTCGCTAGTGAATACGGTTAAGTATATTGGGAGGGAATCATGCTTGATCGAATCTTATCCAGCAAACGTGCTCTTTCATCCGCACGAACTGCTCGTCGGAGAAGACCTCGTACCTGGCCGTGACGCCCGGTGAAACGCCACCGAACCCGGGAGAGATCTCTGTCTTGTACTTTCTATACACGTTTGCTAATAGCGTTGTCATTTCAGCCATAGCCAAGCTGCCGAAACACATGTTAGCCCCTTGTCACGAGAACCACATAAGGCCTGATATCAAGGCCACCGATAATGTTGTTGAATGAACTTACTGCATACCAATGCACATCCTCCCACCACTAGAAAAGGCCCAGAACCAGCGTTTCATCTCAGCCACTTCCTCCACAGACTCATCGATCCATCTATGCGGATTGAAACGCTCTGGATCCTTGAAAATCTCGGGGTTCCGATGCAGTGTGTACGGGCTGATAGAGACTACTGTGCCCTTTGGAATCTGGTACCCGTCGATAACCTGATCTGTCTCGGCGACACGAGGCTCTGTGCCAGGGAGCGGAGCGAAAAGGCGCAGCGTCTCTTTAATGACTGCATCGAGGTAGGGGAGCTTGTCTGCCGCTAAGGCGCTAATGGTTTTATCGTCTTGGTCTATGGCGATAAATTGCATCTCAGCGCGAAGTTTCTCCTGGAATTCGTGGTTTTCTGGTTGTGACAGGGCGAATATGCTCCACATGAGCGTATCACTGGTCGTGTCGATTCCGGCTAGAAGATGATCGGCGCACTCCGCAGCGACATCGATAGGATCTAGTCTACCGACGCTCTTGACGTTGTTAGGGCTGATTGCCAGGAGGAGGCGCTCCGCAATCGATTGGTTGGCATCGAGGCTCGTACTAGGGTTAGGGTTAGGGTTAGGGTTAGGGTTAGGGTTAGGGTTAGGGTTAGGGTTAGGGTTAGGGTTAGGGTTAGGGTTAGG
>JAPHCH010000174.1:0-39278 GCA_030772445.1 Cladosporium sp. MBC 237
TCCTCCTCCTCCTCCTCCTCCCCTCACCGACCAACGCCATCCTCCGCCTAAAACTAACCCACTGGGTTCCCAGCGGCGTACACATCTGGAAAGCAGCAGCAGCAAACTGCCCAGCCCCAAATCGCCGCCTACAAATTCAACAACCGCACCGGAGAATGCAGGAACCCCTGCTCATGCGCCGCAGACTGTATTCTGGAGGATATTCCTGGCACGACGGAATCGAATTCCGCTTCTGCGCAGGTCGTGTTGGCTCTTGTGCCGGCTGTGCTCATGCTTATTGGGCCGAGTGTTGTTGAAGTGGCGGCGCTGTGGCTAGACGGATCTTATGTTGGCGGTTTTGGTCGCGCCGAGTTGTCCGACTACGTATATCTCGAGGGTGTTTCTTGGCTTGAATGTTTTATGCACCGCTGAGGGAAGAGAGTAGGAGTCGGACGGGGAGATGGCGCGCTGAACTTATTGCATGGCGAATCTTCCTCTGGCTCGAGGATATTTGCTGGCGCCCAGAGACGGTGGATTCGGCCGGCATGGGACATGTTGGCGTATGTGTTGGTCCTCATGGCTCTTGCGAGTGGCGTGGAAATCAGCGTCTACACTGACTTTCGTACGATATCCGGCTGGAGGTGCGGTGCCCTTTTCATGCCTCTGGTTTGGTTCAACTTGGGAGTTGTCGAACACGGTTGGGGCGTGATAGCTGCTCGCGTTCAGTTGTGATCTTTTCGCAAGAAGGCCGGTTCGAATGCGAAGATCGCCCAAGCACATGAAAGCACTGGAGACGTGAGCGCATGGACTGCAAAGGGCATCTATTCGACCAGTTGCAGGGGCTCATTTTCTACAATCACGGGCCACTTGGGATTGAAGCCTCTAATTGCGTCCCAACTCCACCAGTGCATACCATCATCATCACCCACCATCTGGTCAGAGTTGATTTTCTGGATCGCTCAAGCCAGCGCGCTGCAGCACATGATCTTTGGGATCTTCGTACTCTCAAGCCTGATTTTCATCAACGCGTTAGACAGCGTAATGGTCTTCGCCCGATTTGCGGCCAGCGTGGTGTTCTGTCAGGTGATGGTCCAGATGGAGCTGGTAATCATGAGGCTGGAGTTGCATCGCCAGAATCGGTCTTTGGTGGCAAATCTTGAAGGATCCGCGAGAGGAAGTGGAAGACTGAGTGGCAATGGGATACCGCTGGCTGAGATAGCAGCCACGGCAAGTTTAAGAACGCATGGTGATAGCGGCGGCCAGATTGGGACTGGCATTGGGAGCTTTCACGCAGGGAGTTCGATGGCAGAATGCGGACCGCCTAGTATTGTGAGTATCATGGACTTGTAGTCGGCTACCTTGAAATAATGATGCACATGACTGATGGCATTGTGCTGATGTTCAAACATGCCGTAAGCTTCTTGAAAATATTCTCATCTCATACGTCCTTTGAATTGGCATTTCAATGATTTCGGAAAGGCGACACCAGCCCAATCAAGACGATGTGAAGTTGTACGTGTACATTCTAGAAGGCATGATATGATGTTTTAGGCCCAACGAACATACATGCTTGATGTCTCCACGGACAGTCGACCAAATGCGTCACGTCGAAAAGCTACCTAGATAAGAAACACGAGAATATTCCAGCAGAATAATGCTCGCAACGAGAGATGGGGAATAATGTCGAGAGGAATCTCGATCCTTGGGCAATTGGGGCACGTAAATCTTAAAGTCGTTCCCCACTTCACTTCACAAAATGATGTCAACCCAGATCATCTGTACCCCACCATGCGCGTGTGCGTGTGAGGTCCTCTTTGGCAATAAAAACCTACACATAACCACCATACCTCTTCCCTCTTTTCCTCTATACACTTTCAATCTTCATCACATACACCTTTACAAACCACAACCACACCTCCCAAAACACTTCAACAATCATGCCTCGCGACCAGAACGACAACGTTGTCGACACCACCGGTGGTGACAAGGTTCACGGCTCTGCCCAGAACGACCCCGCCTCTTCCGGCGTCGACGTAAGTGCAATGGCTACCAGTCCATCGAGTCCCGCGAGTTATTTCTGAATACTAACAACCCTCCAGCGCAGCAACAAGGCCGCCGCTCCCCCCGCGCCCGAGAAGGGTGAGGCCCTTGAGGGCATGAACGCCTCTGGTGGTGGAAACACCGCCTCTGGCAGCGGTCTCGAGACCAAGATCGAGCCCAAGAACTAAGGAGGGAAATTCATGATACCCCAATCCCAATGATGGATGGACGAACGGCACGATATGTTCAAATTTTAAAATAAGAAAGAAAGAAAAGGAAAGAGAAATCCAGAGTGACGACATGACGAGGATTATGTATATTATAATGCAAACCGAGCGTTCGGAACTTTCCAAAAACGTCCAGTTCTCACGCAACTCTCAATTGAAAGCCGCTGCCTCGCTCTTCTTCGTCGCGTCCCTTAAAAATCGAGCTGTAGTCTATCTCGCCCAAGCCTGGAGCGGTGCCGCGTATGGGCGCGTTGGGGCTGGCGTGGCGTCTCTTCTTCTCCTGGCCTGCTTTGGAAGGGAAAGTTGGAAACATTGCCGTCGGCTTTGGTCGGGGGTCTTCTTTGAAGTACTTGTGGCTCAACATCTCACTTGCTGTTGGGCGTTGTGAGGGATCCAGGGAGAGGAGACTGTCGAGTAGAGATGCGCCGGCGTTTGTCAGAGTTGGAAATTTGGAGCGGATGACACTGCCTGATGCGCCTTTTTGGTTGCTTGGTAGGCGAAGAGAGCGCGCGTTGGGTAAGCGCTTGAAACCTGGCCAGGTGTCTTCGGTGGGGATTCCGCAGAGTTCAAAGATCTGTATGTTTCGTCAATTACAAACCTTGGAGGGAGCGTATTTGTTCATCTCCAGCCTGTGTAGGCTGGGTGCGGGACTCACCTTGCTCAGTTGATCGACTTCATTCTTGCCTTGTAGGAGCGGGTTTCTCGTTAGTAGTTCGCCGAAAATGCAGCCCAAACTCCACATGTCGACTGAGGAATCGTAGGTTGTCGCTCCGAGGAGAAGCTCTGGTGACCTGTACCACAGCGTCACGACCAGCTGTGTGAGGTTCTGTGGAGGCGGATCTCCACAGAAGCGTGCCATGCCAAAGTCTGCAAGCTTGATCTCGCCACGGTTGTTCATGAGGATATTGCTGGTCTTGAGGTCGCGGTGTAGAATCCAATGGTCGTGTAGGAACTCGACAGCGCTGCCGAGCTGGAGCATGAGCGTCTTGACCTCAGAAGGCAAGAATGGCTCATCCATATCCTCTTGCAGCGTCTTGAGATCGTGTTCTAAGAATTCCATCACGATGTAAATATCGCCCTTCGCCGACCCTTCACCCGTGACAACTTCTCGCAGGTCCACAACATGCCTGTGCTTTGCAGCGCTCAAGCATTGGATCTCCCTCAGCGCTGTCACAGGAAATCCAGCATCTCGTGCAGGATCCAACTTGAGCTTCTTGATTGCGACAATCTCGCCAGTAGCTTCCTCTTTCGCGCGCGACACGTATCCATAGCTTCCCTCCTCGATGTGGTTCAGCCGATCGAATCGTTCCACCGAGCGGCATGGCTGCCAGGTTGGAGCCTCAAAGCGTAGCAAAGTGCGTTCGGGCACAGCGGTCTCTTCGCTCTGCGTGTCTTGTCCTGAGAGTCGTCGGCGCTTCGAAGGCCGTTCGTTATCCCCTTGCGCGTGTCCATTTGCTTTTGCTGCTGCAGCTCGCTCTGCCTCCTCTGCCGCCTTGCGCTGCTTCTCGGCCTTTAGACGCTTCTTCTCTTCCTTCTCAGCCTTTCGTCTCGCGTCTTCCGCTGCATCTTCGGCCGAATCGGCCCATCTTGACGACATTCTTTCCCTGGGAGGTAGTTTGTAGGTTTGTGTGGTGTGGCAATACCCTCGTCGTCCGGGGATGGGTTGCGGAGAAGCGCTGATTTAGGAAGTCCAGAGTGACGTCTTGACTTTCGCGTTTCACATGTCGAGATTCTTTTGGCGGAGACACTATACACCACATTACATCTTTCACTACTCCTCGGTTTATAATGATGCGGAGCAGCTTGTCACGAACGGCAAGGCAGCTTTCTCGCAATGTCGGCAGATTGAACGTACGGCCATGTCAAGTCTCCGGCGCAAGATGGAGCTCCACTGAAGGAGAGCACAAATGGTCTACGCCTTTGGCTAAGCAACTGTCTGAAGTTATAACGGTACTGTGCGATTGGAACTGGATGAACGCATGACCAAGAATAGTACTAATGCCTGCTAGACCACAGGTCCTCTTCCAGTAGCTTCTTTCATGCGACAATGCCTCACCTCAGACCTCGGCGGCTACTACACTTCTTCACCTGCAGACAAAGACCAATTCGGCGCAAAAGGAGACTTTGTTACTTCTCCCGAGATCAGTCAGGTCTTTGGAGAACTCATAGGAGTATGGGTGGTAGCCGAATGGATGGCACAGGGCAAGAAGAGTGAGGGTGTCTACCTCATGGAAGTCGGACCGGGTAGAGGAACTCTCATGGACGACATGCTGCGAACTATTAGGAACTTCCCTCCTCTCGCAAAAGCTCTGGAAGCCGTCTACATGGTGGAGGCCAGCCCGAATCTAAGAGAGGCTCAGCACAAGCTGCTGTGCGGAGAGAATAAGCTAGAGGAGACCGCGCTGGGATGGCAGAGCGTGAGCAAGTATTCGCAGGATCTGAAAATTATCTGGACGGAGGACATACGATTCGTGCCCAAAGAAGCCAGCAAGACGCCATTCATCATCGCACACGAGTTCTTCGACGCCCTGCCCATTCACATCTTCCAGTCCGTGCCGCCAGCACCGGAGAACGAACAAACCAACAACACTATCCAGACACCCACAGGACCCATTCAGGCACCACGAAGGCTGCCTCAAGCATCCCAACAGCATCAATGGCGTGAACTCATGGTCTCACCCAAGGCCCCCCACAAGCTACAAGAAGGCGAACCCGAATTCGAGCTCAGCATGGCAAAGGCCTCAACACCGCACTCGATGTACCTACCAGAGACATCCTCCAGGTACAAAGCCCTCAAGGACACCACAGACGCCACCATCGAAATCAGCCCCGAAAGCCAGGCCTACACGCGAGACTTCGCAGAGCGCCTAGGCGGCTCCAACCCCGTGCAACCCGGAAGCCAGAAACCCCAACCAGCCCAAGTATCAGGCCGCCCTGTGCCCTCGGGACCCGCCCAAGAGCCCTTCGAGAAACCCACGCCCTCCGGCGCAGCGCTCATAATCGACTACGGTCCCCCCAACAAAATCCCCGCCAACTCCCTCCGCGGCATCCGAGCGCACAAAATGATCTCGCCCTTCGACTCGGCCGGCATCACGGATCTCAGCGCGGATGTGGACTTCATCGCCCTAGCCGAGAGCGCCATCAACGGCTCGCCTGGCGTCGAAGTCCACGGACCTGTCGACCAGGCCCGTTTCTTGACTTCAATGGGGATTGAGGAGCGTGCGGCGCAACTGGTCAAGCGCGCTGTTGATAAGGAGCGCGGCGGTAGTACGGGGCAGGATAAGAAGGAGCTCACGGAGGTGGTGAAGAGGATCGAGGGCGGCTGGAAGAGGTTGGTTGATAGCAGTCCTGAGGGTATGGGGAGGCTGTACCAGGTTATGGCCATTGTGCCCCATAAGCCTGTGAAGCAGGGAGAGCCTAGAAGGAGGCCTGTGGGTTTTGGTGGAGATGTTAGCTTGTAGATTATAGAAACTTGTACTTTTACTGTCGCAAGGTGGGCGGGTGGCCTTGACAATACGTGTTTTACTTAAGCTGCTGTGGGCTTGTAAGAGGCTCTCACCATAGGCTGGTGTGATGTAATGTAGATGTGAAGTGGCTCAGGAAAATCGAATACTAGAACTCATGCTAAACGCTCATTTTGTCTGCTAGGGGGTATCTTCATGCTCGCTATAATCTGGGCCATGCTGTGGGAAACGTTCAAAGGCATTGGTCGAAAAGGACCGAATAGAAAGCAGGTGCGCGCAGTTGAAGCTGGCTGGTTTCAGCAGCAACTGGCGACGGAGGTTGGAGTTCGACTCGACTCGAATGCTCCAGGATGTGTGCGCGGGGCCCCGACTTCTTGAGGGCAGATTCATTCATCCGAATCCTGGAAGTTGAGACGAGCGCCGAAGCCAGAGTAGAACCCAGACATGCTGTCATCGTCGCTGAAAGCCTCGTCTGGATCGCGGTTTTCGACGTCTTCATCGGGGCCAGCTTCTGTGCCATCCATGTTGAGCACACCAAAGCGGTTGGAGATGGAGGGCTTCTGGGCTTTCTTGGGCGCGGAATGAGTATAGGAAATCGAAGACTTGTTCTCGCGCAACGGCAACGGGACGTCGCATTCATCACGGAAGAACTCGATCTTGCGACCCTTGTACTCGGCGCGGGACATCATGCAAGTACGGGCGAAGAGTGCGTAGTTGATCGCGTTCGTGTAGACGTAAGCATGGCCTCCGGTGAACTTGACGTCGATTATGACGAGGTTGTTGATGTGCTCCATGTCTTCGCGAATGCGACTTTCGCTGAGTCCTCCTCTCATGGCGTGGTGGATCATGAGATTGCGTGTGGCGCCTCCAGCGACCTTGTCGGAGATGTGGCTGCTGTAGCGGTACTCGTGTTCAGCCCACCTGACCTCGATCTGTTCCCGACGTTAGTTCATGTGTTTCATGATCAGCAGCCAAGGATCGTCACTTACGCGCTTGCCTTGAAGATATACATCGTTGCGCTTGCTCCAAGCGAGGAAGTCAGCCGCACCGTCGGCAAAGCAAACGATCGCGCTGTCATGGCGGAGAACTGCACTGATGACCTTGCCGCCCTTGAGGACTGAGAACAAGTCCTTGTAAGTAGTCCGGGTTGAGAGACCCTTGAAAAAGAGCGTGCGGAATGAAGAGTGAGCAGAGGATCCAGTGAAGCTACCTCTGCCTGTGGTCTTCTCCTTGGGAGAGCCGTTGATGACACGGTGCTCGATCGAATCGTCGTCGGAAGGTGTCATCTCGTAGTTGACATGACGCCAAACCGCCTGATCAGAAGGATGGGTCGGAGCACTGATGGGAGCGCGGATATCTTGAAGCGCTTCAGGGTGATGCTGCTTCTTGGGAAACATCTGATGGTCGTCGGCCAACGCGGAGTCCTTGCGGGCATCATTATTGCTGTTCGAATATGCAACAAGAACGTCGAGTGTACTGGAATCGACGCCTCCCGAAATTAATGCCTTTCTGAGTGCCGCGTAATCACGAGCGGTGCGAAGCTACGACATGTGTCAGTTCAATCTTCATTTTGCGTATGTAAGACTTAAAGAGTTTACAAGATTGTTGTACTCGGTCTTCGCGATAGTGATGCTAGCATGATCGATGGCATTGTCAAGGTCGTGCTGAGAGTTGGCGTTAATTTCTTTTTCCCAATCAAATCCCGCCGCACGATGGTTTCATACCATCCTGCCCTTGCCTCCAGGATTAGCAGAAAGCTGGCTTAGGCGAGTCGCATCGGATAATAGGTAACCCGACCTGTGGGTCGTAGTGTTGAAGTAGCCTTGGTCGACCGTCGATTTTTCCGTATTGACGGTATAGTCAAAGCGACTGTCAAAACCTCCGACATGATCAAAGCTCCCGGATGCAGCCATGATGGTCAAAGAAATTGCAAAGTTAGATCTGCGCAAGAGATGTAACTGTGATACCGTCGTTTGATAGCGATCGAGTCGGCGCACGGACCGACAGGCGCTAAGCGGAAGCTCCCGTCGAGTCCAGCAACACCAGCGGCAATCTTCTTGGAACTTCACGATAACTGGCGCATTCCCTTAATGGACGCCACTCCTTCAAATGCCGCACCTCCTGCAGCCTTGAGCCAGGCTAAAGGCTCAAAGGAGGATGTATTCCGTCAACTTGCTGAAGCTGGAGCCAAGGGTGATGGATCGTTATTCGCCCAATTGACCAGTAACCCTTTTTTTACTGCGGGATTTGGACTCGCAGCTCTCGGTGCCGCTGTTCGGTATGGGTCTCAAGGCTTTAGGAGAGGCGCCGAACTTGCGCGGCGACGGCTACTGGTTGATCTGGAGGTCACAAGACATGACCCATCTTACCCCTGGGTTCTGAACTGGATGACTGCACAATTCCAAAGCCAATTGAAGCCTACCGGAGCACGCAAGGACCTGGGCACGCTGGAGTATCTTCTCCAGAGATTCACGCCTGGGCTTCATCATTTGCAAATTGACACGGCTCGTACGAAGACCGCCGGTGGATCAGAGCAGACAATGTTTTCTCTTGTTCCAGGCCATGGCAAGCATATTCTGCGATACAAAAATGCTTTCATAGCCGTCAATCGCGAACGTATTGGCAAAAGCTTTGACGAGAAGGGCAGGCCTTTCGAGACGATCACCATGACTACTCTCTACCACCAGCGCAAGATTTTCGAAGATATCTTTCAGGAAGCTCACATCGCGGCGAACCAGCACAGCGAGGGCAAGACTATTGTGTACACTTCACGCAACATTGGATGGGACGCTTCCGCAGAGCCCAAGAGAAGGCGTCCCTTCGAATCAGTCATTCTGGAAGAAAACCTAGCGGAAAAGATTCGCGATGATGTCCAAGAGTTCATCGACACTCGCGAATGGTATCTTGACCGCGGCATCCCTTACAGACGAGGCTACCTGCTTTACGGTCCACCTGGCACGGGCAAGACTTCATTTGTTCAAGCACTTGCTGGTGCTCTGGACTTCAACATTGCGATGCTGAGTCTCAGCAAGCGTGGACTCACTGATGATCTTTTGAACAAACTTCTGGAAGAGGTGCCCCCACGGACTATCGTGCTCTTGGAGGACGCCGATGCCGCCTTCAGCAATCGACGACAACGAGATACCGACGGCTACAGCGGATCCACTGTCACCTTCTCTGGACTTTTGAACGCGCTTGACGGTGTTGCAAGTGCAGAGGAACGCATCTTGTTCATGACAACAAACCACATCGATCAGCTGGACGATGCTCTCATTCGTCCAGGGAGGGTCGACATGACGGTCAAGCTGGGCAATGCTACTGAGTGGCAAATCGGAAAACTATGGGATCGCTTTTATGCTCCCTACGACCCCGAAGGACTTGGAAAGGCGCAATTTGTTGAGCGAGCCAAGGAATTTGGATTGGTCGACAATGTCAGCACCGCCCAGCTTCAGGGAGTGTTCTTATACAACAAGGATGATCCAGAGGGCGCCATTGCGATGGTGGACCAGCTTTCGTCTTTCATGCATGCTCAGACAAAGCAGCCTTCTGTATAATAGTGTACCATAAGAGTTCATGTATCAACAATGCTTTCGAGGTAGTTTACAAGCGAAGCCCGTACATGTATTGCTTGAGTGCAAAGAAAACAGTAATCATCAGTGTTACCGCTTTATTGACTTTAGAGCATAACATCGAGAACTGCACACGCCAAAGGTGTGTATTTTCATTGACAAGCTGAACGGCGCTGTGCATAGGACGCGAGCTGCTCGAACATGTCTTATCAACCCTATAGACAACATCAACCTATGGTTTTATGATTTCTGGCCTCAATCGGAGTGGCAAATTTGGTCGCATCCGGCATTAATGTCTTGATCGCGCCTCCCGCGGGAGGCGGTTTTTGTCGCATCAGTCAAGACCTGTCGTATCCCGGCATCAACTTTTGATCTCGCGCCTCCCGCGAGAGGCGCTTTATGTCGCATTAGACAAGACTTGTCGCATCCGACATTGACTCGAGGGCACGTCTCACGCGGGAGGCGGTTTGTGTCGCAATAGACAAGACCTGTCGCATCCGAATGTCGAGATCTGCCACCTTCGTACGGCGAATGTCGTCTCATGCGACATCACTCATCGCGAGGGATTGATCATTTGCCATCCGCAGAAGGCGTATCGCATCTCAACAGACAACACATGTCGGTTGCGAACACTTCCGGTGGTTTTGCTTACACGCGTACGCGCCCTTAGAAGTCTTTCCCAGGTCCTTTTGCGGCCAATTACCCTTGTCCCAGAACCGTCTGCATGTGTTGACGTTTCACCGCATCATCGCACATCTACCCACGTGACCCGTGTGTCATCCCCAAACGTAGCAACACGTGATTTTACTACGAGCTGATTCACGAGTCCCATTCATCCGTCAGATCTCAAGTAAGCACCTCATAATATGAGCTCACGCATTCAGCCGGTAAGTCCATGGCCTTGCACTTGGTGAGCTTCGATGAAGCAAGATGCCTGATATCGTGCTCGGTCGGCCAGCTCTCCTTCTCGCTTCACATGCGTTCGCCTCGAATGACATCAGACAGTGGGGCATTCATGGTGGGGGTGAGATCGAACATATGATGCTATTGGGAAGAGGTAGCGAATGAGCCAACATCTGTTCTTCTCATCACTTCATAAAAAGGCCTCGACCTTCTCTCCCTCTCTACTACATACTCACCAAAGCTCAAACAACTTCATCCAAACACATACACCACTTCAAATCTGTGAGTATTCGCCACCCACCCCCCTCAATGCCCATACGACACCACATCTATCCATCCACCCATCCATTCAACGAAACAAATACTAACCCCTCCCCCTCCCAGCCGACACCAAAACCAAACCCCAACACAACCCAAACAAAACAACCATGTCCGCCCCCAACCAAGGCCGCCAATCCCCCTCCCCCTCGCGCCAGAGCGGCGCCCAAGCCGGCGCGACCTCCACCAACCCCAACGACCAGGGCGTCGCTTCCAGCGCCAACCAGACCAAGGACGCCAGCGAGGAGCAGCTCAAGAACCTGAGCTCCAACCCCAAGGGCCCGCTGGAGGACAAGGCTGCTGAGGCTGCTTCTAAGGGCGCGGGAAATGCTAGTGGTGCTCAGTAGAGATTGAGCGGGCTTGCTTGCTTGTTTGATCTTGATGGGTTTATTATTGTCATGATGGAATGATTGGCTTTTTCTTTTTCTGTTCTGAGAAATAACATGATATTTTTTTTTCTTTTGCGCGGGCTATGTGTACTCTACATCAATGGAATGCATGTGAACGACAACAATTTTGGGCAAGTTTCTTTTGTGTTTCTCTATTCATTTATGGCAGTCGTCGACGTATTCCACGATCTCGTGATTCGGTTTGCCATGATCAAGGTTTATGTATGTACATGTTCGCCTTTGCCGTCCGCTTGGGTGGTATGGAAATGATTGACTTCTTGTTCAAGCTTCCAGGTTCTCCTTGCTGTTAATGCAGCGGGCAGTGGTCTGGGCGGAACATTGCCAAGTATATGTCGACCCAGCAGTTGCCATGGATTAAGTCTATCATGGCCCTCTGAAGATGAACGTTTGTAGGTCCTGCGTCTCATCTGGCTGGGGACTTCCCTTTCGGCTCATCAACGGTGGAAGCGGGATTGCAGTTGCAGTTCTTCCAGGCGGTTGCTGTGTGCGGATAGGCAAGGTGGTGTTATTTACCCGCCTATCATGAAGCATTGCTCGCGAATACGGCTCAATAGCGCCACGCTCACGAGAGAGGTAGCGACCTGTGTTGGTTAGGCTTCGTTGATTCATCTCATAGGTACTTTGTTCATCCTCGGCCACGTCCTCTGGCAACGCTGGAACCCCTGCCAATACCACTTCCTCGCGAGGCGGGTATGGTTCCTCTACCTCGTCCAGTCTGACCTCCAACACCAGTATAGCGACTTGTGGTCGAAGAGGGCACACCTCTAGTGCTCCTCACACGACTCACACCCCTTGTGGGTGCCGCAGCAGCAGCAACCTTCTTCCTCTCCTCCTCTTCTGCCTTTCTCTGTGCTTCCTCTCTCCGTCTCTGATCTTCAAGCACCCTCCTTTCGGCCTCAGCTTGTCGTCTGATCTCTTCATTCTCAATGTCCTCCATGTCTTGCGTGGCACCCTGCCATTGAGGGTTCAGAATCAGTCTCTGGTTGTGTTCGGTCTGTCCAAGGATGCGTGTCCAGGTGGCAAGAAGAGTGGATGCATTGTTCACAGTCTGGTGAACTGTTCCCATGTTCGCTTTGGCCTTCTCCAGTGACGCAGTTACGCCCTCAATCACTTTGTTGACTTCGCGCACTCGCTCCAGCTCGGCTTGCAGGCGGGCTTCGCGGGCTTCTTCGGCCTCATGGCGGGATTCTGAGCGACCTGGATTGTTTGATTGGGAGTTGGTGTTGTTGGGTGTGTGTTTCTGGGTTGTTGCGCCGCTCTCAGGGCTGGCGAAGAGGTCTTCTTCCTCGTCTTGAAGGCGTAGGCGGGCTATATCGGGGGTATCCATGGGCTTTGCCATTGTGGTATGGCAGGGATTTGTTTACTTTTCGACGCGTCTTTTCGCGTTGTTGACGCAGATGTTTTGACTGGACAAGATGAAAAGATGACAGTAATCTGCGGCGTGACGTGGTATTGTTTCGAGTGGGTAGGAGTTTGGAGGTGGGATAGGTGCAGGGTCGACGCACAGACAGACGCTGCTGGTGGGATTGGGCTGGAAGTGGAACGTGTGCTAGGAATTAGCTCTCCAGCCACTTCTGCACTGCCGGTCGGAGGAGTGGACTTCAGACTTCCGCCCTGCCTCGAGTTTCATCATCTCTCATCTCCCTCCACAACCGCCGCAACAACAAACACATACACCAACAACATCACTTCAACCAATCTCATTCTCCACCGCGCAACCACGCGCATTCACCTAAAACCGTCGCATCTTCACCAATATTACATGGCATCTGGAAGAGACGCGACACACATTCGAACGGAGCTCGCGCGCCCATTGACGCCGGAACCGACACCGCCTGTTTTCGCGCTGGAGCATTTCTCTCGCAAGTGAATACACAAGGAGGATCCGATTCTTGTTTCAACCCACTTCAATTGGAAGTGAATCTCACTCACGGCCGACGTCACTTCAACTCGCTGCTCTGCTCCGCGCCGCTCCCTCCAGTCCAACAAGCTTGCTTGCGCCGCAACAATGGCATCAACACCGCCTCCCGTTTCCATGCGCGCTCACACACCACCAACGCCTCTACACGGCCCTCTACACGACAATTACGAGCCTTACTCTCCGCGCCGCTCCAAGCGCACCACTGCGCAAGCCAATCCCTACGGCTCGTCGCACTCCGAGCGCCCTCCCAAGGCCCATCTCCAGCGCGCAACCACCCCGCCACCTACAACCAGCAAGAAAGCGCGATTCCTCAGCACACAGCTCTCTTCTCCGCCTTCTTCACCGGCCTCGCCTGCGCGACGCACAACTCAACACCACAAGACACCCAGAAAGACTCCTATCAGCAGAGCATTCGCCGACTTGCTCAGTGATTCCGACAACACCCCGCGTCGCCAGTTTCCCACGCCATTGCCGGAACTCTCCATGCTTCCAACTCCAAGCAAGACGCCCAAAAAGCGCAACGCCTCCGCCATGAGCAGCACCGCGCGCGTCCTCAATTTCCAGCCCTACTCTCCGAACGATGTCATGCCTTCGCCACGCAAGATGAAGAAGTCGAATCACAACCGTGGCCAATCTGCGCAAGGCTTCAATTTGTTCGAGGAAGGCACTAGTGGTAATCAGGAGCAAATCGAAATCTACACAGATGCCAATGCGCGTATTCCAGAGGTCGATGGTTCAGCAGACAACCCATTCGTTGGCCCGAGAAAGGTGCAAACCAGCAAGCCGTCTAGGCGCACTAGGACTGACGAAGAGGAGGAGATGGAGCAGCGTGCCGAGAGGGACGAAGGCATGGTGTACACATTGTAAGTTCGACCCAGAAATATTTCCTTTACTGAGCAGTGAACTAACACAACATTCACAGCCGTGGCAAGAAGATTTTCCGCCGTTTCAACGACACCGACGACGATGCTCCCGAAAAAGCCGCCTCGCCAGAGTCTAACCCTCATCAGCGCTCGCTCAAGCGTCAGGCCGGCCATGCAGCCGAACGTCGCCTCACACGCAGCTCTATCAAGCCTCGCCTTCTTTTCCCTAATGACGATCAAATTCGCGAGCGCCAGCCTCCTGTCGAGGACGAAGTCGACGAAGAGGCTCTAACCGACATCGAGGTGCCTGCTCCCACGCCACGCAAGTCAAAGACCGCCACTCCCAGCAAAGCAACTCCTTCCCGCTTCTCTCACCTTGCCACTCCGCCTTCAACCAAGCGTACGAAACGTGTCATCGACCGTATTCCAGACGCCGCTTCACTAGACGTCGTTCTCGAAGAGCCCGAAGAGATGCCCAAGTCACCCATCGCTCGCAAGGCTGGCAAGGTTAAGAACCGCAGCCCGTTTGACGACTGGCCTCGCTCCAAGTCTAGTTCTTCTTCCAAGGCTAGCAGGAAGAGGGAGGCCTCTGAGCCCCTCGAGCCTGTCCCTGGTAGTAGCAAGCGTACTAGGAGCGGAGCCATCGCAAGCCCGGCGTAAGAGCTTGCTTCTTCTGCGCATCTCGTAAGCGCGCGCGCCCATCGCATCGCAGGCGCACCGCATGCGCACCGCAGAGGGATCGCAGCGGCACCCCATACTCAGCGCATGCGCTCCTCACATGCTTGCATGGACACCAACGGGAATTTCGTCATTTCTTCACTTCTTTTTACCACCCTTTCCTCTAATACTGGCGCTTTTGTTTCCTACTTGATGGGATTTTCTGAATTGGAAATGTGAGCCTTTTTTCGCGGAACGATAGCTGGGACACAGGAAAGTGAAATCGGATTGGGGAGACCAAATACAGGTTTTATGGCTACTAGGATACCCTTCATGCATTGAGATTAGCAGATACTCGACTTTTGGGAGATAATCGAAACTTTTTTTTATTGGAATGAATAACAAATGAATAAATCGTTCGATAGTAATAACGTGCATCTCGTCCACAAATCTCGATTGTTTACATTTATGTGTATAAGGTAGGTTTTCTTACCACCTACTATAATGATAATAACAAGTAGTGGTCGCATTTCTACACTTATAAAAATGTTATAGGAATTTTTGTAATTTTTGTGTATAATTTTAGAAAAACGATAGTCCTAAAATGAAAGACTGCTAACTTTATACCGTAACGAGATATGGCTAATAGAGTATACCTCAAGATATCATTAGATTCGTAGAGTTTACATTCAAAAGATTAATATCTAATTAATAATATGCTTTCTTAATAACTTCTCATTACTTAGGACTTTAATCGCCTTGTTATTCGGCTATTTAAGGATACCACGCAAGTCACGCGTTCCTATCTAGTGCGTAGGCCGGTCACTGAAAATTAGCGTGGCATTTCTAGTATCAAGTATATGAGTTGGAAATACAGTGTGTTTAGGTATACTGTATCAAGCGTCGATAGAGGGGGAGCAAAAAAAAAAAAAAAGACCGTAAACAAGATTAGGGCGTAGGATTCATTAATGGCGAATCTGATGTTTCGTCGTTCAATGTTTCTTATGGTATAGATGAGCTGAGAGCGTGTTTATGCAACGATCTTGTCATCCGGATTGCGGAGGAATTATTATTTTTGTTGTAGATGTCTACGGATATTATGATTTTGCCATGAAGGGCCGCGAGACGTCTACTATCTATGGCTTTTTGTCCTTACTGTAATCGTTTTATGTTACTGTTTTGAGTTTGATCGCTAGTAGAGATGATTGGTTTCTCTCCTTCAACATGTGGTGCTACTAGCCGTATTGTTACTTGAGGTCAAGTCCTCTCCTCTGCTCTGGATCGAACAGGGAGAAGTCGTTAGCTATTACTGCTGCTGGCGATGGAGGACGTCGTATCTGAGAGGGGTGAGTGGAGTCATCGCAAGATCATGGTGGAAAGGATATGTCAAATCGTATATGTTTTTAGTTGCTAATTAGATAAGCAGCACTGTCATGCAACGCAATCATCGCTTCCCCAAATCGATATCCAAGACATTGACCAGCCCATCTTTGCCCTCAGCCGACTTGCTTTGTTCCTCTTCAACCCCAAAGAAAGGCTTGATCGCCACATCGACAACATCCTCCATCAGACCCTTGACCAAATCCTGCAACTCGCCACCCGTCTGAGCAAAGTCCGGGAAAGCGTTGACTTCCATGAGCCAGGTGGTGCCCTCGGCATCAACCATGAAATCCAATCCGAAGAGCTCAAAAGCGTTGGGCAGAGGCTGGAAGTGAATGCTCATGCTTCGCGCCGCGGCTTCGAAAATCTGTCCCGTTGACTCGCAGATTTGCTTGAAGACCGTTTCACGCCAGTCGGTCGTGGCATCGAAAGCTGAATGTGAGGCTGGCAGAGACCAGAAAGCATGCACGCTGCCTTCGCGCTCGCCGGTCTGTAGACATGTGTTTGTCAGGTGTGCGCTGAGGTCTGGCTCCGTTTCGGCCGAGGCAGATGGTGAGCTGTAGGGTTTGCCAGCGAAGAGGGCGAGCATGGGTTTGTAGACGAAGACTTTGAGCGCGCCGGCTGCGAGTACGTAGGTGCGGATGTGAAATTTGCGGCCTGCTGATGGATGAGGCGATGGCATGAGAAGAGGCGGGTCGATGTAGGGTTGGGCGACGAAGTGGCGGAGCTGAGTTGTGATGATGCCCTTGTCTTCGTCATCTTCGAGGTCAGGTTTGGGTGCAGGAGTGGCGCTTTCGTCGCCAGAGTGTGCTGCTTCGTCTTCGTCTTCATCTTCGTCGTCTGAAGGTGGATCCCACTCTTCGAAAATCTCGGTAAGCTCTTCTTCTGAGCTGAACAGTCTGATACCCTGTCCGCGATCGCTCATCCCGGGCTTGAGGATCCACCATTCCTTCTTGGAAGCATCCTTGGACTCGTTACGCTGCCAACTCTCATGCAACTCGAAGGCTTCAAGCAGAGCATCATCCAAGAACTCTGCAAAATCAACCTCAAACTCGATTCCTGCTTTTACATGCTTCTTCAAAACGCTTTCAGGGTTCTTGGTAAGCCAGTGGGACACGGTGTTTGAGAGGTAGTGCTTTCGGATGAGCGCTTTGCGGATGACATAGCTATTTGAGAGGCATGCATCAGAGCCGCTCATCAGTCTGTCAAAGTCTAGACTCTCATATTGTCGCCATTGAAGAAATTTGCTGTCGGGCGAGGGCAGTTCTGACGCATCTTTCACTAGAACGAGAAGTTCTGCGGGTAGGCGTGCTTTCACTGCGTCCAGTAAGAGGGGCTGGACGTATGGATCTTCATAGTCGATACAAGCGTAGATTTTTTGGTCTGCCATTGTTTCGTAAGCCTTTGGTTGGTTTGTGCTCCCCGTGCTTTCTGGCGATAGCTGAGGTGGTTTGCTGCAGAGCGGGAGTTCTTCGGCAGCGAATTTCAAAGTCGCGACCGCGTAAGTTTCGCGTCAAGCTTTCCAAATGGATGGCGCAGGATGGGTAACGAGGTAATATGCCCGCGCTTCGGTGGAATTGATTCTTCGTCTGAAAAGTATGTTGCAGGACCATCTCTCAAGGCCGTATGGGAACGGCGTATCCAAGAAGAACAAAGGGAATCCCATTCGAAGGGTTCATCCAGATTCGAAAGATCAACACATCTACGTCTTCTTCGGTGGTGCTTTCGTGAAGAACGAGCTCAATTTCTTCATGCCGCTGGTGTTGGCTTTCGCGAGTTGTTGCACGCCCCTGGAAGTGTTCTTCTTTTTGATCTCCTCTTCTTCCTTCTTTTTCCGCTTGGCTTCTGCCTTCTCCATTGCATCCTCATCGTCGTCGGCGCCACGCTTACGACTTATGTTGTCGCTCAAGGAACGCAATGCTTGCGCTTGTTTCTTGAGATCAGCAACTTGCTCGAGATGCTTGGTCAATGGCGCAAAATCGATTGGTGAGGTTGGGGAGCCAAGAGTATTCTGCACTGCAGTACGGATGCTCGCCGGGATGGATGAGACGACCAGGAAGTCGATTGCAGTGCGTATCCGCAGGAGGTTGGCGATTGCATCGGAAACGTTCGCTTTGTCCTCAGCAGGTGTTGACGCAACGGAGGTGGCAGCGGTGGTTTGAGAATCGCTGGGAGATGTCGATTCTTTTGTCTCCTGTGATGTTGCGTTCGGCGTATCGTCGCTGGGAGCTCCGGGAGTTGCATCGGCAGCTGCGATGCTGATGTTGCTCTCCTCTCTCTTTACGCTCAGCACCGGTGTTTCGAGTGCTTGCTTCACAAAGCGCTCCTCCATGCTCGCAGGTAATCCATTTTTGGCCATATTCTTTGCTTTTGACACCAGCTCAGCCACCAGCTTCGCAGTCGACAGCTGATACATTTTATCCTCGCCATCTCCCATGTCCAAACAGTCACACACTGCCTCCATTCGCTGCTCCATAGTCTTTTCCAGTTTCGTGAAGGCGCTTTGTCGCAAGAGTTGTTGCAATTGAGCCAATTTCTGGTTCTCTGTTGAGAAGATGTAATCGGAGAATGTCAGGTAGCTCCCACTCTCACCGTTAGCCAGCAGAGGTACGAGGATGAACAGAGGGTCGACAGGTGTAGCGATGAACATGTCAGGCTTGTGAAGGACGTAGCCCTCATCTTCGGTGGTTTCGCCTTTGTCATTATTGACTGGCGAGCTTTGAGGAGCCAACAGCCAGCTATTGCACGCATTCTTTGGTGTTGTGATCTGTGTGAACTCATAAAACCCTTTCTCAGGGCAGATGAAGTATCGACTGGGTGAAGATGATGCTGGGTTGGGAAGACTGAGGATCCGCGCTTCAGGAGAGGCACCCTTGGGTAGAATGAAGACATGTGGTGGCTTCTCAACATTGGGTGCAAGTTGTTTAATCGCGTTTGGTTTCTCTTCCGTCTGTTCTGTTTGCGACGATGGAGCTTTCGTGGTGGTCTTTCTTGATCGCGTCTTCATGACTGCGTTGTGTTGATCTTCGTATGCTTGTTGAGGTGTTGATGTTGGCTCTGCGATTTACTCTCCAGTATGTTTATAAGACCCAAAAGCAATTCGAGTGTGCAAGTAGAGTATACAATGTTTTGTGAAATGCGATCAAGGAAAGGGAAAGCCAAACGCCAGGGCAAATCAATTTACGCGTATCGCGACACGCCTCACGCTTCTCCCCCCATCCCCAGCTTTTCGGTCGGCAGGGCCCATCCCAGCTGCATTAGCAGCGTTTCACCAAGAGATCGCTTGTTGTCTTGACCCTACACACAGCCCGAGCATGCGATAGCACAGCGCATTGTTATGCTCTCAGACACGAGAGCATATAACCACCACCGCCATGGTCGTCGTACGTGAGTCGCCTCGCGCAAAGGTCTCACCCGAGAAGAATGCCTCCCAATGGCCGCCGCGCTCGCCTTTCGAAGCCCTCATGGCCTCGCCGAGTGGAAAGAAGAGGTGGGAAGATCTCAGGCAGCGCGCCGGAGACAGGTCGCCGTCACCTACACCCTTGAAGAGACCGATGAGCAGCTCAAAAGCATTGCAAGATATCGCAATGGCCGATGATGACGATGACGACGAGGATGAAGCAGAGGATGAGGAGACACTGCAATTGAAGCTTCAGCAGATTGAAATGAAGCTCAAGCTGAAGAGACTACAAGGCAAGAAGAAGAGTCCGGATACGGAAGAGTCAGGCAATACTCCCTTACTCGCGGACAGCGTTAGACGATCTCCACCCAAACCGCTACAACCACCAGTCTCGCAACCCTTTTTTCGCCGCCCCGATATCGAAGTACCTGTATCCCCAACTCGAGATCGCCAACCACCTAAAGATCCAGTCTCCCCGGCCCGCGCTCGACTCGGCCTCAGCGCCGCAGCAAAAGCCTCAGAGGTATCGCTCAAGCGTGCGAGGGACGGAACCATTAAACCTTCAAGCTCACAACAAACACCCACATCGCGCATAAGAGAAGAAGCTCCAAGACCAGTTTCGTCATTCAGCGCACGTCTGGCAAAGTCGCGACTCGAGCAACAAGATCAGCAGGCAAGAAATGATCGCGTTGAGCGGGCGCGCGGCAATGGTTTCGGCTTGAGAGACTCGGCAAGCACACCTGCGAGAGGTGAAGCTGGTCGTCACAGTAGATCCCATAGCCGTACAACCGGCGAAAGGATGCCATCTCCGATCAAAAGCTCATTCGCCAGCGATAGACCGAGGAGCAACCATGGGCAGCCCGCATCGTCAACACCACTCCAGCATAATCCCTTTGCGCCCAGGACAGATCCGAAGCCGGAAACAGATGGACACGACCACGGTCCTTCCGTCGATGAGAGTGATGTCAACATACCCTGGGACAACAAAAATGACGGCACTGGCTACGATCCATTCTCTGGCATCCACCTTTCCAAGCGGCATATAGCACATGTCGATACTGCAAGGGCACTGGAAGGCTCAGAATTGTACCCTCTACCTCGCCTTCTGAAGGAACTCAAAGCGCCTGAATATGATCCTCCAGATTGCGAGTCTGATTTTGTGGTCTTGGGTGTTCTGGCACGAAAGTCATCACCCTACAGCCATAAACAAGGGCACAGAAAAACTGACGAGAACAAACCGCAAGAAGACGCCACAGCACCCCGTAACAAATTCATGGTCTTAACTCTGGTAGACCTCAAGTGGGAAATCGACCTCTTTCTGTTCGGGACTGCGTTCGATCAATTCTGGAAATTAACAGAAGGCACTTTACTTGCAATACAGAACCCAAGCATTCTACCTCCAAAAGGAAACCAAAATAAAGGAAACTTCTCGCTCAAACTCGGGTCCAGCGAAGACCGCGTGATGGAGATCGGTGTCGCTCGAGACCTTGGCTATTGCGCCAGCGTCAAAAAGGATGGCAACAAGTGCGGTGCATGGATCGATAAACGCAGCACTCAAGTCTGCGACTTTCACCTCAATATGTTGATCGATAGGAGCAGGAAAGGCCGCATGGAAGTCAATACTATGTGGCGTGGAGTCAGCGATGAGAACAGCCAACAGAGAAGAAAGCTGCAGGATCCTGCCCATATGAAGAAGAAGATGCCTGGACAGTATGCCGGCGAGCATGGCCGAGTCTGGAGCGTCAATACCGGCTTCGGCAAGAGCGCGGCCAGTATCCTCGATGGAGAAGACAGAGTCTCGATCGAAAGCTTGACAGCTGAGGAGACTTCTCGCAGGCGTATAGCCGCTGCTCAACGCGAACGAGATCTTGCAAAAAAGCTGGAGGGCATGGGTGGAAGTGTTGGCGCCGACTATCTCCGCGCCAGACAGACAACTACAACCACCAGCTCGACTTCTGTGCGCTCCAGCAATACCCTCTCGCAGGAATCGAAAACGATTTTCGAGAAACCCACAGCATCAGAACTAGGCCTCCTGGGCAAGAAAGCCGACACAATCCGCTTGTCACCCGCAAAGGACCGCAAACGGCACTTCGGCGTGGGTGCCATTTCATCAGCAGGCACAGAAGCAATGGGCTGGGGCGGCGCGAAAAAATCCAACTGGCTGCAACAAAAGCCGAACAGACTCGGTAGCCCGGAGAAAGGCCAATCCAGCCTGAACGCTCAGCCGCTCCGCGGTGCCATCAGGCCTGCGAGCCAGGACGGCAACCAGAGCCCGAAAAAGAGGGCGCGCTTCGCGCTCGAAAAGGGTATCAGGGAGCCTGGGCGGGATTCTCTGGGCGGGTTGGCGGCCAAAACGGGAACCGACGAACTTAATAACGATGACGATGACGACGATGACTTGGATATTGTGTAGAGAACTCTGTTGATGTTTCGTGTTTCTTCTCCGGTTGAGGTGCTCAGAGTCAGACGTGTTGGATAGACTTCACCTTGTATCACTGTATTCTTCATATCACCCATTTCCTGTCGATCGGCCAGGCTGTAAAGTCCACCCATGCAAAGAACACGAGGGCAGCAAAATCCCTCGGTTATTTGAGTAGATTGCAAAAAGAAAAATGTCATTCTAGATATCTATCACTGGTATGTAATTCGCTTGCACTATCTACGCTTGTACGCTGCAATGAACGCATGAAGAAAGTGATCAGATACTCGCTCTCCTCGGCGCCATAGTTCTCCTAAGATTCCTCTGCTTCTCTGTCTCTTCCATGACAGGCAAAACGCCATCGTTCCTCAACTCGGCCAAATACTTCTTACCAAACTGGTATCCAACCTGGTAGATCTCGTCGAATTTGCCAAATTCAAGAGTTCCGTACTCTTCAATGGGTGGTCGCATGTACCGACATCCAGGCGTTGTCTTGGCTCGCTCCAGGTTGTCGTTGCTGCTGACGTAGGCCAGTCTGGCCTGGATTTCGGAAAGGGTTGGCGGATTGGGGTAAGAGGAGAAGGGGTTCCAGCGGTTCAGGGAGGCCCAAAAACCGGACAGAGAGTCGCCGTACGATTGAGGTGTATCGTCATCCAGGGCGCCAACGTCGACGGCGAAGATGATATCTGCTCCGAGAGACTTCATATGCGATACTGTCAAGTTGTCGACGTAACCGCCGTCGAGGAGCATGTTGCCTTCGTCGCACATCGGTGGGAGTAGACCTGCGAGAGACATCGAGGCGCGCACGTATCGCCACACGTAGCCAGAAGTGTGGATCTCCGAGCGAGACTTGGAGATGTTGGTCGTGTTGCAGTAGTACTCGAGCCAGAAATCTTCGATCTGCGAGTTTCCAAACGTCTTGAAGATGCCTCTGTTGAATTCGTGACCCGTGGTATAGGATGCCGAAGGGTATGTCACGTCCAAAGCGAAGCGCCACATGCTACCCATGCGTCCTGCAAATTTCTTAGCCCTTCCGTACATGGGCACAACATCTGCATCCCAGGCGTACAGGGCACCGATGAATGCGCCGATGGATGTTCCGCCGATGATGTCGATTGGGAGGCCTGCTTCTTCCAGCGCACGAATGACACCGACGTGAGCAATGCCTCTGGCACCGCCACCACCCAGTACAAGGCCAACGCTTCTTCCACACAGGCGACGAGCCAGGCGATGGAAGTCGCCCTTGAAAGGGGTGTCTGGAGAGTAGAGGGGAGTATGTCGCACACGCCGAGAAGTGTATTTTTGAATCTCCGCCTGAAGGACTTGCACCCGCTGCTTTATGACGTTGCCGAACTTCCGCGATGGTGGGTGAGCAGGCTCTACTGTCGCACGGAACGACATCTGAACATGGTGATGGCCGCCGTTGATCCAAGGTCTGTTGCGCAGCCATTCTCGAGTGAGACCGGGAGGGCAATAGCGCTCCGCGTGGAGAAGAATGAGTTCCTTGCGCGCCGTGGTCTTCGTGGTCAGCAAAAAGCGTTCATACTCTCCAATACCAGCGGAGCCCTCCGCGAGACCGACCAAATAGATACAATCTGCTTGGCTGATGCAAGTCTGTGTCCATGGCGACTTGACACTGGTATCGGCGATGTACAAGACGATTCCGTACTTCTCCTCGAGGTCGGCAAGGTACTGAGAAAGCTTGAGCTTTCCCATCTTGCTAAACGCATGGCGGCCCAAGTGGTTCAAGATAGATGCTTGGTTAAGAGAAGTCACACCGTTGAATGTCCCGATTTGGTGGAGGGCTGCTTGAAGTCTATGTCCAAAATCCACGACAGGAACGCCGGCAGAGCACGGCACAATGGCTACGGTCCTCAAGTTATGGTTTGAGTTGACTTTGTTGCGGGAGATAGACATCTTGCTCTCGTGCGAAGGATCGGCCATTGGGCCTTCGATCAACGCTCTCATTCTTGAAGCAATGATCTTTGAGACCTTGATCGTGATGCCCGGGTGCTCTTGCGCTAAGCTGTTGAACAAAGTCTTTGGAAACTTGGCGAGCTCAGTGTCGCGAATGGCATGGAGTGTACCAGGTCGCACAGACTCGGTGAGAACTTCCAGCTCGCCAACACTGTCTCCTTGACCGTACTCGCCGATTGCCTTCATCTTGCCATCAGAACCTTCTTGGATCGCTCTGAGGCGGCCATTGAGAACAATATAGATAGCATCACTCTCTTCGCCTTGGTTGTAGATTGTCTGGCCAGCATTGACTTGAACCCATTCGAGCGCAAAATCGATGTGGAGGATGAGCCGGGGCAGAAGAGTCGCAAGCCGCTTTGCCATTGTGAGCAGCACGATGGGATACTTCTCCACGACTTTCTCGACGACGTTTCGAGGCAAGAACCCTACGTATACGTCCGTCTTTGCTGTGACATCAATGAATGATCTGTATGAAGATACTGTCCCCATGTAGCCAGCCAGCCCTCCTGGTTTGATCATGAACAGGCTTTTGTTGTTTGATTGTTTCTTCCGCTTTGGGTGCTGGGAATTACCGAACGAATGAGAACGTGTCGAGCTATTCTTGCGGTTATGGGGGTTGAGGAGCTGCGACGCTTCGATTCCGCCCTGTCCTGGAGTGGTGCCCAGTACGTTTGAGTCCGCGTCGTCATCGTCTACGGGAACGCTAACGTCCAGGAAGCCGTCAATCACGTAGTACAGTCCGGGGTTACGCTCGCCTTGTTCAACCAGAACAGATCCTTTGGGGAAACAAACGATCTCTACTTCATGTTTCAAGTCCTCCAAGACATTGGCATTACCACTGACGCTGTACGCCGATGCTGAGGCCATGGATTCTGAATCGCCGTCACCAGAACCTTCGAAAGGATCAATGAACCCAAAAGCGCTGTTGAAGATGGCAGTCTGTCTTTTGGAATCGAAGGAGACAAGTCTAGGAGACTGAGCTGCAGACTGAGGCTGCCGGGAACCATCCTTCAGGTTATCAAGACCAATTGCCTTGAGCATACAATCCATGACTCCCTCGCGGAACAAGACGTCCTCATCAACAGACTCCTGGCGCTGCAATGTTGATCTGGGGTTGACGTGCGTGTTGAACGGATTTTGTGTTGTCTGAGATAGTGGGGTGCCGGAGTGAATTTCCGAGTGCTTTGGGGTGTGGTAGGGTTGGGAGAAGCTGGGGCGACTTTTGTGGCCTTGGTGTCTCGCAGCATGAATGTTGGTCAAGAGGTCTCCAGCGCTGACTTGATCACTACCATGACCTCCGAACTCTGCTGTGTTGACCTCTCCACTTCGGGGGGCCATGCGAGCTTGCATCAAGACATCACGACGCAAGCCAGGGCTTGATGCCTTCCGTTGTGTCAATACTGGGTTATGCAACGCAATCCCTTTCATCCCTTCCTCAGCAGGCACACGCTCCTTTTCCTTGCGGAATTTGTCTTTCAGTCTATCCAATGCGTCACCACGTAGAAATCCAGGAAGGTCATAATTCGTATAGCGGTCCATGAGACGCTCTGTTCGAAGCACTTCACTTGTCAAACCAAGATAGGCGTGGCCGGTTGCGAGGGTCACTCTCTGCAAACGAGTCAAAATGACCTGAACGATGTGGGCAGTCGCTTTGGGATAGATCTTGGTCAGTCTGTGGAACGCTGTTGCAGGGATAATCGCTATAGTCGTGTCTACAGTGGCTCTTGCAACAATATCAGGATGGGCAGATGCGCTCTTTGACGGTCTCGTGCGCCTCGGTCTCTCGTTGCCGACAAAACTGGAGTATCTGCTAGACTGCTGGTCGATAGAGGGATCAAGATCGAGCGGCGGAGGATCCTTGAAAGCAGAATTGGCCTGTCCGGTAGCCGTGGACGACCTCTGTCTTGACATTGGACGAGAGGGGTTTGCATTCCAACCCATGGGGCTTGCGATACCGGAAGCCGGAGTTGATGCGCCATCGGGTGTGTACGTAGCGAAGCTAGACTGGTTTCGCAAGCCAGGGCGTGACGAGGTAGATTCGGGTGTATCCTCCCGGTCGTCATGTCGAAGTTTAACGGTCTCGGTGAACAGCGCCAAGATGGAGAATAAGGATGACAAGGGGGCTCCATTCTTAACCTCCGTCAGAAGTTGATAGGTACGGTTGCCACTGGCAGAGTCATCTCCATTGTCATCGTCAATAGCAGACTCGTTGCTTGCGTCACCAGTGGAACCATCACGCCCGGACTTGACGAAGATCTGAACAAGGCCATCCACTACCAGACAGAAGCCCTTCTCTTCTTCAAGAAGCAAAGTTTCTCCAGCAATGAGCTTCTTGGTTTGCATGGTCCTAGTAAGTTCGTGGAAGACTGGTCGTTCGAGGTAGCCAAAGACCTTGATCGCACTCAAGAACTCATCGAAGTAATTGGACAGACCGGGCTTGGAGTCGTGCTCCTGCGTTTCCGGGAAGATCTCCACCGAAGGTTCTTTCCGCTGTGGCTCAGGCGGGAGCCTCGAGTACATGTTCAAGAAGCGGTATCGCACAAACCAGCTCACGGTCGAGGCAAACACCAGCAGGAGGATCAGTAGGGTCGTCATGTTCAGCGTCAGGGTAAAGCTCCTCGACAAGAACGAGAAGATCCATGTCGGCAGGGTGATGGAGACGAAGCTGATGATCCAGTACAGCAGACTGGGAATGATGGTGAAGATTCCTATCAGCAGACCCCCAAGCATGCCTGCTGTGGTTTGAACACCAGTCGGAGCATTCGTGGCGATGGCGGTGGCGTGCTCTGTGAGCGAAGTGACCGTTTCCGTTAATACGGAGGGCACAGAGCCGTCCACGCGTGAGGCATCCATTCTTTTTATGCGTGCATGCGGATCCTCGGAGCTTCTTCACATGCCTCGCTGCTCGTCATCCAATAGTGTAGTCAACGTGCGTAGAGACAAGAGCAAGCCAGCTCTCTCCACACAAAACACTTCCATGCGGCCTGATGCCTTAAAGTTATGCCTGAGAAACTTTTCGGTCTACCTGCCTCATCAATCTACACCAACAGCTCTCGCGCGCATCCATCCAGTCCATTCGCGCGTACAACTTCAATTGTTGCTGCGATTGGAACACCACCGTTTTTCCTATATCACCCTCTCTCCTCGCTGTGACGGAGTCGCATACGGTCTGTCATCATGTCTTCACAACCGCGCTCCTATCACCAAGACTACATCGCCAAAGTACGCTACTCGAACCAACTGCCACCACCGCCCGATCCTCCTAAACTACTCGACATCCCCGGCACCGGTCTTGCAGGAGGCCAGTACACGAGCGCAGGCTATGCATCAAGGTTGGCGAGAGAACAGCCTTTGAACATCGAGGCGGATGCGGAGCTGGGAATGCCCATAGATCTTGTGGGCATTCCTGGTGTCTTTGATGGAGATGAAAGAGGTAAATGATACTCTCGGCGTGGAGTGATGGCGCATACTAATCAAGATATCACAGCGATCATGGCCAAACCCGGCGCGCGCATCACAAACCCTCGCGACAAGGCGCTCCTCAAACCCCTCACTGCTCTCGGCAAGCCCGCTTCAGCATCAGAGCAAGTATCATTCCTGCGAAGGACCGAATACGCTGCCTCGTCAAGTCCTCAGATGTTCGCATCTGGCTCCTCTAAGGATTTGCTTCGTCTGAGAAACGATCCCAAACGCTCCACCAAGGCCAGAGACAAGGAGGATCCGATCAACATCATGAGGAACATTGTTAAAGGCTTCGACATTGCATACCCGCAGGATGCACACAAAGGCGAAGACTCGGCCGAAAGCCTTCGCGGAGCCGCAATCACTACTGAAGAAGTCAAGGCTTGGTCAAATCCCAAGCACCCTACAAACCCGAACCTCCAGCTGCTCGACAGCTACCCTCTCCTGCCAGATCTCGAGGCGATACCGCAAATCGGTAGCTACATTGTCATGAAGTTCACCACAAACCCCGTACCGGCGACGGATAAATATGACACCCGACTTGATACCGCGATCTTCAGACCGAGCGCAGACCCCGACAGAGAGGCGGAATACGAAGCGAAGAAAGCGGACTGGAATCCGGAGTCAGGCGCACCGAAGCCACTTCAAGAATATGACTACGACTATTATCTCCCTGGTGACGGTGATGCGGTGACTGGTATCAAGCGGAAACTAGACATCAACGATCCGGACAACGATGATCCAGAGCTGTACACCGACGACATTGGAGACGGCCAGCGGGCATTCAAGTACCCACGCTTAAGGACATACCAGACCAACAACCAGACGGGCGACGACGAGAATGTATACAATGATACAGTCGCAATCGCCTTGCATGATCCAGAGACAGACGTTGGCCGCGTGCCAGGCTCGAAGAAACGGTTGGCAAAGGGCGCATACTTCTACCCAATCTCAACCAGAATGTCCATTAAGCCTAAGCGCAGGGTCGGCGTGGCAATGGTGGCAGGCGAGGAAGACAAGCCTGATGAGTTGAACCTGACAATCCGTGAGCCGGACGAGAATGATCTGGCCATGATCGGGTTCCACCAGGGCACCTTGGATCCTAGCTTGCAGGCGGAGGTTACCGTTGAGGAGTAATGCCAGTAATCCAGATGGCACACTCGAGGAAATTGTAGTTTATTTTGATTTAGCAAGCGTTCTGCATTCTGTAGCATTAGCTCGTAGCCAATGTACGAGACCAAAAACACGACATTCTATGCCCACGCCATGTTCAGGTCCCCTCATGATTGATTTTCTCATCCTAGCCCAAAATCCCCAGCGCCATCGCTAAACCCAATCAAACAAATGAGACGTCAAGCGGTCCCAAGGATGAGTACGAAAATTAAATGGCAATCCGCTCCTCTCTACCCCCACAAGCGCCGCAACTCGAATCGCACCCACTGATAAACTCCGGTTCGTAGCGATCAGCATACCAGCCATTTCTCACCGCGCCCGAAGGATCATTCTCCTCCGTTGCCGTAGACGGATCATTCACATCGAGCGCTCCCGTCAGCGAAGCGGGCAACGCAGCAGGTGCGGCATTCGATGAACCGATGGCTTTGAACACGGGTTTCTTCTTCGGTGCGCCTGATTTTCCGGGCGCCAGAGATATGGATTGGATTTCGTTGTTGCCGCTGTTGGAGGATTTGCCTCGCAGACCACCGCCGGTGTCTTTCGTCAGTTGCTTCATTTCTTTCAGGCGCTGGGAGGGAGTTTTTATTAGCTTGGAATCCAAGAAAGGACAACCGGATCAGAAATCGTGCGCACCAGGCGGTGGGAGTGGTCGTATGAAGATTCGTGGGCTTGGAACTCGTTCATGCGCGCGTAGCCTTTTTGGCACAACTCGCCTGTGATTGCAATTAGCGCATGCATCCGCTGTCGACTTGCCTATCATTTCATGATCATACAAAAGAATGACATCCTTGCCGCCTTTGCGCTTTCGGTCAACGCCTGTGGCAATGTGCTTCCGTGCTGCTACTAGATCAGCGTCGTCTATTTGTCTCGGGTTGGTAGCGCGTGACTGACGGGTGGCATTCTTATTGATGTTCGTCTACGTAAGGCTGCTGTGAAAAGTTGCGAACGGTATAGACGGCAAAAGGCCTTGAAAGGCGAGCAAGTGGTCTTCACATGCTTAGAGGTAGAAGATAAGGTGTGGTCAGTGCCAAAAGCTTGTGAGTGAAGGCCAGCGGAAGTCGACGAATGGCGGAGGAGCTGATCTCTCTGACTTCACCACTTTGTAAACATACCATACAACATACATACGGCAGTTCAGCGTTCGTTATACTGGGTCGCACAGCCTACCTAATTTCAATCTGCACGAACTTCTTGAGCTGCCCCAACGAGCGCCAATTCCATAAAACGAGGCCATCATGGCCGACCGCGAAGACTCCCTTGCAAGCCTACAAGAGGTCGAGCCCTCGCCCGTGGACGAAACACCCTCCAACACTAGGGATAACTACTTCCCCGATTCCTCTGGAACATCATCACCAAAGAATACAAATGGCCTCGGACTCTCTGGGCACTCCCCAGCCTGGTATCTCACGCGCATACAAAAATACTCGTCCTACGCCTTCTCCGCCTTCACCGTCGCCCACATCGCAAACACATCTCTCATTCCCCTAGCCGCCGGCAGCGTGCATTCCAGCGAAGGCTTCCTCCTCCTCACACGGCCCTACTACCAGAGCTGGCCCATCGCCGAACCTTTCCTGATCATCCTTCCCCTCGCGGCGCATATCGGCAGTGGGCTGGCCTTGCGGTTGTACAGGCGGAACTTGAATGCAAAGAGATATGGCGCTGAGACAAGATCAGAAAAGAAGCAATATCGGGATAAACTGTGGCCTGCGGTCTCTGGTATCAGCAAGCTTGGCTACCTCTCGGTGCCGCTGCTGGCGGGACATACATTTGTCAACCGCGGCATTCCTTTGGACTTTCCTGGCGGCTCAACGAACGTTGGTCTCAGCTATGTCAGCCATGCCTTTGCGAAGCACCCTATTGTCTCTTTCGCTGGCTTCGCGGCCCTGATCAGCGTCACCGTCTTCCATGCTACGTGGGGTTGGGCCAAGTGGCTTAACTTCACACCGGACCAGTCGACCGAGCTAGGCTACGAGAGACAGATGGCAAAGAAGCGGAGGTGGTATGCAATCAACGGGGTCGCCGCTGTGGTCACTGCGTTGTGGATGGCGGGTGGATTTGGCGTTGTCGGCAGAGGAGGTGAGGCAGGCGGTTGGGTTGGACGCATGTACGATGAGATGTACCAGAAGATTCCCTTCATCGGACAGTGGATGTAGAGTGGCTTTCAGTCTGATGTTATTCTAGATACCCATCTCCATTTCCAATATGCCAGATGAAAATGACAGCGATTCCTTACATCCGACAAGGACGACCATCCCCAGCCCGGCGCAGGTCACGATTTCACTGCTCCTGTACTTCGTTTCATCCTTGGAAAAGCTATACGGAGTCTTTGTGAGCCACTGTCCCTCAGAACATCCTTTAAAGTACTGGCTATGAGGATTCCATCTCTCGCAGCTGTGAATGCAGCTGTCGTTCATCGGCTATTTGATGGTCATTCGCCGGGACCGGCCTACTGTGGCAGCGTAAAGGATGGATTTGGTATCGTTCTTCGGCTATATGGTAAGGGCAAACGTCGTCAAAAACTGGAGTCATTTCAACTAGGCATGCACAAACCCTAACACAGAACGAGGTCTTTATTTTCGGTTTCGCCGGTTGGATCAAGCAATGTAAGAGTTTTATGGATCGTTCTTGCGCTTGCTGCCGGGAACTGGAGCCGATTGTTTTGCACCACATTGGATCTGACATGGAAGCAATCTCGACACTACTTGTATGCGAGGGGCATAAATGCATTCTGTGGCACCTCAAGCCAGAACCTGGGCAGCGATATGACAGCACCGGTGATGGCGTCTTCCATCAAATAACACAGAGCTGATGAAACCAGCCGGTAATCGTGCCGAAATCCCGAACATAGCATCAGATGAACGGCAATCTTTTGTTCTGTACTTTCAAGCGCCGGAAGTCCTGGTAGTGTTTCGTACCACTCTGCCTTGGATTACCAATAGAAATCATCCAAAACTTAATCAACTTTGAACTAGCAGTCCGTTTTAAATAAGCTACTCAGAGATCAACGTTCTTCGTCCTTTAACAAGTCCGACGTCTGCGGAGAAGGGCGGAGAATAGGAGAAACCCTAACATGCATTGCAACGCTATTTTCCCGTACTTACTCCATGTCTGTTGTTGCAAAATGTGGGGCGCGTGGGATTTGCATCGTACACTTGTTGATCGTGATCGCATACTGCTCATGCATCAATGGCTATAAAGCCTTGACGTTGGGCTACTAACAACATGCTCGACGACTTACCACTTTCACACTCCTCACTATGGGTACTACTTCAGCAAACTGGGCGCTCTTGCTGAACGCATTGTCTCGCCTAGCAACGTCAGGTTCTAGCCAAGCTCCCGTCAATCCGCAGAAACAAGATGGTGCGGCCTGCGTAAGTGGCATATTCTTCAATCATTTTGATACCTCCTAACAATGCTTCAGTGTGCCCTCTTGGAAAGGTCAGGTGCCGCCGCCGTGCACTATCGTAATGAAACCTTGTACGAAGACAGGACCGATTCTTACTGGTCCGTAACCGCCCAGCTCGATCCGAGCTGCTATGTGCTACCTGAGAATACGCAACAAGTCTCGTCCGTGATCAAAGTCTTGGCTAGGGAGGAGACGTGTCAGTTTGCTGTACGTAGCGGTGGCCACTCTTCCGTGCCTGGCGCGAACAATGTTGACAACGGCGTCACCGTCGATCTCGGTAAGTCACTGTCGTCGAAGGTCGCAGTGCCATCAAATTAACAGTGAGACTGCAGGGCTCTTGAATGGCACTACATGGGACCGTGAGACTGGAGTCGCACACATCCTTCCTGCCACTCAGTGGCTTCATGTCTACGAGTACCTGGACCAATTTCACGCTGGAGTGCCAGGAGGACAACTTGGGCATGTCGGTACTGGCGGACTACTGACTGGCGGGGGTGCCTCTCACTATATGAGCCGAGTAGGCTTCGCATGCGACAGCATTGTGAACGCGGAGGTAGTGCTCGCCAGCGGTGAGATAATCAACGCCAACGCAACCTCACATCATGATTTGTGGCAATCCATCAAAGGCGGGGGCCGCCTCTTGGGGGTAATCACTCGCTTCGACATGCAGACCTTCCCTGTCACTCCCATCTGGGGCGGCGACCAGGTGCACAAAGATGACGAAGCTACAACCGATGCATATATCAAAGCACTGAAGCAATGGGTAGATCGCGCAGAGTCATATCCTTTCGGGTATGTCGGTATGCTTTGGAGTCGTCGTCTGGTCGAGGAGGAAGATCAGATCATGACGACCCTAGCCGATACGTCTGCCACCATCGAGCCTGCCGCTTTCTCCGAGCTCAGGGCTATTCCAAATAAACTATCGGAGAACCTGAGCATGACAAACATGTCGACTATGGCGCTTGCAACACAAGCTGAAGGCCTACTGTAAGCAACGCTGTACCTCCAGCTAGAGAAAAGACCCTGACTGACACCACGAAACTCAGGAACGTGTGGTGGACTTTGACCATCAAAAACGACGAGGCCATGATTCGCACAAACGTTGACTTCCACCGTCGAATGGTAGAAGAGATCGAAGATGGCTGTTCAAACTGTGACTTCGAATCCCAAGCCTTCTTCCAGCCACTGCCATCCATCGTCAGCAAACGCGGCGTAGAACGAGGAGGAAACATCCTCGGCCTCGAAGGGCAGACCGAGAACGCTATCGTACTCCTTGCCTCTATCGCAGTAAAAGACAGCGAACACTTCGCGCTGGCTCGTGACAAAGTTTTGAAGTGGAAAGCTGCAGCTGAAGAGCACGGCAACAGAGTCGGAGGATTGCTTCCCTACCTTTACATGAACTATGCGGATGGTTCGCAAGATGTGGTGGCATCTTATGGCAATGCAAGCGTGTCGAAGCTTCGTAGCGTCGCCGAAAAGTATGATCCAGATGGAGTCTTCCAGACTCGCATTCCGGGAGGCTTCAAGATACCAGGTCAATGAACAAACATAGCACTCACCTTAGTAAGAATTACAACTGAAGTATTGAAACACAATCTAGTTGTGTTTGGACCAATTTAACGTAACTTTACTATACTGCTACCAAAGTAAACGAATCGAAAGATCATGCAGTCGGAAGCGCGCCACGAAATTAGAGAAGTTACCTTAGGTAGGGAGAAGGAACGATTTCTAAGTGCGCGCGATTTTTAGAATTCTGAGCGTTCTCAACAGTGACGTGGCAGAACTTAAACAGTTAAGGTTATACCGTTCGGAAGCACGAAAGGCGCCGAGCGAAAAGCTGAGGTCTCAAGTTGGTAAAATATAGTAAGGGAACTTGCTGTATCCACTTGTTACGACGATCGTGATATGATAGTATGATCGTCTTTATGCATTAATGTCGGGTTATCATCCAAGCCCTATGATTCAACAAAGAAGATTCAGGGAGCATAAATGCATCAGAAGCTCTCACAATAGATTCTGGTATCTTTTGTTCATTCGTTAACATCTCAGAGCTGCGCATCGTTATTCCCTATCTATCACGGGTGACCTAGAACCATCGAGTAGCATTCCCCAAAATGAGCAGGTGAGTTCATCTACCTTGTCGATTAGAGACTAACAAGCTGACTTCATTGCAAGTACCGTCACTCAAACAAGCCATGTGTGGCGTCGCTTCATCACCCCAGCAGAAGCTAAAGACTACAACAATGTTCGAACTGCTCTTGAGCAAATGGTCACGACCGAAAAGACGGTTGAATTGGTAGAGAAAGATTTCGACTTCAATCTCTATATCACCGCAAAGACGAGGATAGAACTGGCCTCATCTTTGGAAGAACTGAAGAGGGGTTTGAGTGTACCGATCACTGTCAGCAACCCGATACCGATCTATATGGAATCAATAAACGCGATAGCCACCGACAAGATGGTCAAATCTGCCAATGGCCACAATCGTTTCTATTACAAGGCAGAGCAATTCGAAGAGATCTTACTTGCAGGCATCGAGAATGGACAACTTCCTCGGACTGACATGTTGGATGCCAGCAAATGCTGGCGCTTAGTAGCGGACAAATGCGAAATTCGGGAAGACTGGATCAAAAAAATCATCTTGTTAGGTCCGAACGGCTATGGACCAAATGCCTTAGTAGACGACTCGAAAGGCATAGGGTGCCTTCCTGAGATCAGAGAATCGTTGGATACTGGGTTTCAAACCTCTATAAGCAGAGGACCTCTAGCTGGAGAGCCAATTCGTGGGTTACGGCTCAGTCTGGTCGACTTTGCGCTTTACGGCGACTCCTCTCGGAGGGATTCGGCGCAGGTCATTGGGATGATTACTATGGCAGTGCAGTCGGCTATTGCCAATGCGGGTCCGACAATCTTGGAACCCTGGTACTTCGTGGAGTTTTTGATCCCCGACACAGTTTTCAACGATGTGCTCAGCTCATTCAGCTCGAGACGCGGTGATGCCCAGACCATGGACACAGAAGGAACGTCTACGAAGGTCGCCGGCACTCTGCCAGTCGCTGAAGCGGATGACTTTCAAGCATATCTGCTGACCAAGTCCAAGGACAGTGGGATGACTTGTCAGTTCTTTGGATACATGACAATTCCAGGAGACGTCGAAGATGGCAAAACCCTAGCCGGTGCTATTAGGGCTGTGATTTGCGATGCAAAGGGATTGGAGCTGAAGTCTTTAGACGAGCTTCGCAGCAACTCGAAAGCGCCTTAAATAAAGTCATGTACCACACTAACGGGTTGTTGAAATCAGCGCAGCTAAAGTATGAGCCAAGGACACTTGTGAATGATTGTTCGGCAGATGATCACCTATCTGCCAGGCCCAATCTCGATTGATATTACCAAAGCTCAAATGCAGTCATTAGCCTCCAGAAATCTTTCGAGGCTGGTGACCTTCATGGAAAGACGATGATTGTCAGGAAGCAAGATCATTCAACCACTCTTGTCTGGACGGGATGAAAGCGAGACGGGGCGCACAGGCTCGACAGTTGAGACTTGCACGTCAACTTCGTACACGTTTGCTGTGAGCAGTCCACGAAAGTCATCAAAAACCAAATAGCTGAGGTGCCCAGTCAGTGCGCATTTTAGATCTCCACTAGGAAAGATCCAAGGGCTAGGCCAACTGGTCTAAAGCCACAGAGGCAACCCACGACCACGCCGGAACCAAGAACTGCGGCCAAGCCGGGTCTTCCATCTCCTACACAAACAAGGCGGGAAATTGTCATTCAGCCGAGCTAGATTTATACATGTACTGCATGTGGCGTTTGCTGGGCGCCTGCAGGCTTGTGCCGAGGTGCCGCGGGTTTGAAGCCGCGTGAACTTCTCTTTATCATCGTTCTTGTTTACATCATTTCTAGTGCAATCTTGAGATCTGAAGATCCGCAAACGTGCAAAAGTTGCATCTTAATGTTCTCAAAGGCTGGCTCCACGCCGACGGTTGGCTCACCTGCTCTTTTCCCCAAGTGCAAGCTTTCATGACAGCCTATTCTATACTGCCCAGGACCGGGCCAAGGTGCGGCTGGATGGAGCCGATATAGTACTTCGTACGGCAAACACGAAAGAATTGCTGCCAAGAGAGTCTGCAGACAGACTATCAAATATATGGCCGAATCACTTTGCACCCGCATTAGAATACGAGCCAGGTGCGTCTCATCATGCGAGTATTGGATGAAAACTCGGGCGCTATTGCGAACTGGGTCTGGCAGCAGCCCGCCTGGTTTGATTGAACCTCATAACCATATTGTATATAAGCAGGTCTGGACGCAGATGTTAGTGCAACGGAGCTTTCTATCGCCACCGCAACGTGACACTCCTTCCAGCATGTTACGTACTCAGGTTCTACTGAGTGTTGCTTCCGTCTTCACGCTTGTCGCTACTCTGCCCGCCACTGGCCCACACGACGATGACTTCGCTTGCTTCTCTTCCTATCGCGAGCACGATTCGTCCTCCCGGGCATTTGAAGAGCTGTACACTACCGAGCTTGTTAGCGTCCGAGAGCGGATCGTCAAACAGACGGATAGAAATGTACCAATGACCACGCTTTGTGACGGCCGCCCAAGAGCCCTCGAGCCGTTCAAGACTTTTCAAGTCACATCTACCGAGACGCTGAATCCTCCTGAGACCACAACTCGGTACTCCATTTACGCCGGTCCTTCCCCAACGTGTACGATTGCTGCTACTGCGTGCGCGGCCATAAAGTCTGCATTCCCGGATGATGTCCCTCACTGCGAGACCCCGGCTCCCTATGTTCCCTGCAGCATCGATCCCGACCGCTGTGTCATCCTCGGGAAGGAGCGCAACACGCTGTTCTACTGGCCCGTCACGACGGTCTCCGGCGATTTTTGCGCACAGAATGGCTCGACCGTCTTCGCGGAACCAACAAGCCCACCTGAGCCTAACAAAGTCGTCATCGACGGCTACACCTTCACAAGTCCAACAAACTACGTTTCCTTCGAAGGGGCCCGCGCACTCATTCGTAAAACCTGGCCGGAGACGACTGTCTGCGGTCCTCCTTCCCACACAAATGTGATCGTGCCCATTACCGAGTCTTTCTACAGTATGGGGTACTATGATTCTGGGAAGCGTAGCTTCAACTTTGCAGACTTGGCTCCGAATCCAATCCCTGCGGATGCATACGGCAGACAAGCGAAGTGTGGCCAGAAACGCACTTGCACTGGTACTATTGTGGGAAGCTACACTCCAATCCTTCCCTTGCCTACCGAGATACTGAATCTAGAGCCGGAGGAGTGGAGGAGCGCGGGCTGCAAGGGCACGAATTTAGGATACCCATTCACTCCAATCGCTCTTGCGACGCCGGCGCCGACTACTACGAGCTAGTCGTCGTATCGGATGAAAGTTGGGAGATAGTCTATAGTCAGCTTTTGCAATTTGGGTCCAGGTACCTTGACTGACGCTGCACGGACGAATGCAACGTATACCATTGATGCGCTTGATGATGGCCTAAATGATGGGCACGTTGCTCTTTCTTGCTCGAGTGGGAACGCGTTAAGACCAACGATATTAGTGACATGTAGCAACATTTCAGAAAATCCCGAGCTGAGAAATGATATACGAAGATCACTTGTGTGTTGTAAAGTGGGCAGTAGAAGCAAGGAAGGTGCAGATTGTTTGTGTCAGAAGAAAGACTGTAGGTGAGATCTAGTCTGGTTATCCATTGGCTTACTCAGATCAAACACTCAAAGATGGACAGTGAAATGAGGGCGAGAAGTGAGCGCACAGAAGAGATTTGCATATCAATTTCCGACCGTTATACAATGATCAATACAGCGGAGAACAAACGGAAGAGCTTGAGTAACAACTTTTACTTCATATGACGCTATCGCTTGCTTGCTGGACCAATCAGCTTCCCATCCTCGTTTCGCTCGGCACCAATGGAGAAGATCATAGTGTTGTAGTACACTGTAACGTAAGGGCCGTCTTTGGTATGCGAGATACCCACGTACGACTGTCTTCCAATGGTCTTTCGCAAGTCTTGAGAAGGGCTGAGGGCTGCGCGTTAATGATATGCACCTGTTCGAAGAGATCCAGAAACGTAACTTACAATATGACCTGCAGGTCTTCCACATACGAATTCGCCAACTTAGACCAGCCCAGCTTGCGGAAAAGCTGGCTCAGCCCTTGTGCGATCTTCAAATCAGTCCCACCGTAATGCCTCGTTGGAATGTAGACCTTTGGATGCGGGATCGGGTCGTTGTGACGGATTTCGAAGTTGAAGATGATGCCTGCTGTGCGATGATCGCTTCGTTGGAGTTCCAGATCAATGTTATCGGTTTGCAGAACTAGGGACCAGAAGGAAGCAACAGTTGCCAGACAAGCCCTAGTGTCATCGCTATCGAGACGCCCTCCCAATGTCAGGATCTCCTTTGTCGCTTCAAGAGAGGTACGCGGAGTTCGAATGTATAGCTTGAAGCGAGATTGGAAATGTTCCATGAGATCGAAGGAGAGGCACTCGAGGGCCATTGAAATGATCCCGTGGCGTGATTTGGCTTCAGCGACGTATTCTCGAATGATGCCAAGAGCTGGTTTGATATTGACCCCAAGTCTCTCAAGAGATGCAGAAACAAGTTCACCTCGAGACTGATTTTTGGTGAGCCCCACAGCGATCGGATAGCAATAGACCTTTGGCAATGGATCGCCAACCAGATCGAAAGAAATGGTGTTCGAAGACATGTGTTCGTTCGGCGCCATATTTGCGACAACAGCAGCCGCCTCCTTGGGCGCCACAGAAAAGTCCTCGTAAAAGTGACGCCAAAGCGCATCGTTGGTGCGTGGATCGCGTTGCAACAAGTGGGATATCGCGATCGTGGGCTCGAGCTCATTGAAGGGATCCCGTTTCGTGCCAGCAGAGTGCCCGATAGGCTCAAAACCGATTCGCACGGTCGACAGGCCTGCGTGTACGTTCCAGCTTAGCTCTACTGGGGAAAAGTCATCATTGCAAAAGCTGTCGAAGTGAGGTAGCTCGTCCGCTCCAGGTGGCGGGCCAAGAAAGGGCAGGACGTTGCTCTGAACGAACTTGACATATTTCGTTTGATGTGCTTCATCATAACCTGCCCGTTTCATGAGTGCAATGAATGGGCCCGAGATTCTCAGCCACCAGAGCTGTTTGTTCGATTCTGTTCTTGTGCCACCCATTGGCAACGGCTTCGTCATACCATTGATACCGTGGTCGACCTGCTCAATTGCTGTGGAGGCTGGCATCATGAGTTGACTAGGAGGCCCGAGGCGTTCGAGACTTTGCAGCCACAGGCTCCAGTATGAATATGGTCAACACTTATATAAGATCTGCTGCTCTTATCCAGAAATTTTATTCAGCATATTTTGCCATTTTTGTACATTGCAGATGCCCTTCATAGACGGTCGCAGAACACGGCTCATCGGGACACGAAATGCCTCAGGTTTCCTAGTGCACCACCAACCGGCACCAACGAGACGAGACGATCACGGTGAGTCTGTTGAGTTCAAGTCACCCAGTCCAACTGACTCTGCATTCTGGTCGTCGAGGTAGAAATTTGCAAGAAGAATGGCAACCTAATCAACATTGAACCAAGCGGAATACTCAAGACTTCCGCTCGTACGCCCGGTTTCTCACCGAAGCACTAACATTCTGTACAATGGAGACGGTTAGGGTTAGGGTTAGGGTTA
>JAPHCH010000189.1:0-50855 GCA_030772445.1 Cladosporium sp. MBC 237
GTTTTGGGGGTGGGGTGGAGGAGGGTGTGAGGATTGTGGGGGAGGAGGAGGGTGGGGTTATTGGGGTTGAGAGGGATTTCTGGTTGGATGGGAGGAATGAGTGGGCTTTTCCGGTGGTTTTTGGGGAGGGGAGGGAGGTGGATTTGAGCTTGATTGAGTGGTGATGTGGCTTGTGAGCTGCTTTTGGTCGTTGTGAGTTCTAGCTATGCTACTGTTGCTATGCTAGTGTGTGGGTGGAATGTTTGCTCCGCCGTTGGTCGTTCATCTCTCATCATTTGAAGGACTGGCTCAGTCAAAAGAATTGATCGTTCCGTCTACAGCTTGGCTCCACCGAGCTCCCATGCCTTCGGGATCCATTCCTCAACGTCTTGAAGCAGGACGTCCGGCTTCTCCATGGCCTGCCAAGTTTGTCAGAAATGTATTCACAATTTGCTTTGGGTTGACTTACCGCAAAGTGCCCACCGCTTTCATGGCGCTTGAAGTGCACCAGGTTTGCCAGCGTACCAGCCCAGCTGCCAGGGACAGGGAAGAGCTCGTTGGGGAAGAAAGAGTAGCCGAACGGCTTGTCGATGTACGGTACTTCCGGGCGCTCCTTCGCCCACTGGTGAAATGTTAGAGATGTACTTGTGGGAGTAATGTGAAGGGAAGAAGCTCTTACATCGCCTATGTTTGCCCGTCGTGGGCTTTCCTTCTTGGATTGCTATTAAAAAAAAGTTAGTATAGGGATGTAGAGGCAAGGTCATATTGTACTCACGTCTCTGTAGGGGTAGAGGCAGCGTGGGAAGGTATCGGTGAGGTAGTATAGAGAGACGCTGGCCAGGATTTCCTGCGAACTTTGGTCAGTATTGTGGATGGTACTGACTGTGATGTGAAGGGTGAAGTACCTCAAGGCTTGGATCCTTGTCAGTCCACTCGAGGAATTTTTCGCCAATCCTGTGCATGGTCAGATTGATATTTCAGGTCTCTAGAACTCGTCCCCAACTTACCAGCTAAGCATAGCGATCGGACTCGCAGCAAGAGCCAGGCCAATCGTCGCCGTGCGCGTGCCATGTTCCAAAGCATACGCAGCACCATGTTCCATGAACCCTTGACCGCGTGGCAGGGCTTTCATCTCTACTTCGTCAATCTTGAGCTGATCCTTGTTCTTCGGTGGGCCCATAGCAATCATGTTGAGATGCATGCCAACACAAGCGTCCGACGTCGCCGCTTGAATTCGGCTGATCAATGAACCGATGTCGCCACCTTGGGCAAGGTACTTGCTGAAACCGAGGCCGCGCATCAGCTTGTCAAGGCAGGCTGCGGCTTCGTCTTTGCCATAGTCGCGATCGACAGGCGGGCCCGAGGAGAATGCATAGCCGGGAAGCGAGGGAACGATGACATGGTAAGGAAGTTCTTCTGGGGTTGGGTACTTCTTCTTGAGCAGGTCAAGAAGGCCCAGGAATTCCAGGATGCTGCCCGGCCAGCCATGGTAGAAGGCGATTGGGATGGCGTTCTTCTTCTTCGAGAAGAGGGCAAGGAAGTGGACGTCAATCTCGATGCCTTGGTCGTCCTTGATGGGCACAATGAAGTTGGGGAAGGAGTTGATACGATCTTCTTGCTTACGCCAGTCGAAGCTTTTGGACCATTCTTGCTTAGCCTTAGCGAGATATTGGCGTGTCATGCCAAAGTGACGACCTGCATTAGTGTTCTCGAAAGTCGGCTCGGCAATGGGTGAGAGCTTGACGAGGTCCTTGAGGAGCTGTAGCTTCTCTTCGGGGACGTGAGCCTTGAATGGCTTGGGGTTGAGAGAAGCTCCCGAAGGCAAGGCAGAATAATCAGCCATGATTGAAGGTCGAAGAATCCGGTTGTGCAATGTGGTCAGGTTATTATGCGAAGTCTAGTGTTGCTGTTGGAGTCGCTGCAGGAGAGTGTTTGACTTAAAGCTGTTCGGTTCTGTTGACCTCCACCTTGCTGACCTTATAGATACAAGGTGAAGAGTCACTTTGATGGAGAGGGGAAACCGCTCAGGCTCACCAGGCTATTCGTCATTATGCAATGCAAGAGCCGGATCGAGCTTACCGTCTGTGTCGGAGTTTACTACACGCATGACGTCGCTAATTGCCTCTCTCGGAGTCCAATGGTGGATGGACATGTCTATGCAGGGACCAATGATTACACCTAAAATGACCAGCACGTGTCTGGTGCCTAGTGTTGATTATCAAGCAAAGTGTGCTGAGCTTGCTTCTCGATGACCAAGTGCAGTCACCGTTGCTGCAACGGTTGGACTATCGCCGGAGTTGCGCCCTACAACAATACCACCAGCAGATGAGCATTTATAATGGCAACCTACAAGAGGTCTGAATGAGCATATGCTTAGAAAGGTTGCTTATATTATGATGCGCTCTTGATGCTATTGATGCCTTAATGAGTCCTCATTCATGACGATCCTGACCTGGAAACTGATCCTGCCACCCAAGTAGATTACGAAGACACATGATGTAAAAAGCCTGAGAACGTTGCTAGAACGGAACATTGCAAAGTAAAGCTATCGTAAAACGTATGTGTCAGACCATAATCTTAGGGGCTATGTTGCTGTGTCCACTATGGACCTAAGTACGAGTAATGGCTTTACACGATTGTCAGCTCATGATCGTGCCATCCTTATTTACATCGGCGGATGGTGGCGTCTATTCGGTCAACACCCTACATGCAGAAACCGAATAGGCGCAATTGGATGGGCCATACGATGCGGGCACGGAGCTGCACAACAAAGCCAGTTGGAGCGCTATGGCACTTCATACACATTTTGTAGGCGGAGTAAAAGGGCTGATCACTCCCATCTGCTCTGTAGAAAGTCAGCGACTGAATAGATAATGACCATCGCGTAAAGTAGGTGACTTCACAGGGGGTTTCAGTTGTTTTGCGTATAATAGGTTATTCCTCAATCCACACAAGGCGGAAATAGGACAGCTCCAATATTTTATGACTCATCACAGAAAACATTGCTGAGAATGCAGCTTAAGAGAAGACGCCTCAACGTACCTTGATGATAGCCTGCCAAAGAAGGCGTTGAGGGTGTATCGATCGTACGATACCAGAACCTTTGAAATGGCCTCGGCCAGATTAGGACCAATGAGTCTCTAATGATATTTTGTGCAAATGGCACTGCAAGCATGGCAGTCTGCAGCCCAGGACAAACAGTTGGTTCAAGTACCCTCTTCGTCTTCGAACGCTAGCTTGATGGGTTTGGCCTTCTTCTTTGCCTTCTTGGCAGGTTTTTGCAAGGGGCCCTTCTCAGGGGCATCGTCCTGAGTATCGCCATTTTCGCCGTCGCCGATGACTTTGCCAACTTTTCTCTTCTTCACCGCAGTGCCATCGGTGACCTTCTGCTCGACCCGTGATCCACTGTCAGTAGGCAGGGCGCCGGAAGCCTCTGGCTGCCCATCGCCTTTCAGTTCGCCTGTAACATTACCGCCTTCATCCTCACCTTCGGCAGAGCCTTTGAGCTGTTTTTCATAATCTTCTTTGGAGATTGTCTCGCCAGTCTCGTCAACAACAGTAGGGCCGTCGTCCTCGTCTGGATTTTTGGCCTTCTTTGGCCGAGCTGGCGGTCGTTCGTGGCGGTCAGGATCTCCGCCTTCGCCGTAGCCTGAGTTCTGTGCCCGTAAACGCTGAAGGAATGGTGGCAGACTCGAGTCGTACTGCAGGTCTTTGGACTTGATCTTGCCCGACATGCTGCTGGAGAATGGAACGGTGAGACGTGTATCTTCACGAGCTCTGTTACCACGATCCAAGCAAGGCTAAGAACCAGTCACAAGACTGTGCATGTGAGAATGACAAGCGAAGTGAAAGTGGAATGGCACGGCAGCACGTCTGAAGCTCTGCGACAGTGAAGGAAGGAAGATGGAGGAAGGTGGGCAACATTCCTAGAAATTCACCACGCTGGTGGCGCACAGGCCAATGACCTTGGACCCCCCTTTAGAGCCCAAACCCCACCAAAACTGGCAAACCGAATCGACGCTCGAAAACAAAAGATTCTCCACCAGCGTACAAGACAACACCTGCACAGTCAGCACATCAATCCCACCGATTCATTCAACTCGCTACGCATCACCAACACAACCCTCAACCACCACCAGAAATCACATTCAAGATGGCCGACGAAGTCAAGAACACCGAGAACCCCGCCGTTGAGGCCCCGGCTGAGGAGAAGAAGACCGTCACCGAAGCCGCTGCTGAGACTGCCACTGCCGCCAAGGAGAACGTCTTCTCTATGTTCGGTGGTGGTGCGAAGAAGGAGGCCAAGAAGGAGGACGCCGATGAGGAGAACGACCGCTCCGGCTCCGCAAAGGCACAGAAGGAGAAGGCCGCTGAGGGCGGTGATGACGAGGACAAGGCCGAGGAGGAGGAGGCCGATGTACACTTCGAGCCCGTCGTCCACCTCACCGAGAAGGTCGACACCAAGACCAACGAGGAAGCCGAGGAGCAGACCTTCAAGATGAGGGCGAAGCTTTTCAAGTTCGACCGTGAGAGCAGGGAGTGGAAGGAGAGAGGCACTGGCGACGTCAGACTGCTCAAGCACAAGGAGAACGGCAAGACTCGTCTGGTCATGAGGAGAGACAAGACCCTGAAGGTGTGCGCCAACCACTACAGTAAGTTGTAATCCGTTTGATACAAGTGCCCCGCAGCAGGATGACTAACACATTTGTTCCTACAGTCGTTCCCGACATGAAGCTCTCCCCCAACGTTGGCAGCGACCGCAGCTGGGTCTGGAACGCCGCCGCCGATGTGTCTGAGGGCGAGCCCGAGGCCGCCACTCTCGCCATCCGCTTCGGCAACTCTGAGAACGCCAACCTCTTCAAGGAGGCATTCATCAAGGCCCAGCAGGAGAACGAGGCCCTCTTCGCCAAGGAGTCTTAAGCGACACCCGGCCTACTCGATGACTCTACGACACTCGGTGACCTACCGCGATGGCTCGCAACGAACGCTGCCTCGTGATGCGTCTTTCGCATGGCATGAACATGTCGAACAAACTCACTCGACCACCGGTGTCATATCCCCTGACAGCACTTTTTGGGCGTTCCGTCTTGCATCAACATACCCCCTTTATCCACACCATCACATACGCCGAAATGATCAGCATAGCATGAATACCGTTCCGCGGGACGATTGAAGATGACATGCATGGCACGGCGTGAAATACATTATGTAGGAACGAAAAGCTGTTTGAAAGATACTGTTGATTTTCTTTTGCACTGCATCGTGATGTCGGGATTAAAGAATTTTCCAAGTGTGAGGACTAACAATGATGGTTCATTTTATTTGATCCAGAACTTTTGTCCAAGCTTATGTGAAGTAATCATGCGCATATTTAGGTATAGGTAGGTACCTTATGTGGACAGTGTCTGACGGCATGCAATTGGTCTATGGACACATGCAACCTTGTATGTTTGGGTTGGCATGATTTCATTGTGAATGATGTTGGTTTGCCACGTATTCCATTGAATCTGATATACAAAAACACATATGCTTGTAGTTTCTATTCACCATAGCTCGTTTGTCAATCCTTCTCTCAGATTGCTCAAGCCAGCCATCTCACAGCGAGCAAGCTTGACCTCAGAGCCTCAGCAGCAACCCCACGCGAGCGAGAAAGCTACTGCGCGCGCACTTAAACCACGGCACACCACTCCAGATCCCTCAACTATATACCCCCATTGCGAAACCCAGTGCTCCCAGGCGATCACTCATATCGAACACTTCCAGTTCCGCGCTCAATCCAATCATCATCACACTTTGCGCCGCGCAGTAGCCGGCGCGTCAATCAAACACCATGCCCGACGTACGTCTACCGCGCACCGCGCGACACAGCGCATACCACCGCGGTACACCATGCTAACAAACAATCACAGGTCAAGCGTACCGTCAAGCTGGTCACTCAGCAGCGTATCATGTACAACCACCCATCCTCGTCTTCAACCTGCTCATACTCACTAACACTCTGCCTAGCGACGACAATGCATCAGAAGGCTTCCCGATGCGCGGCTGGAGCATTGACATCTACCTTCTGAGCCCCGAGGGCGACGAGATGCCGGCCAACTGCTTCGAGAAAGCGACGTACATCCTGCACGACTCCTTCGGCCCCAAGCGCATGCGCCAGAGCTTCCGCGCCCCGCCATTCACCATCAAGGAGAAAGGCTGGGGCGAGTTCGACATGCAGATCTCGCTGACGCCCGTCGGCGCCCCCAAGTCCGGCGAGCAGGTCCTCAACCACGACCTCAACTTCCAGCAAGAGCGCTACGAGAGCACCCACAACGTCACTTTCAGGAATCCCAAGGGCCCGCTTCTGGAGGCGTTGCGCGAGAGCGGCAGCGTGGGCGATGAGGCGAAGGCGAACGGCGCCACGAGCGCTGCGGCGGGTGGTCCGGCGAAGGAGAAGAAGGCGCGCAAGCCCGCCAACCGCAACGTGGATATGGAGAAATTGGCCGAGGCCCTGCCTCAGCTGAGCGAGGAGGATCTGCTGCAGGTTGTGCAGATGGTGCACGACAACAAGAGCGAGGACACTTACACGAAGAACGACGTTGACAGTGAGTTTTTTGGACATACAGCTCAGAAAGTGGTGCAAGAGCTGACCAGACTAACCCTCCCTCACCAGACGGCGAATTCCACGTCGACCTCTACACCCTCCCCGACCCTCTGATCAAGATGCTGTGGGACTTCGCCTCCAACCGCGTCGACATGAACACCATGGCGTAGAACGTCGGCTTTCTCAGCGGCGGCCCACCATCGCCACCCCGACCATGCCTGACGATAAAGCTGCGGAAGCATGGTTTTTCCAAAAGCTTCCCAAGCGTGAGATTTCGGCTTTGAACATCCCTTTCCTGTCCTGCCTTGTTATTCCGCGCTGCTTCCTTCAGGCAAGAATCAGGATTTCCTCTCTCATCTTGTTCTTCTTGTGCACTAGCAAAGGCCAGGGGCTAAAAAACCAAGAAAGCAAACGACACCGGGCTCTGCATCTGCGGTGGGGCCAATTGAAAAATTCCAAATGGATGTGCGATGAGCTTTGTTTAGGAGACTGACCATCCGGTGGTCTCGCGGAGGGGGGTTGCTTGGGTCACATTTCCTTTAATGCTTGGGAGGGAAAACCTAAGGAGCGCAGGTGTTCGAGGCGTCGGATGTTATTTTTGTTTTGTTTATTACTGGGGAAGCTTGTGGCTTTTTTGTTGATGTTCAATCCCTCGCACAGAACGTGCAGAGCAAGGAGGTTGCTTGTTTTGTTGTTTTGTTAGTCTGAGACGCAAATTGAAAAATCATAACTTACGGTGCCTTCGGAGAGTAGATGTAGTGTACCTTGATGATTGAGATTTACCATTGAAGATTGAGACCAATGCTCATGCAATGCTGATTGATTTGCTGTCCCAGACATCATTACTACCTAACCAGGTATTGTGATAACAAGCTCAATTACTACCTTGCTTGACCGGAATTGCCGTCGAAACTCAGTACATACATGACAGGCAGGCAGGGCAAGCGTAATGAACCATCACAAGGGGAAAGGGTGCGTGAAGGCATCACCAGCAAGCAGCAGCGTGATTGACAAAATTTTTGAAAAAGAAAATCTTCCATGGAGAGAAAATAACGAGAAAATATAGAACCACCCCTCTCCCTCACACTCTCCGATATTCCCCTATCTGAAGTACAAGTCTTTGCCAACTTCCCCTTCGGTTCTCATTTCACGGCAGCTTTCTTTGACTGCCAAACAAGCACGTTGCATGCACGCATACAAACATGCAACTCCTCTCTCATACAGCCTTTTGCGGACTCCCCTTCCAATCCTCTCAACCAGGCCCCTGGGGCGTAACAAACCCACCAGCAATATCGACCCACTCGGGAATACAGCTTCCCTCCTTGCCTTCAACGTCCACAATATCCGTATCACACCTACACCTGCAACCCACGCCGTTCTCCTTCTCGTTGTCCCAGTTGGCCCAGTAGTCGTCTTCTTCCTTGATGGACTTTGCGAATTCCCTGTCCACGGCCGACACTTTCTGCTCGTAATCGGTGCCCAGGTAGGGTTGGCGCGGGAGCTGGCGGGCGGGCGCGTTGGCCGGGCAGTGCTGGATTGTGGTGTGGCGGTAGCCGAAGTCGCGGAAGTAGTGGATGTCTTTGGGGGAGAGGAGGGCGCCGGCTGCGAGGGAGTGGATGGGCGCGTCGCCCCACTGGGGAAAGTGTTAGTTTGGGTTTTTGGAGGGGGTTTTTTTATGGGGATTTGCTTACTCTTTCCATCCAGAAGCCTCCGCTGCGGTCCATCATCTGGAAGAAATCTTCGTACTCTTTGCTGCGGAAGAAGTCGAGGCGGGCGATTTCGAAATTGCTCCAGAAATGGCACATGTTGTACTTCTCGCCTTCCATTGCTTCCGGGTCAATGTCAGGCAAGGTACCGGCGCCAGGCTCGGTTTGGAGAATATCCTCTGGCAGAGGCTTTTCGTTGTCGTATTTGGGGTCACCCTTTGGCAGATCCTCGGGCTTGTGTTCTTCTTCGGGCTTGGGCTCGACGAACATCTCCCACAGACCCTTCGAGGTAAGATTGTTCACGCGCTTGTAAGCAGAGGCGTAGCGGAAGATGTTGGGAACGGTCTCCTTCAATTCCTTGACCGCAATGGTGAAGCCGTAGGTCTTGTTGTTGCGAGCCATGTGCACGAATGGGTCGTAGGTGATGTCGCAGAAGTACTTGATGTCTGGCTCCACGCGCCAGTACCAGTCGTACTTCTGCAGGAGCTCGTGCTTGTAGAAGAAGCCGGAGTAGAAGCGGCACATGTGGTGGTAGGATTCCATGCCGCCGTACATGATCGCCTGGTCACCCTGCTTGGCAATGCCTTCTTTGGCGACGCGCGCATCGGTCCAGTCGGGGAAGCCCCAGTGCTCGGGCGAGATCTTGCCAAACTCGACGTTGGAGGAGGTGTAGTTCATGACCGTCTCTTTGAAGGTGCTGTTGAAGTCCTCGTTGTTGAGGAAAACATAGGGGTAGTGGAACCACTGGTTGAAGTGGCGCTCGACACTCTTGAGACTATCGAGCACACCGGGCAGCTCCTTGTTCCTCGCCAGCACCACGAACACGCCATTTTCTCTGGGGTGTTCGGTCTCCCTTTGAGGCTCCAAGCAGCCGCTAACGAACACCTTGTCGTGCTTCTCGCTGATCTTGCGGATACTGGGCGGCGCGCCGCTGGGGATCAAACGTGCCGCCGGGCTGTCCGGATGGCGGACAAAAAGCACCAAGATCAAGATGACAACAAGGGTTGGGAAAAGAAGAACGAGGTATAAGGGCACGCTGATCTTGCTGTTCCCCCGTATTCTTACTCGCCTCCGGAAGAAGCCTAGCCGGGGCGACAGCTTTTCTGATGCATCTTTGAGATTTCCATACTGCAGGCTCTTCATGTTCTCGGCAGAGGGGAGGCGTTTTCGAATGTAATCCATGATTGCGACAATGGAGGGCGTTGCGCTTCGTCTATCGTGTCCAGCGGCAGGGCCGCCTATTAAATAAAGTAGCGCTCAGCTACTGCGCGTATTGTACAGCGTTCTGATGGTATTGGTGGTTGGTGGGTGGTGTGGTTGGTTAGATGAGGTGGAGGAAAGCGTTGCTCGCGGTGGGTGAAGGTGGAGGGCTGCACCCTGGGAGCGACGTGGTGGAGAGGGGAGCTGCGGCGACACAACTTGGGAGGGAAGATGACGCCGGCTAGAATAGAAACATTTGGTAGAGTGATCAAGATGTTTTGATCTCGCTGGTGAAGTGTTCAACAGTCAAGCGGCCGTCCAGGAGTTGCGATGCCTCCTAATGGTGCGGTAAACTAGCAAAGCCCCTGCATGCAAGCCGTGCTTGATGATTGCGTTGGATTACATGTATTACTGTTGGACATGGTCTTCGTAGTAACAAATGAAATAAAACAAAACCTAGTATTCAAACCATTGTTGAATAAACACGCCACAACTCCTCACTCTCGCCCGTCTACATCTCACCTACCTATGCATAACTCTTACTGCATGACAAGTCAAGGTCCGGAGGACGACCTAGACCAAACCAAGCTGCGTAATAGCGTGTCCAAGGGTCCTTGGCGCATGTTTGGATTCTCTGCTGTACATCACTTCATGCTTGTTGCACTTGTGAAATAAAGATTTTTGGCAGAACGTTATATCTTGGCCTGTCCAAATGAAGTGTTGGAGAATACTTGCGAGCGTTCGGATTGCTCGATAAGTCCTTGTATCAAGGTATATGTTGGACATGTCGGTCCACCAGAGCCCGTCACCTGCGTGGCTACTGAATCTCCAAAACTATGCAGGCAGGTCCTATTTGTACGTGAGCCGAATGACCACGACAGTGTGACACAAACAAGGAGAAGAAAAACGTCTAGACCTCCAAAAGTTATTCTTGTGCTCGGTGCGTTGCTTTTGTGGTGTGTGGAGAGAGACGACAATACATGTCCACATCAACGCTATGATCTCGATGGCCGAGTATATGACATGGGGGTATTAGAAGCCTACACGTACTCAAGCAACTCAATATGTTTTCATGTATTCAAAATCCAGGCATAGCGTGTCAAAGTCGATTTTATCGAACACCAGTAACACCGAATGTCGCATGAAGGCACAAGGGAAATGTGTACAAAGTTTCTTTGCGTTCAACCCCAACCCTAACCCTTGATGATCGAATCATTCACAAGCACCTAGCCGAGGTCCCCGAATGCCGTCATACTAGTTCGGAGGCTTAAGGTGTACCGTGTGATGTATATTCCACAAGGCATGTCGCGAACACCATGGCGATACAATGGCCGCCCTTTCGCCGGCGTCTAAGGTGAGTCGAGCCATATCGTAGACTCCACGAGAGCCTCTTGACTGACAACTTCCAGCGAGCGATAACGAACCTCCGCACCTTCACCCCACCGCCTACCAACTACTACAAGTGCCCACTCAAACGGCGAGCCGCCGTGCTCATACTCCTGTTCGCAGATAGAGGCGGCGATCTGAGAGTCGTCCTGACCATCCGGAGTGCCGGACTCAAGAACTGTAAGTCTAACTTATGATCTCGTTCGCAAGCGTTGCTGTGCCTGATCTAACACTCTCATCCCAGATGCCGGGCAAGCAGCTCTGCCAGGCGGTAAAGCCGACACACTCCAAGAAACGCCATGGCAAACCGCACGCCGCGAGGCATGGGAAGAGATCGGCCTACCCATGAGCGAGGAGAAACTTCCACCAGGCTACACAGTCGAGCACCTAGCCGAGCTTCCCACAAACCTCGCCATGACCGAGCTCGGCGTGCGACCCTGCGTAGCATACCTCAAAGCCCCACCGCCTTCAGCTCGCAATCCAAGTCCAGACGCCGCTCGCGACCTCCTCCCCAAGCTAGACGCCAAAGAAGTCGCGGCAGTCTTCACAGCACCCTTCCACAACTTCCTCCGTGAGAAAGATGAGGACCCCTCACAGCGCGAGATCGAAGGAGAATGGTACAAGGGCTCCTGGCACAGCTGGCACGAGAGCGCATGGCGCATGCACAATTTCAGCGTGCCCGTCACATCTTCGACATCTTTCCTAGCAAAGCGGCCAGACTCCTACACCGACCCGCGACCTACGAGTGCGAACGCTGGTAGTTCTAGTTCGCAGAACAAGAAACCCACGCCGCAAGGCAATCGCTCTGGCATGCAGCCTCCGCTTCCGCGATCTTTCTATCGCGTTTCTGGTGATGCGTTGGCACAGCCCAGATATAGAGTTTTTGGCATGACGGCTAGGATTCTGGTCGATGCTGCGCGAGTGGCGTATGGTGAGGAGCCGGAGTTTGAGCATAACAGCCATTTTGGAGATGAGGACATGATTGATCGGTTGATTAAGATTGGGCGTTTGAGTGAGGAGAAGAAGGATGGGGAAATGTTGACGAGGGAGGTCATGAAAGAGGCCAAGGATGCGAGGATGTGAAAGACGTCGTAACATTGACATATTGGAGACCGTTATTCTGGCCATCACTGGAAAACCCAATCAAGCAGTATAAACATCAATCCCCTCCTGAATAGCATCATGAATCTTCCCCACCACCTCCTCTCCCAACCCAGTCAACGTCGCATTCCCATCATACGCCTTCTCCGTCACAGCCTCACTAAAAGTATCATGATCACGAATCAACAACTTCAAACTCGCCACAACAACAGGCACCAACCCGGACTCCTCAAACCTCGCCTTCTTGCCAATCAAAACCTCCACATCGTCCGGAATCGACACACCCACAGTCTCAACGACATGCTCGAAAATCCGCCTCGTGTCCTCCTCGTCGAACTGAGGTGCCAAATTGGCGTCGGCGAACCCTTTGCGGTTCGCAATGTGGATTGCGCCTACGGTTCCTAGGACGGGGGTGCCTTGGATTAGGGTTGTGAGCAGGTTGCCGCCCGTGTAGGATTCTGTGGCGCGTTTGTTGGCGAGGACGCCTTCGTGGATGTTGCTGACGTCTTGGATTAGGGTGTCGGCTGTTATGATGCGTGGGATGAGAGAGGAGGCTGTGGTGAGGGTGGCGTAGAGGAGAGTTGTGAGGGGGGTGAGATGCATTTTGGGTGGATTGGATGTGGTGAAGGGTTTGATGGGATTGATTCGCAGAGGTGGGAAACTGGACAAGCTGACAAGGGAGACGAGACGAGATATGCCTTTCTTATTGTGATATCAATTCTTGCTCTGACGTACAGACCATTGAGAGTCCGTCGAGGTGCTGCCTCGGCTTTCCAACGGCCGGACTGTGGAGACCTAAGTTACGTGATGGTTTATGTCGATCAACGCTGTATCACGGATCGATTGGATCAGGACAAGCCAAGAAAGAGACCGTCTTCTTCCTTTCTTGCGGAGCAGAGTTGCAAGCGTCTGTGAAGGAGCTAGTCTACCAAAGGCAATTCAAAGCCTTCGAGATGGGATGTCTGCCTGCCGAGGTAAGTGCTGATCGAGTCTCTTGGTTTACAGGTTGTTTTTATTCCAAATCGCTATGGAGTGTCGTCTGTCAGGACTGGGAAGATCGAGAATAACGGAAGATGTTCCATCGAAAGAATGCGCCCAAGAAACTCAAGAACATGATTCCATAATACAAGAAGTTCTGTCAGACGTCGGAAACAAGCAGACGCCATTTTCGGACGTCATTGGATGTACGACACTGCAATTCGAATACTTGAGAACAAGGACTGAGGAGGTCCATAGATCACTCACTTTACTAAGTCTCAATCACTTGCTATACCGGTCAAGCCGCAGACATTGGACATAACCAAAATCTCGCCGTTCTATAGCCATTTTATCTGCTCAGTCGATCTGGAGTCAATGCGAGATTGGTACATGATTATTGCAACCATGACAAAAAGTCCGGTACAGGAAGTCACATGCACCGGCTTTTCGCTCTGCTCTGGAAACAATGAACGATAAACACGCCGTAAAGTCCCATTTCTTTGGGACATCCAGAGCTCCCAGTCTCCCAAATCTCGTCATTCCTTTGTAACTCATACCAAGCTTTGTCATTCCATTGTTCCAATTCTGCTGACTGAAACAAAGAACTACAAACATATACCTAGAGCAATACCTCTTCGCCTCTTACACCCGGTCCACAGGCAAACAAAACCTACAAACAAAACCTACATACAAAACCGCAACACCCAAAACATCCAATCAATGCAGCTCAAACCCATCATCATCGCCCTGCTGGTCACGGGCGCCACTCTCCCCTGCACATCAGCCGCCAAATGGAACAAAAAACTTCAAGTCTGGAACATCGGCCGCGTCCCCAGCGAGCCTGGATTTCCCGGCCTCGCAAAGCTGGAAGTAGGTAAATGCGGCGGCATCCCCGAAGGAGGTTATGTCTGTGGCTCTTTTGGGCCTGGTAAGATAGTTGCTATGCGCGCTATTTACAAGTGCACTGACGGTAAGCTGGTGAGGAAAGAGGTGTGTGAAGAGAGGTCGAAGAATAATCGATGCGTGAAGAACTCGAGACGGAAGGGGAAGAGTTTCTATCCGCTTCAGAGTGCGGATAAGATTGTTTGTCAGAAGAAGTCGGTTGTGGATAAGGCTTGAGGTGGTGCCTGTGAGAATCAAGAAGGACTTGTGTAAGTCTACAACTATAATTATGAAAGATCTTGTTGGTTGCTTGAATAAGTGCTGGTCACCCAGTACGAACAACTGCCCGAATCGCTTGGTGACAAGTTATTTCCATGACTCTGATATAGGTGATCAGACATGTACTCCGTATGTCCGCCGGTTAGTTAAGCCTATCTTAGATGTCTTTCCGTTCGTGACCGTTCGTGAAGGATTAAGCCTACTTCACTAGTCGAACTTACAGCCTTCAATCGAGATCAACATGCATCATACCGAGGTATTCGCTAACCGAGCCATTAGGTTCAAAAATAAAAGAACTATAACCAGGCCGCTATTGCATACCATCCGGATCTGGAAGATCTGCGTCCAACCTAGCGATACCCAGAAACCTGGTGGGCTCGTTTTGCGGGACGTTCGAAGGAAGGACGTTTGGTAACGAATCGTTGTTGCCTCATCGCGATTTGGGCTGTTATCGAAAGTGGCCTTCATAGGTCTTTGAAGCTCGGTCTTATTAGTCCAAATGCAAGTGCTTATGTGGCCCACATATATGCTTGAACTTGCCGTTCAACTTCATGCTTCGGTCTGACTTCTTCCAACTCCTCCAACGCGAACACCCAAAACCCACATCAACAATCGAAACAATGCGATTCTCCTTCCTCTTCCTGGCATCAGTGGTAGCGGCATCCCAAGTCGACGTAGTCATCGACGACATAACAGCCCTAGACCAAGACGTCAAAGATCTCACAGCCGGCGTACGCGCCTACAATGGCGGCCTACTCGCGCAATCGCCACTGCTCCTCGGTCTAACAAAAGTCCACATCGCCACAAGAACCGGATACTACGACTCCAAGAGCTTGCCGAGCCCTCTCAGTGAAACGGATGCTCACCGTCTGATCGAACATGTCAATGAGACGCTTGCGATCGATAATCCCATTGCGGTGAAGACTTTGATTGGGAAGAAGGATTTGTTCGAGGCTGCGGGGACGACGATTTTCATTAAGGGTGGGTTGGAGATTTTGCTCGATGATCATTTGGATTTTAGTAGAGAGGTTTTGGACCGGGCGCCGGAGGGTTTGGAAGGGGATGGGCAGGAGGTTGTGGATGTTATTACTAGAGCTTTGGAGAATGGTATTGAGGAGTTCTCATAAGTTGCTATGGTACTTCAGATAGAGCACATGGCTTGAACGCTCGGTATCTTTTGCACATAATGCCTGCATTCTTGTCTGTAACAATGGTGTGCGACAAAATGGTGTGCGAAGACGATGGAGTCAGCGACATCAATGTGAGTCCATACGTTTCTCAGGAGTGGGGAGGATGATATGGCGCTCAGATATTCCGCCGACGTATTCGCGAAGGATCTGGCCTGGCCAGGTTTGACCACGTCACAGCGTCGCGCATGGAAATTATGCAGTTTACTAGCGAGACCTCTGGTATCGCGCCCTCCAACGCTAAGACAACGAAGTCCGTTATTGATCAGAGCAATCACTCGTACAGCACGGTGCAACGACGACTACACGCCGGAACACTACATCGCACTGCGTTTCTTGGACGGAAATGGGATGGGGAAAATCTGGAGCGGAGAGTCTCTCACTGGCTCAAGAAGGAACCGTGGACGGAGGAGGAAGCATCAAAATGCTTGAGTATTTACAATGGAAGAGGAGAGGACTTGGGAAACGCGCTTTCGGGGAGATGTCTCGGACAGCATCCAGGAGGTGCCGAATCCTTAGGCCAATCTGTCGCGAGAAGTCTTTGGGAGAGTCTTCGAAGATTGTAAAGGGATCTGCTGACGACGATGTTATTGCTGACTGTCAGGCATCAACATCGGCAAGAACCGTGGTAGGGCACTGGTCATTTCCGCATGAAAGATTATAACTGCCTAGCAAGGTGGAATGAGAAGATGTTCATGCTGTGTCCTTGAGTCACCTGATGAGGTAGCATTGAAATACTTGATCTAAGCCTGTTAGGAGTTGATACCTTCGGAAGGCGCGAGCTTGAACTCATAAAGCGCTATTGTTATAGAGAGTAGGTAGATATCTAGCGGGGATAGTGAATAGGGAACAGCGTCTCCCAATGGAATTATGGCTTATATAAGTCTACTGTAGTGGATGATATTAGCACGAAGGGCGCGGAGATACATCGATAGGGAACAGCGCCTCTCAATGGAATACGGCCTAGGTGGAACTACTAGGCGGTTTGATATTAGCACGAATGCGGTGAAGACGACGATTTCAGAAAGTCGCTATCTCAATGGCACACAGCTCGATTGAGACTGCTATATGAGATGATATTGGCACGAATGCGGTAGAGACGACGATATGAGAAAGCCGATATCTCAATGGCAAATTCCAGTGCCTGAAGGTATCACCACGAAAGTACCTTAGTGGAGACCATGCTTTCATATGAATTTTACCGTTGGCGATGGCCCCTAAATACTGCTACAAACAACGGTACTTTGCGAAATGCACCGTTTTCTCCAGCCATCGGATTGATCCGGCGCTGCAGATCGAGCCGAAAAGGAGACAAACGCCCAGCGCATCATGATATGACCGGACGCGGTTGTATGATTGCCGTGCAACGACCAACAACCAACCTCTCCTCGCGCACAACGTCGTCGCACTGCCGATTACATAAGGTGTGCGAGGTGTGGTTCCTTGGGCGCACAGAGCACGCAAGCCACGCTGGCTCTATACAACCTGAGGCGCGTGTGAAGACAGGGGGTACAAGAGTACATGGGCGGTTTAGAGTTTGTGCAGCTGCCGATGCATGTCAGACAAGAGTGTTGTCGAGGTGATATTCCAGACCGTAAGAGGAGGGGACAGTCAGGCTCCGGCCAGCTCTCAGCACCTGCGCGGATGAAAGCACCTTGGGCGACGACGACTTTGATATTGGTTGATGGATGTTTGCTGGGCATACCCTGGTCGTTGTACGATGATTGAGATCCACTTGCCGCAGCATTCCAAGAGTTGCCTGGTGAAGTCTGCAGTGCGAGGTGCTGCATGTAGCATATACACACATGCATACAGTAGTCGCAAGCAGTGGATACCTTAACTACATCAATTGACTTCCTCTCGGCATTTGCAGGAAGATCACATGTTCCATCACAGCAGACTGAGCAGAGAGAGTCCGTGAGTTTACCATCATTATCCAATGTTGGCAGAGGCAGTGGCTTGGTTCGAGCGTTGAGCCAGAGGGTCGAGCGCTTTAGCGGCCAGCTGTGATTGGCTGCTATCCTGGCTGTTTAATCTTAGGAGTCTGCTCGCGCTTCAGTCGCCTCCTAGGAAACGCTCGAGACGCACTCGCCCAGCACCTACAGGCACTGAGTATCCTAACTCGCGACCACAACGACATCCGGCGCGACCATACCACCATAATCAACTCACCACAGTCATTCTTTTGCACGACGCCATACCCCGACGCCGACTTACCATTCATACCACGGATCCGCCCCGTTCGAGACCTCAGCGGGCGCTGCGTCAAACGAGGCCCAGACCTGCACACCCAAAGCACCACCCATTGCCTCTGTCAGTGCCATCGCGCACCTCAAACAGACGTCTCAGCACCTGGTCTTGCCTTCATTCCTTTACAGCGATACCATATACCGACATATGTTCCCCTTGGACCATTAAACACGCCCGCCTGGCACTTCTCACGGCTCAGGATAGCTGTCGCATGAAATGCGCAGCATCTTTTCGCAGCTCCTGGCCCTAGGCCCAGAGCTGGCCGCTTTCATCTTCACTTCTCAGCTGCTGATCTCACGCCCGGCACATGCATCGCCATACACCGAAGTCCCTCCACCGAACCTCGACCTCTCACAACTAGGACGGGTAGCACTGGCCGGCGACTACGACAGCATATCAATATACGAATACATCGGCCAAAACGAGAATGGCCACAACTCTAATGGCAGCCAAGGGCTGCTCACGCGCTACCCCAATGGCGCGTTTCAAACACTGGACATGACGGACGCGTACATACAAACAATGTGCCCGTTCATGAAGGACGGAGAATTGCAGGGTGTTGTGGTAGGAGGAAACTTTACAAGTCTGGGAGGAGTTCAAGCGCAGGGCATTGCGTTGTGGGACCCAACTTCGCAGGACGTGACAGCTTTGCCTGGACTTAGTGGGCAGGTCAAAGCGCTATACTGCGACAATGATTCAGGCACCGTCTACGTGGGAGGATCATTCATGGGTGGAAACTCGACGAACGCTATGGCCTGGACCACTGGATGGACAAATCTGCCTTTTGCTGGATTTAATGGACCAGTATCTTCGATTTCCAAGAACGCCGCTGGAAACATTGTATTTGGTGGCTCATTCAGTGGCCTTGGTAACACCACGACCCCGACTGAGCCCGATGTTCAAGTTATCAATCTCTCCTCTGGAAACCTGTCGACCGAAGGCACCACTTCAAGAAGTGGTTTCAGTGACCCATCGAACATTGTTTGCGGCGCAGGAGGCGACGATGGCAGCGGTAACGCTTGGCTCCTCGAAGACAACACTCCTGGCTACTGGCAAGGCGACTACGCCTACGGCTTTAACCCGACAAAACTACGACTCTACAATACCGAAGAGGAAGGCCGTGGTACACAGACTTTCTACTTCGAAAACCTCAACAGCGGCGGTATCCTCGAGATGCAATACTACGATATCGACGGCAACAACAGATCGTGCTCACGTTTCTGCCCACTCACCCACAACGCTACTGGTCAGGATTTCCATTTCGAGCCACCAGTCGGTATGAACTCTTTCCGGATCAACATCGTTGAATGGTTTGGCGAGGGCGGCGGTTTGGCTGGCATTGAGCTCTACCAGGACGAGATCTTCTCTTTTGCTGTCAATGATTTCAACGAGCCGCGTTGCAACGGTGTTGAGCAGGTGTCCAGCTCATCTATCACCCCAAGCAACGGCACGTGGGATAGGGTCCCGAATGATGGAGACACGCACTCTGATTTCTTGAGTGCCTTCCTCATCAACCCCTCCCAAGTCGGAAACCAGACATCTGTCACCTTCACGCCAAACCTCCGTCAGTCTGGCAATTATTCGGTCACCGTATACACGCCGGGCTGCTTGCAAGATGGCTCATGCCCGACGCGTGGACAAGTCAACCTCACGGGATCCATGACCTCCGAAGATGAGCCAATCAGCACCACGTTCTTCCAGACCAACAACTACGACAAGTTCGATCAGATCTACTATGGCTACATTGATGCAGATGGCGATGGTTTCCGCCCTTCGGTCACACTTGCCCCAGTCGCCAACCAGTCCACACCTCTTACTGTCGTGGCTCAGCGTGTGCGCTTCGAGCTCATCAACTCTACCAGTGGACTGAACGGCCTCTTCGAATATGACCCCAACCAAGCAGAAGTCAGCACGGATTTTACGAAGTCCAGCATTAACGCTGCTGGAAGCAAGCTGCAAGACCGCGCCAAAGTCCATGCCGTGGCATCAGTCGACGACGAAGTCTTTGTGGCTGGTGACTTCAGCGGCAGTGGCATCTCCAATGTCATGAGAATCAATGAAAACGCGACCTCCTTACCTGATGGTGGGCTGAACTCGGAGGTTCAGACTATCTACCAGGATGGCTCAACCTTGTACATGGGCGGCAATTTCAGCAACACTGAACGCGAGACTGTCGAAGGCCTCAACAGCATTGCCGTGTTCGACGCTTCCGAGGACACTTGGTCTGCCCTTGGTGCCGGTGTTGACGGACCTGTTTTCAACATTGTGCCTTTGGCACTCAACATTACCAGCGACTCGAACGAGACCTGCCTTGCCATCACCGGTGCCTTCACTTCTGTCAATGCTTTCGGCGACAACGAGAGCTTCGAGGCTTCAGGCTTTGCGGTCTGGGTTCTCAGCCGCAACGACTGGCTTAACAACATTCAAGAGGCGGAGTTCTCGGTGGAAGGCTCTCTGGCTACTCAGGCTTACATCGAGGACTGGGGCATTTTGTATGGTGGATCGCTTACCTCGCAACGAAGCGGCCTGAGCGGCGCTTGCGAGCTGAGAGATTCGGGCGAGCCCTCGCTGCAGAGCATTGGTCTCCAGATCAAGCCATCGTCATCCTCTTCAAACGTGGAGAAGCGCGCCCTCGACACATCCAGCAGCTCCAATGCCACTGGTGTCTACGGCGGCCTCTTCTTCGGCGAGAGCGACATGAACATCACCATCCTCGGTGGTAACTTCGCCGCAGAAGCCTCTGACGGGTCTACAGTCGAGAACCTAATCTTCATCAACAACACCAATTCTGAAGAACAAACCATCACTGGCATCAACGGCTTGGACTCTAGCTCAATTTTTGTCGCCATGGACACCGTTGATACGCTGCTCTTTGCGGGTGGTGCAATCACCGGATCTGTTGAAGACGCTGACATCAATGGTCTTGTGGTCATCGACCTGACTACTGGAGACTTTTCCTCGACGCAGCCACCTGCGCTTGCGGGTGAGGGCGTCGTCGTGAATGCTGTCGCTACTCAGCCTGACTCGTCTAGCGTATACGTGGGAGGTAGCTTTGCCAGAGCCGGCGGACTTACCTGCCAAACAATGTGCGTTTACGACACCGAGGCCATGCAATGGAACACGCCTGCAGGTGGCTCCGATCTTGAAGGCACAATCAACCAAATGATCTGGATCTCGGACAACGAGCTTGTGCTCGCTGGCAACTTGACCGTCGGCGGCAACACAACTACAATGGCAACTTACAAGGCAAAGGATGCAGAGTTCTCCACTTTTGACGGCGCCTCCGGCCTTCCTGGGCCCATCATGGCCCTCAGCACCGCTGACAGCTCGTACAAGTCCTGGTGGGCCGCTGGTAGCGACCCTGAACAAGGCACTGGTTTCCTTTCCAAGTACGAGGATGGCACTTGGTCATCAGTCTCTGACCTTGGCGAAGGCACCTCCATCCGTGGTCTGCAAGTCCTCTCTGTGAGCGAAGACCACGACAGCACCGACCTCGTGCCCTCCGACCAAATTCTCATGCTCAGTGGCAACGTCAACACTGCCTCGGCGGGTAACGCCAGCGTCGCTCTCTTCAACGGCACTGACATCGTCCCCTTCATCCTCGCCACCAAGTCTGACGGCTCTCCCGGCACCATGGCCCAAATGTTCGTGTCGAACCCGCAGAACCTCATGCGTGGTGGCGGCAGCCATCTCGCCCTCGGCCTCGTTGTTCTCATCGGCCTCGCCATCGCTCTTGCCCTCATCTTCATCCTCGTCGTCGCCGGCATCCTGCTCGAGCGCCTCAGGCGCAGACGCGAGGGCTACGTCCCCATGAGCAAGGACCGAGGCGATGGCAATCTCAGCCGCATCCCACCCAACGAACTCTTGGGTGGTCTGGAAGAGAAGAAGGGCTCACCGCCTAGAATATGAGCAGAGTCAGGAGCGAGACTGCGCCTTAATGCCGACTGTTTACGACCTTTACCGACAGAGTTTTGTTTCGATTACCCCTTCTGCGCTGCGCCCGGAGCCTAAAAGTATCACGGCCGCGATTTTTCTTTTCTGTCTATACTCTTCTTGTGCGCTTTTCTTTTCTTTCTTCTTATCCAACTAGATCCATCCGCCTCTCTCCTTTTGTCCAAAGTCAAACTGCGTAGCTGTCGCAGCCGCAGCCGCAGCTCTTTTTCTTTTTGTCCTTTCTTGGGTTTACCATACTTGGCAAGGCGTTTCCGGCGCCACTTCTCTCTATTTCCTTTCTTTTTTGGAGACACCACTCTTGCAGGCTACCCGACGAATGCAGAGTGGAAGAGTGTCCGCGATCTTATCTTTCATCGCAACAGACGTGGAACGTGGAGGTGGTTGTTGTGGAGTGGTACATGTCATCCTTCTTTTTTTCTTTTTGTCGAGGTTCCTACCTTACTTACCCCTTTATGCTGTTAATTCTCTGCCTTCGCCCTCTGCCTTTCTTTCCCTCTTTTCCTTTGCTCTGTTATGAGGCTGGAAAGGGGAAGTGGAAGTGTTAAGGGTGTTTGGGAAAGTAATGTATGAAATCTGAAAGTCTTTTGTTTTCATGAAACTGTCCCTCTCCACATGCTTCTTCTCTTCCACGTCCATCCCCTGGAATAACACTGGTATAGCTGATGTTCGAGACTGATAAAGCTTCTATAAATACATTTCCATATCCCCAACGTCTTCCCGCCTATCATTTCCCTACCCCATGTCTGTCCTTCGTAACAAGACGGCCAGTATATCACTGGTATTTCTTACACCTATACCTCTTAGATCCACACCTCCCCAAAACCTAGGTAGGAATCTACCCACTCTCCAAAACCTTCCTCGCCCCCTCCACAACCTTCTTGACCTCCGCCCCGCCCTTCTCAGCAACCTTCTCCATCAACGTCCCCGCTTTCTTCAGCTCGTCCGGCAGCGCGGTCTTGCTCAGTTGCATCGCGCGTAACTTTTTCTGCTGCTTGCCTCGCGCGTCTTTGATCGCCGTGCTGGCTTTGTCGCCCGCTTTGGCTGCTTCGGCTACGACTGCTTTGCGCGAGTCGGCTGTGGGGGGTGGGATGTTGATGAGTAGCAGGAGCGGGTTGGTGCCGGTTGGGTCTGGTTGGGGGTTTAGGGAGAGGGTGCTGGATTGGATGGCGGTGGAGACGGGTTTGACGTGCTGTTGACGGTGGTTGGTTAGTAGAATTCTTATCGTGGATTGGAGGTTGCGATGTCCAGGGACGTCTGCTGTCTCTTCTTGACATATTCTTCCCCAAAAGGAACCCAACATAAACATAAATCAAAATCAAAATCAAAAAAGAAAACTCACCTCCCTCTCCCCAACAATCACCTGTACCACCCTCCCCTTCGGCACCACCTGCGCCACATCACTGAGCTTCACCTTCTTCGCACTCCCCTTCTCGACCTGCACCTTCAAGCCCTCCAAAACTTCCGGGTTGAACCTGCCGCCCGCGCGTAACTTTGACAAGTCGTCTTTGAGTTTTTCGATGGCGGAGGAGATTTCTGCTTCGAGGGTGGAGAAATCGGAGGGGTCTTCGGATGCTGGGCCTGAGGAGGGTTGGGAGGCGCGCTTTTCTTCTCGCGCTTGTTTGGCGCCTTTTTTGTGGAGGGGGGTGGTGGTTGTGAAGGTGCGGGTGGGTTGGAATTGGTGGGCGGAGGATGTTGGGCGTGGTTGCAGGGTGGTTGTGGGTGTTGTTAGGCGGGTTGAGAGGCTGTGGTTGGGATGGAGGGTTAGTTGGTGGTGGTGTTCATGGGTGTTTGGCTGAAGGGATGGATATTTACCTGGCATTGCGGCATTGAAGGGAAGGGGTACGAGCTGGTCTTGCATTTCGCAGAGCCGCTCTGGCTATGGTGTGGGTGGAATTCATTTTTGGATTAATGGAATGGTTTCGGAGAGGAGCTTCGAGGCTGTTGCAAGAGCTGGCTCATGTCAGTGGAGAGATCGACGCCGAGGCTTGCCATCTCCGCGAACTTTGGGCTATGGCGAGCTGGGATGAGACGAGACTACGTGACCGCGGTACTTGTGTTCGACCGGCCATTGGAAGGGGAAAATTGATGGATTGAATGTAGAAATGTGTTGGTTGTCTATTATGGCCTCATGGATTGCCCCCGGTAGATTGCAGCGTTGATATTGCAATTAAAGGTACAAGATTACCTTGTTGGAAGGCTCTCCTCGTTGGCCATCGGTTGGCCATTGGAAATCATTGATGGACTGGAGCCATTGGATATTGTACGCTTGGTATATCTGATACCCCATTACCTTCATGGTTTTATGAAGGGTTGCAGTAATCAACACAAAGGGTGCTTAATGCATCGGCTTAAATGGCAGAACGGACTTGCAGTGAGAGGAGTAAGAAGTCGACTACTGTCATGTGTGCATGATCCCACGCTCGAACAGGCGAGTAAACTTGCCATTGGTCATACAAATGTAAAAAGTGAGAGTAATATGAGAGAAGCAGGCCAATGACTCCGATAGCGGAGAATTCAAGTCTTGTCCTACTAGAGGATCTGCACTACAGCAGGGACTTTGAAAGGAGGACCGCGGGTCTGGGAAGATAACCCACTCGCACCGGTAGGAGCACACCCAAAAGTTGAGTCAAACCTCACCGCAAGGCTGGTGGTGTGCGCGGCCGAAGCAAAAAAAAAGGCGTATTTTCGGCAAAAGTAAAGCGAGCGATAAGAGAGCTCTGATGTGAGTCGGCGGCGCCTATCCTCCATACTACATTAGCGTGGGATCAAAGCTTCACCGCGGGATCAAATTTCGACTTCCTCTCCCAGTCAGTCTCCCATCCTCTTTCATCCTGATCCACCACCACATCTGGCAGTACTGGCCTTGACAGGCAACACATTGGGCTTCATGACTTTTGCGCCCACAAAAACCACCTCTCAAGGTATGATCTAGCCATTCTCCCCTTCCCTTCCACCCGGTTATATCGCGCTGCTCAGCCGCAAGAGACGCCGAGCCCTGAGGCTGACCGACGCGCCGCCTACAGACTATATCTCCGACCACCTGTGGAAGGCCCAGGTCAATTAACTACCGCCTCTGAACCGCTATATCACTCCGACACACTTCTGAAAAAACACCAATAAACAACCATGGCTCTTAGCGGCAAGCTGGCCCGCCAGCTGCAGCAGGAGTTGTTCCACCAAGCCCGCCAGACCGCTCCTCGCATCGCTCGCCGCACCTTTGTCTCCCAAGCCCCACGATGCATTGGCCAGCAAAAGCAGGCTAAGGCTGCTCCCAAGAACATCAGGACCTTCACCAGGTCTGCCAGGAGCTGCGCCCGCCAGGCTGAGACTGCCCCGAACGCAAAGGCCTACCTCGAGAGCGGTGCCATTGCCGGTGCCCCGGATCTTGTCGATGTCAAGAAGGTCCTTGTCATTGGCTCCGGTGGACTGTCCATTGGACAAGCCGGCGAGTTCGATTACTCTGGCTCGCAAGCTCTCAAGGCTCTGAAGGAGGCTGGCGTTCAGTCGGTCCTCATCAACCCCAACATCGCTACCATCCAAACCGCTCACGTCCTCGCCGATGAGGTCTACTACCTCCCTGTCACCCCCGAATACGTCACCTATGTTATTGAGAAGGAGCGCCCCGATGGTATCTTCCTGTCCTTCGGTGGTCAGACTGCCCTCAACTTGGGTGTCCAGATGAACAAGATGGGCATTTTCGACCGCTACGGCGTCAAGGTTCTCGGTACCAGCATCAGGACTCTCGAGGTCTCTGAGGACCGTGACCTCTTCGCTCAGGCTCTTAAGGAGATCGACATCCCGATTGCCGAGAGTATCGCCGTCAACACAGTCGACGAGGCTCTGGCTGCTGCCGACTCCGTTGGATACCCCATTATCGTCCGTGCTGCTTACGCTCTCGGTGGTCTCGGCAGTGGTTTTGCTGAGAACCCTGAGGAGCTTCGCAACCTGTCTGCCCGTTCTCTCACTCTCTCCCCGCAAATTCTCGTCGAAAAGTCGCTCAAGGGCTGGAAGGAGGCCGAATATGAGGTCGTCCGCGATGCCGCTGACAACTGTATCACCGTCTGCAACATGGAAAACTTCGACCCTCTCGGCGTTCACACTGGTGACAGTATCGTCGTCTCGCCTTCTCAGACTTTCTCCGATGAGGAGTACCACATGCTCCGCACTGCTGCTATCAAGATCATTCGTCACTTGGGTGTCGTCGGAGAGTGCAACGTTCAGTACGCTCTTCAGCCCGATGGTCTCGACTACCGTGTTATCGAAGTCAACGCTCGTCTTTCTCGTTCTTCTGCTCTCGCTTCCAAGGCTACTGGCTACCCTCTGGCGTACACCGCTGCGAAGATTGGTCTCGGTCACACTCTGCCCGAGCTGCCCAACGCTGTCACTCGTACCACCACTGCCAACTTCGAACCGTCTCTGGATTACGTCGTCACCAAGATGCCCCGTTGGGATTTGAGCAAGTTCCAGAACGTCGACCGTCACATTGGCTCTGCTATGAAGTCTATCGGTGAAGTTATGGCTATTGGCCGTACTTTCGAAGAATCTTTCCAGAAGGCTATCCGTATGGTTGACCCCAAGTTCGCGGGTCTCCAGGGCGACCACTTTGAGGACCTCGACGATGTGCTTCAGAACCCGACCGACCGTCGCTGGCTCGCCGTTGGCCAGGCCATGCTTCACGAAGGCTACTCCGTTGACAAGGTCCACGATCTCAGCAAGATCGACAAATGGTTCCTCTACAAGATCCAGAACATCGTCGACTGCACCAACGAACTTAAGAACATCGGCTCTCTCTACGGCGTCAAGAAGGAACTCATGCACAAGGCCAAGAAGCTCGGTTTCTCCGACAAGCAGATCTCCAACGCCGTTAACAGCACCGAAGATGAGGTCCGCGCCCGCCGCAAGAACTTTGGTATCCACCCCTGGGTCAAGAGGATTGATACCCTCGCTGCTGAGTTCCCTGCCGACACCAACTACCTCTACACTACCTACAACGCTTCTAGCCACGATGTTGAGTTCAACGACCACGGTATCATTGTCCTCGGATCTGGTGTCTACCGTATTGGATCCTCTGTCGAATTCGACTGGTGTGCCGTTAACGCTACCCTCTCTCTGAAGGAGCTCGGCAAGAAGACCGTCATGATCAACTACAACCCGGAGACTACCTCTACCGATCACGATTTCCCTGACCGCCTCTACTTCGAAGAGCTCAGCTACGAGCGTGTCATGGACATCTACGAGCTCGAGACCTCCTCTGGTGTTGTTGTCTCTGTCGGTGGCCAGCTGCCCCAGAACATCGCTCTGAAGCTCCAGGAGACCGGCAAGGCCAACGTTCTTGGTACCGACCCGCTTGACATCGACAAGGCTGAGGACCGTCACAAGTTCTCTTCTATCCTCGACTCCATTGGCGTTGACCAGCCCGCCTGGAAGGAGCTTACCTCTTTCGAGGATGCGAAGAAGTTCGCCGAGGACGTCGGATACCCCGTCCTTGTTCGCCCGTCTTACGTCCTTTCTGGCGCTGCCATGACTGTCATCTGGTCAGAGAACGAGCTTAAGGAGAAGCTCCTCGCCGCTTCCAACGTCTCCCCTGACCACCCCGTCGTCATCACTCAGTACATCGAGGGCGCCCGCGAGATCGACGTCGACGCTGTTGCTTCCCACGGCAAGCTGCTCGTCCACGCTGTCAGTGAGCACATCGAGAACGCTGGTGTCCACTCTGGTGATGCCTCGCTTGTCCTCCCTCCTGTCAACCTTCCCACTTCCACTGTCGACCGTGTCAAGGAGATCGCCGAGAAGGTCGCCAAGGCCTGGAACATCACCGGTCCCTTCAACATGCAAATCATCAACGCCGACAACCCTGAGGGTGGCGAGAGCCTGCTCAAGGTCATCGAGTGCAACATCCGTGCCTCCCGTTCTTTCCCCTTCTCTTCCAAGGTTCTTGGAACCAACTTCATCGACGTCGCTACCCGCGCGCTCACCGACACTGCCGTCCCTGAGCCGGTTGACCTGATGAAGCAAGAGCGTGACTACCTCGCTGTCAAGGTTCCTCAGTTCGCTTGGACTCGTCTTGCTGGTGCCGACCCTTACCTCGGTGTTGAGATGTCTTCTACCGGTGAGATGGCTTGCTTCGGTAAGGACCTCGTCGAGGCCTACTGGACCGGCATGCAGAGCACCATGAACTTCCGTCTTCCCCAGCCTGGTGAGGGTCTCCTCTTTGGTGGTGACACCACCACTGGCGACCTTGCCAAGATTGTCGACTACCTGAACCCGCTCGGCTACAAGCTCTACGCTGCCAACAACGAGATCAAGCAGCACCTCGAGGAGGCCAGCAAGGACCAGTCCGTCAAGGTCGATGTCATCGAGTTCCCCAAGCAGGACAAGCGTGCCCTGCGTGAAGTCTTCGAGAAGTACGACATCCGTGGTGCTTTCAACCTCGCCAAGCGTCGTGCCAGCAGCATGGTCGACGAGGACTACGTCATGCGCCGCAACGCTGTTGACTTTGGCGTTCCTCTCTTCATGGAGCCCAAGACCGCCGTCTTGTTCGCTCAGTGCATGAACGAGAAGCTTCCCAAGCCTGACGGTATCCCCAACGAGGTCAGGAGGTGGAGCGACTTCATTGGCGGCAAGCCCTTGTAAGCGCACGCCGTCTTTCGGTTAAGATCGAAGGAAGGGTAAATGTCCAAAGGACAATGATATGTTTTTATTATTAGTTTTTATCGAAATACGTTTTATGGTTCAACTTTTTGTGCTCATCCTTTCTTGCTTTCCGATTCGCTTCAATCCGATGTTTATGTCTGATGATGGCTTTATATGGTCGATGCCATAACATGCTATGCCGTAGGTCTCGCAACACGTGCTATCGATTCCTCCCCTCGACAAGGTTCGTGCTGGTCAGCGGTGAAGAAAGGCTTTGTCCATGATGTGATGGCTTGCAAATTCAACGGCTGCATCCGAGACATCCATGTGATTAGACCTAACGGCACCAGGCTTTCCCTCCTACTCTCTGCTCCAACTTCATCTCATCTTGCCTGACCGTTGTATGATCTCCAGGCCTGCATTTGATTACTTTTTGTCACGGTCCTCGTGATGAGAAATTATGCAACGCTTATACGCAAAGATTCACCGCCTGCAAGTAGATGGCTCAAGTCATGCTTCATACCCAGTTCTCGTGATACAGCGAGCATTATTTACGGAACAACACTAATCGTGCAACTCAGAGAACATACTTCTTGGTGCATCAGCGGCTTGTCGTCAGGTCAGTAACATTACGACCAGACTTCAAGTGTCTTGTCGGCGGTGTGCCGACGTTACGATTGCCCACATCGCTCAGGCGATGGCAGCCAACGGCCGCAACGTCCATCACAACATCTTGAACGCTGGCATAAGGAGGCACCTACAAGACCTCCCTGAATAACCAAATGGCATCACTGATGATCGATCGCCTCTACTTCCTGGAGTGAGGGCCGAGTATCAAGCCGTGTGGATCATCCAGATCGCATGATGCTTATTATTTTGGAAGTCGACCGTTTCCTCCATGTCTCACAATCAAAGTCAAGCCAATTTAACTGCCACATCTCTCGTACCTCACCCGGTGCGATACAGGCAAGACATAAACAATCAGTAAAACTAAGTACCAACATTCCTTCCGCGAAATGACAACGCCTCCACTCTCCGCAACTGTCATTGCACGGACGCAGCACACTCTCTCTTGCTCTGCCATTGTGTCCTCTCCATGGCTTCCAACAAACCAGACTCCAGCCCAGAAGGACTCCTCTCTAATCGCTTCAGGTCACCTTCGCACCCTCCAGCTGTTGTTGCTCCATCACCTGGAAACTCCGACGTCGACTTGGTTCTAAGGGATTCGACGAGCTCCCAAACTATGACCAACGACAGAAGCATCTCTCCCCCCTTGGTCGATAGACAAGGCGACCACACTGTCAGAGACTCGCCTGTATCACCGAGATCAAGGTCTCCGTCCACGCCACCCCTGCCCACCGTGCCAGGTAGCCCGACCAGCGCAAAGCCACTACCAAACCACCCGAACATCGCCACCGAAAACCCCATCCCCTTCAAAAACCCCGACAGGTACTCAACCGGGCGAATGACCAACATGTCCCACCGTCCGCAAGACAAGCCTCTAAACAGCGAGAAGCGTCGCTCCACCCGCCGCGCCGAGTCCATGGCCCCAAGCTACACCTCAACCGTCACCCCCAGCAAACTCCGAACCAAGGGCCCTTTCGACAGAATCTCCACAGAACCCAACTTTGCCCACAGAGTCTTCGACGCAGGCAAGCATGACCTCCTCTACGAAGTCGACCAGAGCACCCGCTGGCCCTGGAAATTCGAAGACGTCAAGCACGGCGTCCTCGACCTGACCACTCTGCTCCGCATGCAACAGCACGTCCTGCAGCAGAAATTGGTCGCTCAGGTCAATGCTCTCGGACAGAAAGGAGCCTGGATGGAAATAGGCGTTGGCGAAACAATGAAAGAGTACTGTAAGTCTTCCACCACCCCCTCGTCCTACCCACCACCACCATCCCCAGAAACTAACCAACCTCCTCCCCAGGCCAACTCACCCGCGACATGGACTACATAGTCTCCACGTCCTCCGCCCGCGGCACCTCGCCCACCACCAACCCCTTCCTAATCTCCACCACGGACCCGCTCGAAGCCCAACTCCTCGAAGAAGGCGGACTGATCGCCCGACGAGGCGGGCCCACAAACCCCTCTTCCCCAACCTCCACCGACCCCGAAAAAGACAAAGACGGCTCCCTCATCTTCTCCCACCTCCCCTACACGCCTGAACCCAAAGCCGCCTGGCGCGGCCACCTCCGCCACTGGCTCGCCGTGCTGGTTGCGGCGATTGCGCTCATTCTACCGTTTCTCATCATGATGCTGGCGCCTACGTTCGCGAGCAGAGTGGCTACCACGTGCGTTATGGTTGCCGTTTTCGCTCTCGTCGCTGCTGCTAGTGAGGTTGAGACGAGGAGGGCGGTGGCGTACGTGCTGGGTTACGCGGGTGCGCTGGTGGTTTTTGGCGGGTTGGTGCCGCCTGCCAATTGGGGATGATGATGACTATGAGAGAATTGCAAGACGACGACCATGACCATGGGTATGGTGTTTCTGGGTTCTGGACTATTACTTATTTTGCTTAATGTTTTGATCTTATTATTTTGGCCTGAGGAGAATGGCCACGAGCACCATGGCTATCTACATGACCAAGCCACGGACGGACCTTCAAAACGAACTCGGCTGACCGACTGACCGACCGACCGACCGACCGACCTACTAATCAACTCGACTTGACCTGGAATTTTCTTTTTCTCGTATACCTCTTTCCTTTTCTTCTGGGAGGGAGGATCTAAGCGTTGGCGTTCTCCGATCCAGTTCGGATGGTGGATTCTTGTTTTCTTTTTCCTTTCTACTGTTTCCCTTTATTTTCGCGAACCGGGAAGAAGAAGAACAACTTCCACGCCGTGCTACAACGACACACAGACACTATTTTCTTTTTTCTGCAGTTTCCTTTTCTTCTTCTTCTTCTTCTTCTTCTTTTTCCGAGTTACTTGATTTATCATCTTATACACAACAGCAATAGCTAAATGTCTAGTAAGTAGTAGTAGTAAATCATCATCCCCAAAGGAGAATATGAAAAGAAGGGATTGAAATTAAAAGACACGAATCAGAATTTCATTTTTGTTACATGAAAAAGCAACTCATTGCTCTACCCTTCCATCTAAATTTCCCAAAATTACAAAACCCCCCATCATCGATACCTGTCCTCTAAGCCACATGCCCAAAAGCCCTCTTCTTCTTCCCCTTACTAAGATCCTCCTCCTCCAAACTAACCTCATCAACAAACTCGCTCTTCTCATTCTCCCTAGCCTCAACACCCATAATCCCCAAACCAGCCAAATTGAAACCCAGCACCTTCCGCTGCTGACTCTGCCACTCCTCGTAAGCCTCCAGAATCTCCGCAAGAGGCTGCCTCAGAGCCCCGCTCGACACCACCTGGTGCATGTGCGCTTGCAGCAGGAAGTAGGTGACGCGCCAGGCGAGCTCGGGGTGCAGGCGTTGGCGGAAGAAGAGGGCGAGGAAAGCGAAGAGGTCTGGGAGGATGGAGAAGGGGAGCACGAGAAGGGCGTCGTTTAGGGCCGGGGCGGGGATGCGTTGGAGGGTTTTGAGGAGGTGCTGCTCCGCTGAGATGTTTCCTAGGGCGAGGAAGACGGGGTTGCGCTGCGGGACGGCCATGTTGGGGTTGCGGGCTTTGTCGCGCTCGTAGGCTTGCATGAGCGAATGGTCTTCGGTGCAGACTTCCAGGGCTTCCATGAGTTTCTCGCCGTGCGTGAGGGTGGCGATGGTTTGCTTCGAGGCCGCGGCGACTTCGGCGTCTTGGTCTTCTTCGTCGCGGGCGTCGCGGTCGAGGTTCTGCGCGAGCGTGGCTTCGTGCATTTCTTCGAGTTCGCGTTCGCGCTCTTCTTCCAAGAAGATCAGGTCGTCGCCGACGTCGTGCACGCGGATGGACTTGTCGTGCGAGGCGGTGATGACGCTTTCGCCCGTTCGTGACAGGGTCATGGCCCAGATTTCGCCGTGGTGACCGTCGAATTTCTGGATTTGCTCGAATTTGTCGCCGTCCCATGATTTGAGCACGCCGTCTTTGGAGGCGGAGAAGAGAGTGTGCTTTTCTTCTTGCTCCACTGGGTGGGGAATGAATGCGACTTGCATTACGCTGTCCTGATGGGCGAAGAAGGCCTTGTGGCAATCACCGAAATCCAGACCCCAGATGCGGACGTTCTTATCGGCACTACATGTGGCGATGAGCTTGCTGTCTGCGGATATGGAGATGTTCAGGACCGGGAGTTTGTGGCCGTAGAGAGTAAGGAAGAGTTTGAGAGAGTCGTTGAAGTAGACCTTGACGGTGTTGTCAAGTGTGCTGAGAGCGATGAGCTTGCCGTCGGGCGAGAAGCAAAGAGACAGCACGTCGTCTGAAACCTTGAGTTCGCGTGTTTGGTTAAGCTTGAGCCTTTGTGTTGTTCGGCGTGTGCCGGGGATGTTCTCGTCGACAACATCAAAACGCCAGAACTTGGCAGTCTTGTCGGCACTACCTGTCACAACACTGCGGCCATCAGGGTTGACAGCAAGAGTCCAAATAGCACCGTCGTGAGCTTTGATGGTCTCGATGAGAGTGCTGGTGCTGATGTCGTATAATTCGAGTTCGCCAGTCTTGGTTCCGACAAGAACAATTCGATCTCCAGGAAGGAAAGCAGAGCAGAGAGCCTGGCCACACTCAAGAGTTCGCAGACATGTCTGAGTCTTCAGATTCCAGACCTTGAGCTGCCCACTTGATGCCGAGGCCAACATGCGATCGTCTGATGAAAGTGAAAGTGTGCGAATGTCCGTTCTGTGACCAGGAAGTTCCACCGCCAGTGAGCGGTTGTACTCTGGGGCTTCCCGGCCGGACACCAGCTTCTGATGTGACACGACGTTGTAAAGTTCCAGTTGGTTGTTGGTCGTCGCGGTGAGTAATTGCAGGTTCTTGTTTGAGCGACTGCCAGCAGTTGACCAGTCTACTGAGCGAACCTTGCCAGTGGTACGTACGATCACGTAAGACACAAAGACATCGCCAACTTCAGGAATGCCCACGGCATCCTCTGCCTCCGGCGCAAGGGTCTCTCCATTTGCAGCAGCCTTCTCCCTTCTTCTTCTCTTCTTGCGCTGCATGTGTCTGTGTACCTCCTCGGTTGAACGAATGCGCCAGAGCTCCACTGCCTTCTCTGAACCGTGTACTGCAATGTAGTCCATTCTTGGGTGGAAAGTGATTCCAGTGGTGCGGTCCTTGCCCTGACGGTGCAGAATGCCCTGGCTTTTGAGAATATCCTGCTTCTTGCTTTGTGCTGCGATGCTCGATTCAAATTGTGCCAATCCGACAAGATCCAAGCTCCAGACCTTCAACTCGCCATCGTTGCCTGCTGTAATGCATCCGTCGCCGTCCGGGTTCATGCCCAAAGCCCAACATTCTCCGTTTGTCTGCGCAACATGTGTTTCAATGCAATGGGGGCTTTGCAGGTCCCAGAGCTTCACCAGTGCGTCCTTCGAGGTGGAAAGCAGATGTCTCTCTTCAAACTCTTCGTTTTCATTTGCGCCATCTTCCGCATCCTCGCTCATTTGCTGGGCCACGGGCGTGCGCACGAAAGCCAGTCCAGTGATTTGATCCTTGTGTCCGCGAAGTCTGTACTCAGCCGCCTCGGAGAGCAAATTCCAGACAATGATATCGGTGTCCTTTGATCCACTGGCAAGACGAGCTCCTTCGCGATCGAATTGAAGGTGCATGACGGCCGAGCGGTGGCCGTTGAAGCTGACCACAATCTGTCCAGAGAGCGCATCCCAGATCCTAATCGCGCCGTCTGCGTAGCCAACGGCAAGAAGATCGGGTTGAACGTCGCATTGCGAGATGCATGTGACGGCGCTGCGGTTGTCTCTGTCGTTCCATCTTGACAGCTGCTCGCCCTTCTTGATATCCCAGCAGATCACTTCTTCATTCGCGCCAACGTAGGCTTTTCCTGCGCCAGTCGAGCGCGCGCTGGCAGATTTTGAGGAAGATTCGGGCGACCAGACGCAGTTGGAGGTCGCAGTGCAAACCGTGCCGAAGCTGACGGCCGGCTCGTACTTTCTGGTTTTGTTAGTGATAGTCCTGTTATTGCAGTGATTGGAATGGCATACCTGTATGAGCGCACCATGGTTGGGCGAGGAGGAAGTGGATATGCAAGCAACTTCTCTGCTGCTGGTTTTTTGGAAGAACGAGCCTCTCACTTTCACTTTCTCTCTAGCTTCAGTCTAGCGCAGACGCTACCCCGCACTTCAACGGGAACATCCGCAGAGCCTCGCTACCGAAGGTGTCCCACAGCCCACCTGTAGCTGGTGGATGGACAGGCAGGCAGCGATCTAGCATTGGCTACATCTGACCAAAAGGCATACTGTTCCTCTCAAGCAACATCTGTTTCAACTCCATACCATACCAGTCCACAATTGCCACTACACCTCATCAGTCACCACTCTCCATAGCGGCCTGTTGCCGCCTCCACCGCCAGCATGTTGCTCCTTGACTACCAGAACGTCCTCATTGAGTCCCTCCTCAAGGACCGCTTTGCGCCGGAGTAGGCCTCTATATCTAAACCATCTACATAAAATTTCCCTCCCGACTGACCCAATCGTCCTTCCACAGCGCCGCTCCAACCGCCATCGACCAGATCGTCTCCGACTTCGACAACGTCACCTTCCACATCAGCACCCCAGAGTCCAAGTCCCGCATCCTCATCTCAACCAGCATAAAATGCTACCGCGAGCTGGTCCAGTACGGCGCCGAAGAGGTGCTTCAGCGCGAGTATGGTCCCTACATCGTCGCACCCGAGCAAGGCTATGACTTCAGCGTGCAGGTCGACCTTGAGAACCTGCCCGAGAGCCAGGAGGAGAAGGACGACCTGGTGCGTCGCATCAGCTTGCTCAAGCGCAATGCCATGGCAGCGCCTTTCGAGCAGGCATTTGACGAGTATGCCGCTCTGCACGAGGAGGCCAGCAAGTACACGTCTGAGTCGGCGCCCCAGGGTGTGCGTGAGGGCGGCGGCGTGCGCGCTATCCACTACCGAGACGAGGAGGCCATCTACATCAAGGCCTCGCACGATCGTGTCACGGTCATCTTCAGCACTGTATTCAGAGAAGAGACCGACCGCGTCTATGGTAAAGTCTTCCTGCAAGAGTTCGTCGACGCCAGACGGAGAGCTATTCAGAACGCTCCTCAAGTGCTCTTCCGCAACGACCGACCTCTGGAACTCGAAGGCCAGCCCGAACTCAAACCCGGCAAAGGCGACATTGGCTACGTGACATTCGGTAAGAAAGGACTCACAGTTTCTATACTGCTCCATGCAAAAATTCCCAAGACTAACATCTTCAAACAGTCCTCTTCCCCCGCCACCTGACCCCCGCACGCCGCGAAGAAGTCATCTCGCACATCCAGACCTTCCGCGACTACTTCCACTACCACATCAAAGCGAGCAAAGCCTACATCCACAGCCGCATGCGCCGACGCACCGCCGACTTCCTGCAAGTGCTTCGCCGCGCGAGACCTGAGGCCGAGGAGGGCACTAAGGAAAGGAAGACTGCAAGTGGAAGGACTTTCAAGGTTGGTGGTTGAACGTAACGGCAGAGCATGTATATAGAAGTTGATGATGTTGTTGGGCGGAAAAGCCGAGGGTTCGAATGACGTTATCTAGATTAGCGAATGAAAATGGAAATGGAAAACGAATTTCAAAGGTATCTTGATCGTTCTCTCGAGTATATCAAACATTTTATTAGAGTCTAGGTAATAGTTCAAATGCGATTTGCTAGAGGAGACAAAAGAGTACTCTGGCCTCTTGCGATTTTTCCAACAGCATTCTCACAGATCCGTTACGTCACTTACTTGCACGGAAAATGGACGTGGCAAGTTACTGCCAATTGTAAACATCTAATAAATTCATTGTTCAGTCTTGAGGAGAACAACCTTGACATTTCTCATTCATCCCCGATGTTCTAGTAGTGACAATCCGTCACGATATGAGGGGGTATAAAATTACAACAATCGTGGAAATGAAGCATCATGCAACGCCCAGCTTCTCTCAATCCCATCATCCATCCACCTTACAATCCCAAAAACCCAACCTCCCCTAAATTTCAAGATCCCCCTCCCCATCATCCGGCATCTGCCCCAAAACCTCCTCGCAAAGCGCAATCAACTCGTCAACATCCGGCCTCTCCGCCGGCTCAACCCTCAAACACCTCCTAACAACCTCCTTGACCGGCTCAGAAATAACCTCCTCCCTCTTCTTCCCCGCCGCCGCATCCTCCCCATCCACAACTCTCTGCTTCCCCCTCTTGACCTCCTGCGGCCCCTCGTCGGGAAATCTCCAATCCCCGCCTAGAACGCACAGAGAGAGCGAGCCGCCTGTTTCTTCCGAGCGCGCTTCGAAAGGTGATTTCCCCACCAGACATGCGTAGAGCGTGCAGCCTAGGGACCAGATGTCGACTTTGCCGTCGATGGTCGTGCCGGTTTTGACGTCGAAGAGTTCCGGCGCTCGGTATGGCATTGTGCTGTGCTCGGCGGCTTGGTCTTGGACTTGCAGCGCTTGCGCGCGGCTGGTTATGGGTGTTGGGCTGGGCGCCAGACTTCCCAGGTCCATGAGGATGGGTTGCGTGCCGGTGTCGGAGATCATGATGTTGCCAGGTTTGATGTCGCGGTGGGCGTAGGCTCTGGTCCCGCCTTCGGGCACGCCTTCTTGCGAGGCCAGCACTTCGCCGTCCATGAGGGGTTCGAATTCGACGTCTTGTTCGCCTTCTTCGTTCTCCTCCGCAAGCACTCTACTATTCTTCTTCTTCCCCTTGCCCCTACCCTTTCCTTTCCCCTTCCCAGTCCTTTCAGAATCCTGATCCTCCGCCTCCGCCTCCCTCCTAACCCTCCCCGCCTCCCGTCTCCCCTCACCCCCAACCCTATACTGATGCATAGCCTTCAACGCCCTGCAAACCCCCAAAAACAGCACCATCAACCTCCTCTCCGGAAACCTGCCGCGATTGACCAAATTGGCATTAATCGCATCCTGCAAATTCCCCCTCCTATAATACGGCAGCAGAATATACACCGTCTTATCCCCCCTCTCGTCCTTAACCTCATGCTCCAGCGCGCGAATGACATTCGGATGGCCATCAAAGAGCGCATATGCCTCGACTTCTTTAAGCGCTTGCGCGACGCTCTCGGCGCCGAAGGGGCAGCGGATTTTTTTGAGAGCGTAGAGGGTTGCGTCGCCGGGGGTTTGCACGAGGTAGACGTAGGAGAAGCCGCCTTCGCCTAGGAGGCGGAGGATTTTGAAGGGCCGATTGTTGATGCGGAGCGTGGGGGTGGAGGGGAAGCAGGAGAAGCAGTTTGTGAGCGACCAGAGGGCGTCGAGGATGTAGGAGGAGAGGTGCGTTAGGGGGGTGGGTTGGGATTGTTGCATGGTGGGCGGTGTTTGGTGGTGTGGTTTGGTGGTTGGGTGCTTGGTTTGGTGGGAGATGGGGCTTGGGAGTGCGTGGTATGTGAGGGTTTGAGGTTGGAAATTCGTTATTGATTATGGGTTGCGAGCCATGCGATTGAATTGATTTGCTCGAGGTGGGTGATAGCGGTAGTAGTGTGTGTTTGGTGAATGATTGATTTCCGAGCATCCGAAGCCAATGTCCATTGATTGAAAGCTGACGTCTGTCCACAGGGTCGCGCAACCTTGGCTAGCTCGCTGCGGAGAGAGCTGCCACGCGCGAAACATGTGATGCCGCCGGCCTCACGGCAATTGATGAGCATGGCAGATACATGTAAAGTTAAGGTACTGGCACGTGGAATAAATCAGACAAAAACTCAAGACTTTCCCAAACTTGATCAATGACCTCTATATACAACACACCTTGCTCGACTGACTGGTCATGAGAAAGAGAATACCAAAATCCAGCCTCGAACCCCCACGAGAAATTAAATGATCCCTTCCGTCCGTCCAAGATCCTCTTCCTGGCCCATCCATCCTTCCACCCACTTTGACCAAAACAATCTGGAAAAAAATAAATGCATAAAAAAAGAAAAGGTGCTTGCCACTCCTTCCCCCGATGGATGTACACAACTCTCTCAAAAAATCAAAACCCCTGAATCTCCCAAACCAGAACAAACAGCCTCCAAACAAACCGAGGAAAGAGAGGAGAAAGAAACCAAAAGTTCAAAAAGACCCAAGTATACGCAAAAAAAAAAAAAAAAAAAAAAAAAGAAAAAAAAAAAAGAGTCCCCACCTAGATGCGACTCCAGGCCAAATCTGTTCCATTAACATCTCCAAAAGAAAAATTCCAAAGAACGAAATGAAGGAGCAGAAATAGCAAAGAACTCCTTTTGACACCCCGCATGCTTTGTGGACAAAAAGCCAGCCCCAACCCGTGAATAAATGAGAAAGAACCCAAGAATTGAAAGAAAAGAAAAAAAAAAAGAAAGAGAAAAAGGGAGCACAAAAAAGGACAGAAAAGATCTGCTCACTTCTCCATTGCAGAAGATGAAAAAGCAGATCAGAAAATCCCCAACACCTTCTTCTTACCGCCGAGTTCCTTCGTTTTCGCCTCGGCCTTACTCATGGGAATTCCAGGATCGCCAGCAGCAGCGTTGCGGATAATGTTCAAGCGCTGCTTTGCGTTCTCGTTGCCCGAGTCGGCGGCTTTGACGTACCAGACGTTGGCTTCGAGGGGGTCGCGGCGGCAGCCGATGCCCATTTCGGTGAAGTAGCCGACGGCGTATTCGGCTTTGGGCATACCTGGGAAAGAAGCTTGTGTCAGTTTTGGTCGTGATGTTGCAGGTGGTGCTAGAGAACTCACCAATTTCCGCGGCTTGCTTTGCCCAAGCGCAAGCTTCGCCTTCGTCTTTCTCGAGCACGGGCTCGGCGCCTACCATGTACCAGGCACACAAGGCCATCATCGCTTCGGGCATGCCTCGTGAGGCAGCGCCGTTATAGAAATGCACGCTCAAAGCTGCATCGCGAGGACAGCCGTACAGTCCGTTCTCGTATGCTTGGCCCATGAGAAAGTTCGCTTTGACGTGACCCAGTTCGGCAGATTGTGTGATGAGCTGCGCAGCGTAGCCCTCGTCTTTGAATACGTCGTCGCCGTAGCCGTTGAGATGCAGGAGTCCGAGTTCATAGGGCGCGTTGTTGTATTGGTGATCGGCGGAGTCTGTCGCGCGCTTGAGCCATGTTAGACCTTCTCTCGTCTTCTGTGCGTTTTTGCTGAAACCCATGTCGCCCTTGATGCAAGCCATGCCGAGTCGAGTTGCTGCGCCGGGGTGGTTCTTTGACGCTGAGTTGCGGTAGAATTGCACAGCTTTGGGATAGCTTCTCGCAGTGCCCCACGCGAACTCGTAGCAAAGAGCTGCTCGGTAGCCAGCTTCTGCGTGTCCATGCTTGCTTGCTGCGACGAAGAGTGGGAATGCCTTGTCGTAGTCGGGTTTGTCCTTGTTGAAGACTCCGGAGAAAAATCCATCACCAAGGTAGTATTGTGCGAAAGGGTATGCTCTGTCTGACAGTCGTTGCAGGATTTGTTTGGCTTCTGCCATCATCTGGGCGGCATCTGCATCACTTCCTGCTTCTCCGCTTTGGGCCGCATTGATCATGAAGATGGCAAACTCGTACTGAACAGCCGCATCGTTTGTCTTCTTGACATTGGCCCGATACATGTCTAATGTCTTCTTCGTGTCTAGCAGACTGGCTGCGTTACCAACTACACTTTGAAGCCCGGCATTGTTCAGCCCACCTCCAGGTGCGACTTGCTGGTGGTACGGAACCTCGTTGAGAAGGTCGATGTAGCTGTGAGGTCTCAGGGCGGGAGAGCGTCTTGCTGTGGACGCATCCCGTGGTCTCAATGCAGGAGAGCCATTGTCGGAATCGTACACACTGAGAGGTGTACCGGTGCCTGTCCTTCCTCGGCGATCAACACCAATCGAATATGTCGATGTAGGTCGCGCAAGATTCGCTCCAGGCCCAGGCACTCTCAACTTGTGGTCGGAGCCAGAGCTTGAGCCAGTAGAGGCGACGGTAGCCTGGGATGCCCGCTGCTCTTGTTGCTTCCTTTTCCTCGGAGAATCATCAAACGCACTGTACTGCAGCCTTTCCACCTCATTATCCTGAGGCGCAGCTTCGTCGCCATACCCATCTGACTTCAAGGCTCCCGTTGATGTCCTATTACGTGTGCGCTCTTCCTCGTAGTTCCCTTGACCCGAGTCTGGCCTGCTTCTGTAGGGCAATGATGCGGAGGAGTGCCTCACATGAGCTGAGTCGGGAGACTTTACACCTTGCGCGGGAAACCTGTAGTCTGCATCGGAGGCCTGGTTGATCGATGCGGTCTCCGGGCTCTGTATTCCGGGGCGCGGTGGACTGATATTGACCGGACTGGAGGGAGATTCTTGCAGGCGCACCTCGGGCTGTTGGAGAAAGGGCACGGGTTTGCGCGCGGGAAATTCTTGCGAGGCAACAGGCGGTGTCTGCTCGACTTGTCTGATTGATCTGCGGGTGGGAGAATCGCTGGGCGCTGCTTGGAGGCGGCCGTTCTCGGCGGCCATGTTGGAGGGCGGTGATAAAGATGCTTGTCAGTCAGGCTGGTGGGAGTGATGCCTAAGTTCCGTGGGCTCCGTCTGTGGTGCGGAGATGCTACAAGAGTCGTACAATAATGGTAGGTGAGGGGAGTGCTGGAAACGGAATGGCCTCCTAAAAGAGTACAATCACAGGACAGGACTGGTGTGGATCGGCGGGGAGGGATGGTTCAGCTTGGCCGCTAGGAGGTAGTACCTTTGGACAAAGCACCAAGAAGCCGAACGACGCAGGTAAGAGACGAGAGGGCGGGACGGTGTCGTGATGTGCAGGTCAAATCCGTCCCTGCCGGATGCCGAACTAGTGTCTAGTGTCTGAGCGAATATTACATGCGGGTGGTGATGATATTGGAAAAGTGCGATCGGATGAAGCAAGGACAGTGATAGTGATAATAGTGTCTCAGAGGTGTTCACTCTGGTAAAGACGTGTTTTTCTACTTTAGTGGCGCAGGAAATCATATGTGTACAGACAGACAGGAGGTAGCAGAGTTTACGAGACGCGCGCATACACTTTCACCAGGCTCGCCAGGGTCCTCCCTTTTCTGGCCGAACCTAAGGTAGGATGGAAATAGGCGCAACAAGCGCAAGGTGGATGCTGCTTGACCGACAAAAAAAAAGCACAGCCCGCGTGTTCGCTTGGTTCAAACTATTGGTGATGAATGGTATAGCAGAGAAGTAAGTATACATGTCATGTCAGTCAAGCACTACTGCACTGAGGTATCACCGCTGTGTGCATGCATTGTTAATAACATACTTTTAGGAGAGAAGTGGTGAGACGGCGAGAGACCACGCGTCTGCTCTTCGTCACCCAGCAACTTGCGACAGGAACCAATCATATTGGCCAGTGTTGGCCAATGTTGTTAGCCTCGCGGGGTCATCTTGCCCAGGTCTTGGTCAGATGTGATGGAGATCAATTGGCACAGGCATTCGCAGTATTTTGGTCGTTTGTGCATCTGAACGATGAGCTGAGAGCAACAATACATGTACTCTTACGTTCTCTTCCCATTCAATAATGTAAATAGCTCTTAGGAATTAGTTTCTGCAATATTGTTTATACGAAATTCTCGCCCTTTCCAAATGTACGCCCAATTCTATGATCTGATCTATTCTTAGCCCCCCCGTGGCAAAACAGTGTGCACGGCTGGCTCCATACAGGCTAACAGGCTGGCTGTCTCTGGCAGACTTCCCCTAGCAACAGTCGCTACTGAGCGTTCACTGAGCCACCCTCGCTCGCTCGTGTTTGTGCGCTTTGCTTGCAAGCCTCTCGACAACTCTCAGAGGTACTGCATGTGAGGTCTGTCGCTCGCTTGCCTCACTCTTCCCAAGCGCCCGAACATCACCATCCGCCGGCGTCTTCCACCTCACAACCCTCTCCCTGGACCTCATCGCACATTCTTCAATCATTGCCACGCTCGCTTTGAAGCCCACGGGCCCAGGTGAGACTCCATCCCTCCCGCCATATTATCTGTGGAATGTAACTAAGCCTTACGCCACAGCCCACCATGTCTTCCTCCAACATGCCTTCGCGCCCTGAGCAGGCATCTTCAAGGAGGGGGTCAAACTACTACGACTCTCATCCCCGACCAGGCCACCAGTCGCGCCGCCGCAGCTCTGCCACCAGAGACCGTCCGAGGCGATCTTCAGATGCGGATGGCACTGCCCGCCAGTCTGCGGATGCCACTCATCAACGCCGTTCAAGCAACACCCAGCACCGCTCCCAGGAGGAGTCGCGAGACCAACAGCGGAGGAGGAGGAGCTCATCGCATCATCAAGCCTCCGGCAGGTACACATCAGAGAAGCCCAGGGGTTCAGAAGGCCAAAGGCGTTCCGTCCATTCGCCTACCTATCCTCCTGGCGATCGCGACCCAATGATTCACTCTAGCCGCCCATCGCAGGGTGGTGCCGAGGATCTCTCGAGGAAGAGGAGCATGATCAGACCAGAGCGCAGGCGCGAGGACCCGGATGATCCCAACTACTATTACCGCAAGCATGCGCAGCACATGAATGTCATGCCCTCCATCACTGGTAACGATCCACACCTCGAAGACGACTATGCCACGGTCAGCTCAAGATCCGACGCTTCAAGGGAGCCCCGCGGTTCCGCTTCGCCTCAAAATGAGAAAGCACCTGCGCCTGACGGTGACATGGCTGCGAGGAGCGCGAGCAAGAGACAGCCCAAAAAATTGGCCAGAAAGTCGGGAGGTGCAGAGGACCACAAGCGCCAGAAAAAGCCCAAGGGCCCCTCTGGCACACCCTCCCTCTGGGGCACATACTGTCATATGATTACTTTTTGGATTCCTGGCGCTGTCTTGAGCTGTTTCGGTATGCCCAAGAAAGAGCAACAAAGAGCATGGAGAGAAAAGATTGGCTTGATCAGTATCATCCTGCTGATCGCCACCTTTGTTGGTTTCCTCACATTCGGTTTTACTCAGGTTGTCTGTCCGGAGGGCGGTCCTGATAGGCTGGCCATTAACGATGTCGGTCTTGGATACATGATTTTCCACGGCAAGGCCTACGACTTGACCAGATCGCGCCACCCTCTTGCGCGTGGCATCTCTGGTGGCGGTAACATTCTCTGGGACATGGATGAACCCCACGGTGGCCAGGATGGCAGCTTCCTGTTCCAGAACGTCAATGGCAAATGCAAGGATTTGATCACCTTGGCGGAAGGTTCGGATGTTCCGACCGACGATGACGGAAATCTTGCTTGGTACTTCCCTTGCAACACTTTCAACCAGGACGGCTCTTCTTCACCAAACTTGACCGACACTTATTACCTCGGATACTCTTGCCACACTGGCCGCGAAGCCCGTGACAGTTTCTACAGTCTTTCGAGCTCGGGAGATGTCTTTTTCACCTGGGACGACATCCGTAACTCCAGTCGCAACCTGATGGTCTATTCCGGCGACGTGTTGGATCTTGATTTGCTGCAGTGGTTCAACACTTCCCAGGTTTCCTACCCTCAGCTTTTTGATGACATTCGCACCAACGAGGCCGTCCGTGGCCAGGACAATACTCTTGCGTTCGCCTCCAGCTCGCAAAAGCAAGTTGCGCAGTGCTTCCAGGAAATCATCAAGGTCGGATCGATCGACACGGAGACCGTTGGTTGCATTGCTTCCAAGGTCGTACTCTACGTCTCCTTGATCTTCATCCTGTCCATTGTGGTCACGAAATTCGTGCTCGCTCTGCTCTTCCAATGGATCCTTAGTCGCAAATTCGCGGCAGACAAGACTAGCATGACCAGCGATAAGAAAAAGAGACAAGACCAGATCGAGGACTGGACCGACGATATCTACCGCGCCCCGCCCAAGGTTACTGACCCAGCATCAACTGTCAGCGGCAGCTCGAACAAGCGCAACAGCTTCCTGCCAACCACCAGTCGCTTTACGAGCCCGTACGCTATCGACACCAAATCCAGGCCTGCTCCAATGACTATGGCCAGTCAGTCTTCCACCACGCGACTCATTCCTCCATCGAACATTGGCGCGGCCGCTTACGCTGGCTCAAACCACTCCGAGGGCACTCTTCAGACTGCGGGCAGCCCTGGTGGCAGGCACAGCACCAGCTACGATCGATCCAGCCTGATGCCATCAGCAACCACGCAGCGTTTTAGTGGTATGCATGGCGATTCAGAGGGCGCAGGTCCCCAAGGTTTCATCCACGAATCTGTTGTTCCCCAGCCCCCACCTGAGTGGCAGCCGTTCGGTTATCCCCTCGCGCACACCATCTGTCTGATTACTGCCTACTCTGAAGGACCCGAGGGAATGCGAACTACTATGGACTCTGTTGCAATGACCGACTACCCCAACAGCCACAAGCTCATCTTCGTTGTCTGTGACGGTTTGATCAAAGGTAAGGGAGAGACTCTTTCCACCCCTGAGGTCTGTCTGTCTATGATGAAGGATCACGCTGTTCAGCCGGAAGACGTTCAACCCTACTCTTACGTTGCTGTTGCTTCTGGAAGCAAGCGTCACAACATGGCAAAGGTCTACTCTGGATTCTACGACTACGGCGCCGACTCCGTCATCCCTGTTGAGAGGCAGCAGCGAGTGCCCATGGTTCTTGTCGTCAAGTGTGGCACTCCTGAAGAATCTACCCTGTCTAAGCCTGGTAACCGTGGTAAACGTGACTCTCAGATCATCCTCATGTCTTTCCTTCAAAAGGTCATGTTCGACGAGCGTATGACCGAACTCGAGTACGAAATGTTCAACGGCATCTGGAAAATCACTGGCATATCACCCGACTTCTACGAAATCGCACTCATGGTTGACGCCGACACCAAGGTCTTCCCGGATTCTCTCACCCACATGGTCAGCGCCATGGTCAAGGACCCCGAAGTCATGGGCCTGTGTGGTGAGACTAAGATCGCAAACAAGACTGACTCCTGGGTCACAATGATCCAAGTCTTCGAATACTTCATCTCCCACCACCAGAGCAAGTCTTTCGAATCAGTCTTTGGTGGTGTGACTTGTTTGCCCGGTTGTTTCTGCATGTACCGTATCAAGACACCAAAGGGTGGCCAGAACTACTGGGTTCCCATCCTCGCCAACCCGGACATCGTCGAACATTACTCCGAAAACGTGGTCGACACGCTTCACAAGAAGAACTTGCTCTTGCTCGGTGAGGACAGATACCTGTCCACGCTCATGTTGAAGACTTTCCCCAAGCGCAAGCAGATTTTCGTCCCGCAGGCTGTCTGCAAGACCACTGTTCCCGATGAATTCAAGGTTCTTCTTTCACAGCGTCGCCGCTGGATCAACTCGACCGTGCACAATCTGATGGAGCTGGTACTTGTCAGAGATCTCTGCGGTACTTTCTGCTTCAGTATGCAGTTCGTTGTTTTCATCGAGCTCGTCGGTACCCTCGTCTTGCCCGCCGCCATCGCCTTCACCTGCTACGTCAGTAAGTACTCACTCATACAACATTTCCCACTCTATCTCCCTCACTGCTAACCACTCCTCCAGTCGCACTCGGCATCATGTCCATCTTCACCGACACGCCCACGCCCACGATCCCCCTGATCCTCCTGCTCCTGATCCTCGGTCTCCCCGGTGTCCTGATTGTCATCACAGCGCACCGCCTCGTCTACGTCCTCTGGATGATAATCTACCTGATCTCCCTGCCCGTGTGGAATTTCATCCTCCCCACCTACTCCTTCTGGCACTTCGACGATTTCAGCTGGGGCGACACGCGACAGACCGCCGGCGCCAAACCCGGCGCCGACAAGGGCGGCCACGACGAGGACGGCGAGTTCGACAGCTCCAAGATCACCATGAAGCGCTGGGGCGATTTCGAGCAGGAGAGACGTCTGCGCGCCCCTCAGGGCTGGAATGGCAGGCCCAAGAGCCAGGGCACCGCTACTATGGGCGGCGCTTCGGTTACCACTCCCATGCTTGGCCATGAGAGGTCGGGTTCTAGGGGTTATTTCAGTGCTGAGGGTCACTAGGTGCCCCTTGGGTTGTTTGGATCTTTGATTGGAAATTTTTCTTACAGATATGACTTTTTTGCTCTTTTTTTTAAAATTTCATTTTTTGGAGAGGTTGTTTTGTGTCTATATTTTGGCGATGCTTTTAGGGGAGAAAGAGATTTTTTCTTTTTCCCAGAGGGCTCAGATTGCCTCGTTGGACTGATTCAAAACATATATGCGGGCGTTCTTTCTTTGAGGGTTGCGAATCCAGCGCAATATATGTAGCGGTCTTATTTGGTTTGGTTTTGGTTTTTTTTAGCTTGTTCGCAGAGATGTAATCTAATGATGTATTCTGCTATTGATCTTGGTTTTGATTTTGTTCTACTTTCCTTGCCTAATGTCATCAGACTCAAAAAAAGCGAACACTACGATCTTGTTCGATCAACACCTTGACCGTGACTGCTCTTGATCGTTTTATCTTACTTTCTCGATCATGAAATGCAATCTACTCCCTTTTGAACGTTTCCTCCGAACCCGTTCTAACATCACCAGACAGAAAGAACGCCAAGAAGGCGATTGTCTTCAGTTCACACTTCCTCTCAACAAGGCCAGGCCTATCCACGTGTGTAGGGGATCGGGGAACGGAGACAAAAGGATGTCTTATTACACGGCATGCGAAAGGCTTAGAGGAGCTCGGACTTGATGCGCTCAATTGTTCATGTGGCTTCTGCAGGCGTTCTGCGCATCCCAGCCGCCGATACGATGCTGTTATACACGATGCCAGGCGGGCTTGCCTGTCCATCTACATCGACATGTCGTCCGTTCGCTGGGATAGCGGATCGCGATCTGTCCTTCCCACGAGGAAGGCAAATCGGCCACGAGGCACACACACCTCTCCCATCTCGCCGAGCACAAAGAGACAGTCCACTCCAACCACGAGCAGTATGTAACGCGGTTCGCAGGAAGAACGTCGCTTACGCTCGACCCATGCCTGCCTGCTGCATGATTGGGCAACACCTCGTATACCGTACAACAACCACGAGCCTTTCTTTCGCCTGCCGTGCCGGTTCAACACAAACCAACCGAGCCTGCATTTTCCACGCTCAGCAACATGCCGACCGCTGGGGACGCACCACGCCTCGCCTCCATTGGCCTGCCGCCGGAATGTGACAGGCTGCGCGTCGCCCGAAACATGCACCCACTAACAGGGTTGCCGTGCGTTCGTCTGACGCGCCTCCGCCTGCTTTGGGCTGGTATTGCGGTTTTGGACGTCGACATGTTCGAGCTTTCGACTTTCGGTCATCACCGTTCGCTCTTGTCTTGCGGGCCCTGCAATGCCCGGCAATCCTGGTTGATTGGAGATCCTCACATCCCCACACACACGGCCTTGGTGAACGCCAGAGCGTGCAGACTGCCTACGCTGGCTGGCCCCGCTGGGCCTCGTTTGCGCCGGCCTGAAAAAGCGTTGCCGCCTTCGTACCACTGAGCTCACGTGGTGAAATGCTTGCTGCAGTGAACCCCCGCCGGACAGTAAGAGGGTGTTGTCATCGGTCGCTTGCGCAGACTGATTTCGTAGGTTACCTTCTCGCGATCTGGCGTCTCACAAACGGGGGGCTGCGGCGCTGTTTTGCGATTGCTGCCCAACATGACAAAACCATGGCTTGGTGTCGACCGCTATACACACGATAATTGCGGCGAGCCACAGATTCCCAACCAAACGACTCGACGTTCTTTTCTCTGAATCTGATCTGCAGGAAACAATACCTTTCACCTGCAAATAATCTGGCTCTACCTCTTGTTGCTTTCTTCACTACTATTCGGGCGCTTGTTTGCACGCCTGCACGCTAACCTACACCCCTGCCTATAACCCTAGTCCTAGTATCTGCACCCTTCCTGGGTCATGCCCCAGAGTGGGGTGAGGAGTGCCTACTACTACCACGAGAAAAGCCCGACCTTGCATGAAGTGCATAGAGGCATCGTAGGAAATGCTTTATTGGACCATTCCCGCGGGTATCATGATCCTACTTGAGACGAGCTCGTATGCCGCCGCAGTTCGTCGCCGACGTCTCCGCCCTTGTCGACCTGCCATCCAGAGCGAACGATCCATCACCAAAGAAGACGAAATACCGTAGCGGGGCCTCAGTCCTGGTGTCATCTGCAAGCATCCGGGTCCCGCATCTATCCTGCCAACAACGAGTCTGGATGTCCTGAGGACCCTCCAACGCATCAGTACACTAGGGTCACATTCTCTCCCCTCTTCCAATCCAGCATACCTTTCCGCGTTTCGAAAAGAAACGTACCCCTCGAGCGCCCGCCGTCGCTTACATGCAAGCAATCCTTTGACAGCAGCAGCACCCGCAGCCAGGCCAAACCCTGCGCGACCCTCTGCGCCGGTGCTGGGACAACTACGAGACTACTTTTGCTGTCTGTCACTCGCAGGGCCTGACTCCCTGAATCCCTATCCCGAACCACATCTCATCAGTCTCCTCCCTCACTCATCCTCACGGCAGCTGACTTTGCGAACAATTCCCTCCCCCCTCGTTCTTGCATCCGTTGGTACAGCTCGAAGCCGCTCTTGCAGCGAAAAGAACGCATTCGCACGTCTTGACACTTTTTCCGTTTCACGGCCGGCCATCTTCTGGGGATTCCATTCATCTTCCAGCGTCGCTTCGCGTGCCGGGCCATGGCAGATATGTACTATTTTTGCAGTCCGCAAGGAACGGTCAAATACTGCCATCATCAGCGTCGTGGTCGTCGTTGTCATATTTCTTCTGCGGCTACCACTACTACTACTGTTTCTTCTCGATCCAAAAGGCCTTGCCGGAAGACTTGTTGTCAGCTACCTTTGAACAAAATGGATCGCGCTTGCATGGCCCGCTTTGATGAGCCGTTGTTCTCTTGCAGTACTTCTTCTCTTGAGGTTCTTTCGCCTTTGCTAGGACAGGCTTGTCGCGATGATTTGCTGGATGGTCTGGATCAATACTCCGGTGCCGTGACTGCTGACGGTGGCCCGCAACAAACGATCGATTCATCTTTTGGTGATGCTCGTCCCCAACAAGGATGTCTGGATTCAAACCGTTCTGGTGATGGTGATGTTGTCGCAACCCAGAGCACGCTGGAGGTTGATACGGATCAAATGCTGCACTCAGGGCCTCCACAATCACGGAATGATGACAGCTTCCAGTCAGAGGACGAGCGACGAAGACGTAATATCGTCGATGGCAACCAAACAGACGGTCTTCATCGAAGTGATCCTCTGGCTCCGCTTAGAACTGCTTCACATCACCCGTCATGCGACAATTTAAGACTGGCTTTCACACCTGATGCTCTGCAACAATCTCAGTTGTTGGCAGGTGCATCTCAAATCAGCTCAACTAATCAAAGGGAATCACTATCGGAGGGATCGATATTACAGCATGGCAATCATGGCCAGTACACAGTCCTCACCGACATGGCAGAAACGGCGTGGTCGGTTGATGATCCTCGATATGGAGCCGACGTTCTGGAAAGTCTCTCTCTTTCAACCTGGAATGCGGCAAAATCGCAGCGCAAACTCATTGACACCTTGGTTGAACGCTGTGCAGCGGATGAATGTTCCTTGCCTTTCTTAAGCCGTCAGGATGCCCTGGAGGCTGGTGTCGACATGCAGGGAATCGACTGGCGCGGTCTAGACGTGTCTAAACAGGATATCCTCGACTATCGAGCCCAAATCCACAATCCTTTCAGTTCACATACCATGAACAATGAAGAGAGAATCGACCTACCTGACCCAAATGCCCAAGTAGAACGCCACTACAGATTCCATTCCTACAACGGCCTTCGAAGGCCCAAATTCGAACACCACCAACTCCGCCACAACCTCACATCCAACGGAAGGGACATCTTCTACAGCACATCCGGCAAAGTCATGCGCACCCCCCTATCATGCGCCAGCATCGAAGACCCCGTCCTCGACCTGACAAAATCCACAATGACCTCCGCCCCCATCCGAATCACCTGCCTCGCAGCCTCCGACTCCGTAATCATAGCCGGCGGCTTCGACGGCGAATACGCCCTCAGCAACCTCGATTTCACCTCCCCGCCCAGCTCAGGCTACGTGACCTACGACCACAACGGCCTCGTAACGCACATCCACACCTTCTCGCACCGCCGCTCCGGCCTCGCCCAAGCAGCCTTCTGCGCCAACGACCAGCGCCTCCGCCTCATGGACCTCACAACCCAAACCTTCACAAAAGTCCTCTCCTACGAAAACTCCCTCAACGCCGCCGTCACCGCTTCCGACGGCCGCCTCCGCGCCCTCGCAGGAGACAGTCCCACGGCCCTCATTACGGACGCCGAAACGGGCGAAACCCTCGCCTCCCTGCAAGCGCACGCCGACCACATTTTCGCGTGCGCCTGGTCGCCCGACGACAGGTTTCTGGCCACGGGCGCGCAAGACGGCAAAATCGCCGTGTGGGATTCGCGGTCTTGGACGGCGCCCGTCGCGGAGCTGCGGAGTGCCGTGTCGTGTTCGAGGTCTTTGCATTTCACGGGCGATAGCTCTCTGCTCGTTTCGGCGGAGAATGAGGACGCGGTGAGTGTTTTCGAGACGCGCGATTGGGCCGCTCCCCGGAGGCAGGATATGCGCTTCTTGGGCACGGTGGCGGGCGTGGCGCTGGTGGGGGGTGGGGAGGAGGTTGTGGTCGCTAATGGGGATAGGAGTTTGGGTGGGTTGTTGAGTTTTGAAAGGGTGGGTGGGGGGTGGAGGAGAAGGGGTGGGAGGGGGGTTTTGTTTTGATGGGGAGTTTCTGGTGTAAGTGATGGG
>JAPHCH010000195.1:0-51153 GCA_030772445.1 Cladosporium sp. MBC 237
TCACTGACAAGCATAGGTCATCATGATTACCTCAGGAATGCCAGACATGGGTCTTGGTTTCGAGGCTGCAACCCCTGACATCATGAATAGGCCACCACAGTCTCTTAAGAGCGGCGTGTTCACTCTAGAAGTAATGGTAGACATGCTTGCATACGGACTCTGGATCGCTGCATTGTGTTTGGGATCCTTCAGCCTTGTCCTCTTTGGTTTCGGGGACGGCAACTTAGGAACAGGCTGCAACGAGACGTACTCTGACGATTGTGACACTGTCTTCCGAGCTCGCGCGACCTGCTTTGCGTGTCTGACCTGGTTCGCCCTATTCCTCGCCTGGGAACTGGTAGACATGAGGAGGAGCTTTTTCCGCATGCAGCCGGACAGCAAGAATTATTTCACACAGTGGTAAGCCCCTCGTATTATCACCCTGCTTTGTTTGGGGCCTTCACCGGGAACGGGCCTTTGACTAACGCAAATCATTGCATTCAGGATCTACGACGTCCGCAGAAACAAATTCCTCTTCTGGGCTATCATCTTCGGCTTCGTCACCATATTCCCGACCCTCTACATCCCTGTTATCAACCGCGTGGTTTTCAAGCACGAGATGATTACCTGGGAATGGGCGGTTGTAATTATCGCGGCGCTGTTGTTCTTTTCTGGTGTTGAAGCCTGGAAATTCGGCAAGAGAGTCTTTTTCCGTCATTACGCCAAGAAGCCCGGGCAGTCAGTGCTTATTGACTGGGAAAAGAATGGCTCATCCCTCGCGGAGAAAGGAGAGGTCAATGACAGCGAGCGCCAATAACACTGGCTGAAAAGGGGGGTGGAAGCGGCAGGCGCTGGTGAGGAAGGGGGTGGAAGCTGTAGATAGAGGTCTTTCCGAAGACTCTTTGGCTTCTCGGTTGTGTTGAGAGGATGAGCTTCGTCTAGCGCGACGATGTTGAACGGGGATGAACAGGACTTCAACGTCACTATGGACGACGAGACTTGCAGTTCAACAGCAAGCATCAACGACATGTATACTCACTAACAGAGCCGCCCAGGAGTCATGACTTCGATGGCAGGCATGTACAGGGTACACGACGAAACCGCATTTCAACTGCGGCAGATGGCATTATCATCGAGCCCACGCTTCAACAGTCGGCCGATCACACTCTTTTAGATTTGCACAGTTTGTTCCTCTGCATGAGATACAAAGTGATTTTGTTGGGGTGCAGTATCGTTACATAGTATTTGACAAATTTATTTTTGAGCTTCCGCTGCATATGAGACGTCTGGGAGTTGTTTCATCACGAACCCGACCACATTCTTAGGCATGTTGTCCCTTCAAGATGTTGTGCCATTTTCTGCTGCAGCAGAAGGTTTTGCAGGAGCGTTGTGATCACTTAGTTTTTTCAGATTGGGGTGTTGCAGAAGAGAAGGGCCGCCAACAATGTACTCATTCACGCATGGATAAAGCCTTGTGGCAGAACTACAGTACATATGCGAGTCAAAGTCGACATTGTAGCCTCCGTAAAACCGAAGCTATTTCTCGGCCCCAAGCTCCCCATGGCAGCTTCGGCTCATCGACCTCTCTTGACGGATAAGCGTGGTAAGGTGTACTCGAACACGCCCTTTGGATCATACACCTGCTTAAGCCGCTTAAGCTCAGCTAACTTGCCCGTGTGATAGATTTTCTCGAGGTCTACGAACTCGGGAGCGGTCAGTGCAAGATATGAAGCTGGAAGCGCGGCGTCTGTCTGGGCAAGTCGATTGCGAAATTCTCGTGCCCAAGCCTCGCACTCGATTGCCGAATGCTCATCAGCTCCAAAGCCCAAGATCTCAAATATGACCTGCGGCCTTCGGTAAGGAGCGACTGAGCGATCTGATCGCGCGGGCCAACACGCTGGGCTCTCTTTTCGGATGGTATGTGTGTTAAAACCGCCGGCACTGCCCTTGGGCAAAGCAGCCGCCATATCAGCCAAAACTCGGATGACTTGTGGGGAATAATGAGTTATAGACACTGCATGGGTGCTCCCATGAACCGTACGAGGCAACCCCTGGGTATAGAGATCCACGACCCCTTTGGACGAGGTCTTTCGAACACAATTCCAGGGCTTGGGCTCACCGCGCATCAGCGGCGCAAGGCCCGCGACTAGCTCGAGCCAAGAATGGTATTCCTCCGTCAAAGGCCCGGTCCAGATGAAGTCTGCAGCCATAGTCGGGCCAAACTGGTTGTCGATGAGGTAGTATGGCATGAAGCATAGCTCGACAGGCATGCTTGGTCCATCCGTGAGCAGGTTGTGCAGGTTTGAGCAAAAGCTTGAAACTGTTGCATGCGCATCCACGTCTTCGTACTTGATCGTTACGGCTCGAACCTGGAGCGAAACAAGATGAGGTTAGCTTCGCAACGAGCTTCTGGTCGAGCTTTTACAAAGGGAAAGTACATAGTATTGAAATTTGAGGCTGACTTACTTCCCTGATGGGATATACCTTGACAACAAGCTCAACGACAATGGCAAGACTACCGCCGCCACCTCGAAGACCCTTCAGTAACTTCTCATCCGCCTGGATGATTTCGCCGTCGGCGTTGACTACTTTCGCGCCGACAATTTGATCCGAGCCGAGACCGTAACATGTCGACCACGGCCCAACACCGCCGATGAGACACCAACCAACATAACCAACGTCGCCGCAAATGCCAGAAGGGCCATGGAGATGCTGCCTCTCAAGTGTTTCCAAAAGCTTTAGCACCGTCGTGCCACCGCCGACACTTGCTGTCTCGCCATCTGGTGCAACGGTGACCGAATTCAGTCTTCGAAGGTCGATACTCAGAGCGCCCTTAGCGGTGTAACGACCATGACAGTCGTGACCTCCGCCGCGGACAACAAAAGGATGGTCGATTGCGATGCATTGTTTTACAATTGCAGCCACTTCGGCCGGAGACTCGGGGAGCGTTATGATTGCTGGCTGAATGGCTCTGTGGAGGCCGGTATGAGAAAGCTGGACTGCGTCGAATTCAGCGTGCTCCTCAGGTGTGAGGTAAGTGATACCCGCTTTCTTCAAAAAGAATTCCATCTTATGCTCGGTACTCTGGTGTTGGGGACCAACTGAAGGAGAAGATAAAAACTGACAGAGTTTAAGGTGAGCTCTTGTGTTCCTGCTCGAGATATATCAAGCACATGTCGAAGAAGCGGTGTCGAAAATATTTGATGCACAATTGAGACAACTGGAGGCCCTTGCCGGTTATACATCACTTTGCATATTGCAGGGTAAGACGGCATCCGTTGCATACGCCATGATTCCAACTTGTCCCAACCTTGCCCTCCGTTAACACCAGCTTGGGTTTGTTATTATCAAGGTTCTTCTGGCCGATAGCACAAGATTGAGACAACTTGCATAGTCCATGATAGTGGCTCAAGACTTTTAATTGGGTCTGTTCGCGGCCAAGCGCGAGCGTAAAGCATTTGCCTTAAGGGCCCTACTGACTCCATTGATCCATCCAGACCCGAAGGAACTTTGCGACAAGGCCACTGTCTATGATTCTAGGGCAGTCCCGCAGTGCTGGGAGTTGGCGGACTCCCTCAGTCAGATCGAATTTGGCCTTGCGCGGCTCCCCAGAACTAACTCCGTATAGCTCCTCGTAATAGTCTATTAACTTCATAGCGGGCAGTCTTTCCTCAGAAGACGTGCCGTCATGAGCGGTATAATTCCTTATCATGGACAGCCAAGTCGCAAGCGAAACAGTCTCAAATTGGAGACCCGCTTGCTTTAAGGCAGGAAGCACATCGTGACCCCACGAGAGCGAATGGGGTGCGACGAGGTTGTAGAACACAATTCTAGAGCCAGAGCATTCCAGGGCAACGGCATCGCCCCGGTCGAGGCTGATCATTTTTGACACCCCATGGTCATCCACCTGCAGGCAAGCTTCTGCCATACTATCCACGGGCATCCACTCGCAGAGATCGTGCTCGCCATCCAATATTGGGAGAGCACCAATCGCCAACGCGCTGTGTATCATGAGCGGAATGGCCTCTTTTGGGTTCCAAATGCCCTTCTTGACATCGCCAACCAACTGCCCGATGCGCAACACTCCAATTCTCCCGCCTGCGCCAGCTGCTCGCTCGCACATCCTTTCACAAACTAATTTCGACTGGGCGTAACCAGTTTTCAGGCAGTGCGACAGAGAAGGTACGGCACCCTCCGCCACGAGGGCTGGTGTTTCATCTTCGTATCTGGGGGTGCCCAGAGCGGTGGCGATACTACTCGTAAAGAGCACTCGCGCTGGCTCTTTCCAGGGAACTTTGAAACTCAGCTCCAGCAGCCGCCTAAATCCTGCGATGTGTGTTTCAAAGCTCGCTAATGGCAGCTTGAAATGAACTGGCCAAGCAGCATGGACGATCAACGTAGTCTGGCTGCGTATCTGATGATACAATTCCGGCGAAAGCCCCAGATGATCATCTTGAAGATTGGATGTGTGGTGAGCTGAGAAGCCATTGATAAACTTGGCATCTTGATCGTTGATATCGATACCACGCTGAGCCAAAGAATCCAAGACTCTGCCACGCGGGTCCGCTGAAGGTGCCCTCACCAGACAATAGACGTGTCGCACGCTAGGGCGCTGGAGTAATTGTTGCAATAGATGGGCTCCCAAGGCCCCTGTGGCCCCTGTCAAGACAACAGTATCTTCCTGGGGTGCCTGCTGACTATCACGTTCCAGAGGCTCGAAAGCTCCATACGTGTTAATCAGGCTTTCCATCGTGATGTCATGATCGGTTCCCTCTGCACGGAGGCCGTTGCTCACCAAGGCATTCGCGCCAGTACGCATACGGTAGAGCAACCTCGCTAGTCGAAATGCGTTTCTGGCATCGTAGACAACATTGCTTGCAAGACTGACGCCACCTAGATCCAGGTCCCGTTGGAAATTTCTTCTGAGCTGTATTGCCATGAGGCTATCAATGCCCGCTGAGAAGAAATCGACGTGGAGGTTGTCAAGATTGACTTTGGCATGAGTTTTGACTTGGTCGACAATGTACTTCTCGAGATCGCTGACTCCGAGCTGTAGTTTCTTCGCCTGGCCGTCAGCCTTGAGAGTGGTTTGGGTTTGCTCATTATAGGCACTCAAGATCTTGTCATTGAATATGCGGTATGCCGCAGCCCGAATTATGTTATTCTTGTCGGTAACCGGATATTCGACATCAGGAGCAATTAGCACGACCATATCAGGAGACACGCGAGCAAAGTTGTCCGCGAAACCGTTGGCCTCTTGCAAGGCCAAGGAAATAGCGGACATGTACTCCTCTGCGGACATGCCAGTAGCCTGACGTGATTGAAAAATGAGCATCCCAGGGCTCGGCTGATCGACACCAAACATGAGTGCGTCACGTGTGAGAGGATGCTGGCGCAAAACGCCCTCCATGGCCATCGGATTGATCTTCTCGCCGTTCGCCAGCGTGATGCAGTCGTCGTTGCGTGCAATGTACTTCCAAGCATTGGGAATGGAGGCATGAGGTATGAAAATATCCCCAGAATGATAAGAGCCTGGCGGATCGTTGGAGTTACTCATGAGCAACGCCGGGTGTGACTTCAAGAAAACACCCTCGTACGTGTTATCATCCTTATCCTCAGATATTTTGTTGAACACCATGTGCGGTATCACGTACGAGTGCAGACGAAGATAGTCCCACCCCCGGTCCCCGGACTCGCGTCTCATGGAGTCACCAATGTGGCCGGTCTCAGTGAGCCCGAATGTGGTAGAAAAATGGACGCCCTCTTTGATGAGCTTCTCGCCAAGCTCGTCGGGGGGTCTTGCTCCACCAGATGTGACGTGGTGACATTGCCTCAACAGCTCGATTCCCTCAGGCATCTCGGATAGCAGTTTGATCGTGTAGGGAACGCCATGGAAGATCTCTGGCTTGACTGCTCGGATTGCCGTGATGATATTTTCCGCAGTCAGGGGCTGCTGACTGTTCCAGAGATATGCCGTTTTCTGCATGTAAATTGCTTGCAGTGACGTGAGAAAGCCATGTAGGTGGAACCAGGGAAGCGGATTGAAGGCTCGGCAACCCATACCCGTCAAGAGGTCCAGCAGCACGCCCTCGTGGCATTGAAAAAGTGGTTTTGGGTAGCCTGTCGATCCGGAAGAATGCATAATCAGCGCGACTCGTCTCTTCTCGATAGCCTCATCAGCCCTTTGCCGTACAAAAGGGTTGCAGTGGACCTCTGGCTTGTCGAATTCGGATCGTGACAAGATGGGCCGCATGGTGATTTCTGGGCGTTCAGATGATATGTCTGCAAGCGTTGAGGAGAGTCTTTTCATGGATCCGTGGATTAAGGTCTTGCACTCCACGCGATCCAACAGCGACCTACAAGCTAGAGGTCCCAGACGGATCGAGATGGTCATGACTCTGTATCCTAACCGCAAAAGGGCCAGCATTGTCACAGAGTACGACAAATCGGATTCGGCAAACAGAGCCACAACCTTCTCATGTTCATTGGCTTCGAGACCCTTGTCAATCAGAGTCCAGCATGCTTGGTCGATGAATCGGTCGAAGGTTGTGCCGGTTAATAACTCATAGTCGATCAAGCTGTCAGACTTCGGATACGCGAGGATCGGTACTTGCAATTCGTCTTTCGCACGCAAACGGATCACATCATCGATCACGATGGGTCTTCCGTATGTGTCTTGCAGCTCTTGAATCTTGGTGAGGGAAAGCAACGACATCTCTGGTTTGGATGGCTTCTAGCTTCAAGATTTGGAAAAAGATGTTGAGAAACAGGATCTGGAGTCCTGTGTTCGTAAGCAAGACTTTATAAACTCTTCTTGTTATGAAGCGTCATTGTATGCGTTTTTTACGCTTTGAGCGCTCGAGTGGAGACCGATGTGTGTCCAATGCTGAAGGATCAGTATCATTGGCTATCAGTCAACTAAGGTGTAGGTCTCATTATTAGCCAGCGTGCATCGAATATATGGATATAGTCTCTGGGATTCATATAGAATTCAGGCTACATAGCTTATGACAAGGTTGGTACATGGAACACATATATGTTCTTTCCTGCCACGTCACCTAAGAAGTGGGGACAAAACGACAGACAGATCCAGCAGGTTGCTAACCAGCCTATATTAGGTTTGCAAGAGTCTATTACACGTCACAAAGACAACTAAATGACGCGAAAGGGCCTCAGGACCTTGTAGTCTAAGTACACCGCATCCGTTGACCGCAACTACATCGTAGGTGCTTATCTTTAGTTGCAATGCGGTTGAGCTTGACACCGCAGCGGAAATAGAAAATGTGTTTCGGCGACAGTTCACCGCTTCTACAATGCTCTTGAAAGCTTGTGATGATTCATGTGTAAATTATGGAAAAAAGGTCTCTCCGACGTCTGTGACTCCTATTGCATGACTCTGGGAAGCGCTCGGACTGCTCCTATTCATTCTTCGTGATTTTGATGGAGGAAATATGCGAACAAAGCGAATGATTGTGTTGATATCGTAGCAATCGTGTGAAATAGAAGCTTGTCATTTCGCTAGGCCTTTACGTGGTTCGAGTTCACAGATTCTGTTCTTGCAACTCTCTCTGCAGCCTGATCATGTTCCCTAGCCGTTTGGTAACCCATTCATCGACCGTGATATCTTCGTACTTCTTCTCATGGCCAGGGCCGACACAAGTGTGAACAACGCCTACGCTCTCATGGTTGCCAAATCCAGTGGCAAAAGTCATGCTAATGCGCTCCTCGCTGCTCCAATTCTGAGCCCGATGCACAGTGCTGACGTAGACGTCGTTGGTCAGACGCTGCATCAAATCCGCAATATTGACGACAAAGGTTCCGGGTATCGGTGGGACGTTGATCCACTGTCCTTGGTGGTCCAGGACCTGCAGACCTCCCGTACCGTCCTGCCAAAGAATCGTGATGACTTGGAAGTCCGTGTGCGAGCCGAACGAAGATGGCTTGTTATCAGACTTGTCATTATTCGGGGGCATAGGCGGGTAATAGTTTATGTTGGTGTTGATGTTGGGGTACCGCATCTTGCTGTCGAAATATGTCTCCGGAAGATCCAGGCTCAAAGCGAAGGCTCGCATGAGCGAGCGGGTAAGCTTCAATCCTTCTTGGAAATACTTGATCATACCCTCTTTGAACTGAGGCACTGAATAAGTTTCGTCCCACGGAGTGTCTTGGTACCGGAAGCCCGCTCTGATGCTCTCCGGAATATCCTGCAAGGCTTCGGCGCTGTCATCATACCTCGGATCATACCTAGTGATGAACATCTCTTTGGGATCTTGCCCCTCGAAGGGGTTGATCTTCATTGCATTGGGGCCGAAATAGCCAGCAAAGTTGTCAGAACCTGATGATCTTGCATTGTTTTTCACGGAGAGGTCCTGGCGGAAGAAATCAAGACCGCCGCGGTAAGCTGCTTCAATGACATTTTCGTGTATGCCGTGGTTTTTGATGTAGAAAAATCCAGTGTTTGTTGCGGCGTCACGGATTTCGCGGGCAACAGCCTGACGCTGACCAAATGAATCGCTATAGATCCCTGAGGCGTCTATTATGGGGATTTCGGAGCGAAGCGCCTCCCTTGGAGCGGTATTGAGGACGTTCCGAGTGGCGATACCATTAGGAGAAGCAAGCTTCAGCTGAGTCGTCGTCGAGGCGGTGCAATCCTCGATGGCCATGGTGGTGAAGTTATGATGCTCTTCAAAAGAACGCCAGTTTCGAGGCGACGCAAGTCGCGTTGCAAAGTTCGAACGATAGGCGTTAGTGAGGGAAAGACAACGGGCCATTGATTGTTCAAGTGCGCGGAAATTGAAAAGATCTTGAGAGTATCCAACCCGCTTAAATCGCAGGTCCTCCGGTGATAACAGTTTCACCTAAGTTCAAATCACCAAGGACCGACGTTAGTATTAGCATACGATGATCCGGTAGTTATATGATTCGGCAGTTATAGCGTACGGCAGTTGGATCTCCACCCAAGCCAACGCACAGGGTCACAGCTTAAGACCAGGTCCCCGGGATCTTCGATGATAACGCACAACAAAGCGAGACGTGAGGCACTGAGAAATGTTGGAACACAGCCGCTACACCGCTGCCCTCGCAAAGATGACTCCGTGTTCACCGCCGCACTGGTAGAAAGATTGCTGGGGTTGTATTCACTTACAGACATGGATGGTCTCACATGAATTCAGCGCTAAGAAGGCTGTCGAAGTGATAGTCAACAAGCCCATTCGAAGCAATATGCAAAAGCATTGGCCCTTATAGGCAAGGATCTTCGCGGTGCAGCGACTTCGTGAAGCTACGATCTTTCATTAGCAGAAGTTCAACCGATTGACTGATTATCTTTCTAAACAATCGAATGATTCGTATAGACTTCTACCCAACAGAAAGCATGAAATGGTCAAAGGCACGTTTCTCTCCTCACTGGCGTGACGTACACTCTGTCACCGCTTGGGTATTGCATTCGTGGAGTATAGGTTGTCTAGGAAGCCCTCAGGTAGATTATTGTGCAAGACGGTGTGATGGTGCAAGCCTTTAAATTTCCGAGGTAGCTGCAGTTCGGAAACCACAGAATATCGCATCGACATTCCCGCAATCAGCTTTTTGCATCTGTACGACTTTATTAAACCAAAGCTTCCGTGCCGCCGATTATGTCTTCATCTTCTTCGACATCGCTGCTAGAACCCATAGATGGCATGAACGCCTCAGAAACCAGCATTTCGTCAAGTGATGAAGACCAACATGTGAGTAACCGTCATCTTTCCAGTATCTTTTGTCCCATCTTTGGCACTTACAAAAATGCAGGAATTTACCAGAGATGTCGCCATTATCGGCATGGCATGCCGCGTGGCCGGGGGCAGCAACAACCCTGAAGAACTTTGGCATTCACTCCTTGCAGGGAAAGACGCTTCAGGAGAGATGCCTCCAGACCGATGGAAAACGTATTATCATCGAGATCCTCGAAATCCGGATATTCTGGCCAATACAACATCCCGGGGGTATTACCTTGATAATCTAGATGCCTTTGACGCCCAGTTCTTCGGTATCTCACCCATGGAAGCCGAGCAGCTGGACCCACAACAAAGAGTATCTCTCGAAGTCGCTTGGGAAGCCCTAGAAAATGCTGGACTCGTGATCAAGAATCTGTCGGGGAGTGACACCGCGGTTTTCTGGGGCGTCAACTCGGATGATTACTCCAAACTTGTCCTGGAAGATTTGCCTAACGTGGAGCCATGGATGGGCATCGGAACAGCTTATTGTGGAGTTCCCAACAGGATATCGTATCACCTGAACTTGTTAGGCCCCAGCACAGCGGTAGATGCGGCTTGCGCTTCCTCTCTTGTTGCAGTTCACCATGCTGTACAAGCCATCCGCGCAGGCGAGTCCACAGTCGCTATCGCCGGCGGTGTCAATGCCCTTTGCGGGCCGGGGTTGTTCAGAGCCCTCGATCGTGCTGGCGCTCTCTCACCTGAAGGCCGTTGTCAATCGTTTGACGATGACGCGCATGGCTATGGAAGGGGTGAAGGAGCGGCGGCTCTCGTCTTCAAGGACATGTCTCAAGCGATCCAAGATCAAGACAAAGTTCTCGGGATCATCAAAGGGACGGCTGTAGCCCATGACGGCAAAACGAATGGCATCATGGCCCCCAATGCGGACTCTCAAGCACTCGTCTGCCGCCGTGCGCTCAAAGTAGCCGGTATAGACCCTATGAGCGTGGCTTATATTGAAGCACACGCAACATCAACACCACTTGGGGACCCAACGGAGGTCTCTGCTCTTGCAAGTGTCTATGGAGCTGGAAGAATAGATGACCCATGCTTGCTTGGTTCTATAAAGCCAAATATTGGACACCTGGAGGCTGGTGCAGGCGCTATTGGCCTCATAAAAGCTATCATGGCAGTACAAAAAGGTGTAATCCCCATGCAGACTAATCTCAATCGCCTCACTACTCGAATTGACTGGCCTTCGTCTGGTCTCAAAGTTGTTCAAACCTCAACAAATTGGCCACGATCAAACTCCGTTCGACGTGCAGCAGTCAGCTCCTACGGTTATGGAGGTACTGTTTCTCACGCTATCATCCAAGACTTTACACCTCAGCCTCGCATGTTGTTAGATACCAGGGTACGACCACTGGTGTCCGATGCAACGGTACTTCTCCTTTCGGGTCGGCAAGAAAAGCATCTGGTCTTGCAAGCTCGTGCACTGCGGCGGTGGCTGGACTGCAACCCTAATGTATCTAGCATAGCAAGTGTTGCTTCGACTTTGGCGCTCCGACGTGATCACCATGATTACCGTGCAGCCTTGGTCGTCGAGAACCGCGAGGACGCTGTTAAGGCGCTCAGCGGAATCTCTGAGGGATCAGCCAGCCCTTGGGCAAACCAGGATCGTTCAGATAAGAGCATCAACGAAAACGGCATCGTGTGGATCTTCTCCGGACACGGAGCTCACTGGGGTGACATGGGCAAAGATCTTCTTACAAATGAAACTTTCCGTGTCGCCATTGAGCCGCTCGATCATATCGTCGTCCGGGAGGCGGGATTTTCGCCAATCGAAATGCTTCGAAACGGCGGATTTGAGTCATCTGATTGTGTTCAAATACTCACGTACATCATGCAGATTGGCATCAGCGCGATGTTCAACAGGCTTGGGGTCTTTCCCTCAGCCGTCATTGGACATTCGGTTGGCGAAATCGCTGCCAGCGTTGTTGCCGGGGCCCTGTCGCCGGAAGAAGGTGCTATCATAGTGTCCCGTCGGGCTGTGCTATACCGCAAGTTCATGGGCCATGGTGCAATGATCATGGTCAACGAAAGCTATGACTTGACCTCACGGGCTCTTCAGGGCCAAGACGATGTGGTGGCGGCGATCGATGCCTCGCCTTCGGCTTGTGTTGTCTCTGGTCCTGTTCAGGGCGTACAACTGGCGGCGGAGCAGTTCAAAGAGAGAGGCATCAGGGTCTTCAATGTGAAAACAGACATAGCTTTTCACAGTCCAATGCTGCAGACACTCATCGACCCGCTTGTGGCAAGCTTGGATGGAGATTGTTCCCCTACGTTGCCGACTCGGGCCTCGCTCTATTCAACATCCTTGCAAGATCCACGAGGACAGGATTTGCGTGGCTCAGCATACTGGGCCAACAATATGGTCAATCCTGTCCGTCTCACGTCGGCGGTGCAGGCGGCCCTGGAGGACTCCCATCGCATCTTCATGGAGATATCAGCACATCCGCTAGTGTCGCACTCAGTCAACGAGACTGTAATGCATGCAGATGTCGAGGACTACCTCTGCATACCGACATTGACGCGCAACACGTCCACCCTGAAAAGTGTGCTGCTCGCAATTTCGAAGCTCCACTGTCGAGGTGTCCATGTCGACTGGCAGTATCAGATGACGGAGCCATGGGCTACTGGTCTGCCGAACACTTGTTGGATTCACCGTCCAACCTGGCGAAAAGTCGAAACAGCCCCAAAGAGTCTCGCACAAGTTCACGACCCAAAGTCACATACGTTGCTCGGCGGACGTATTCAAGTTGCAGGAACTGACACGGTCCTGTATACGTCAAGGCTGGACCAGAGTAGCAAGCCATTTCCTCTAAGCCATCCCCTGCACGGGACAGAGATTGTACCTGCTGCTTGTCTGCTCAACACTTTGTTCAAAGCCACAGGAACATGTGTTCTGCAAGACATCGCTCTTCGCGTTCCTCTGGCTATCAGTAACCCGCGATCCGTTCAAGTCGTTTTACAACGCAATGAATTCAAAATCATGTCACAGCTGATAGAAATGGATGATAAGGTTGAACAAGATTGCTCGTCCTGGGTTACTCACACAACAGCAAAATCAGAAGGTCACAATGGTAATTCTGCGCCAAACCAGCATCCAAACGTCGATATAGACACGACAAAATCCAATATATCCACAAGGCTTAAGGACAGCTTCACCATTGACTACCTGCGGGATCAAGGGGTCTCGGCCATGGGTTTCCCTTGGCTCGTACATGAGCATTATGGCAACACAATGGAGATGCTTGCACGTGTTTCTGCCATGCCGGACATCAACACCAAACATGACCTTCCATGGGACTCGTCGTCATGGGCTCCTCTGTTCGACTCTGCAACATCGATAGGATCCACGCTCTTTTTCGACGAGCCAAGGCTTCGTATGCCGGCCCACGTCCAGCGAGTGGAACAGTGTACCTGCGATGAGCCCCCGATAGAGTATTGGATACACGTAAAGCAAACGACCGGGTGTCCGTTCACTTGTGATATCACCATTCTTGGAGTGACCGGTACAGTCTTTGCCAAGATCATGGCTATGCGATACTCGGAAATAGAAGGAACATCTAACTCCAGTGGTAGGATGGCCAGTTTGGTTCATCAACTCGCTTGGACACCAGCGGAGCTATCGAAAGATCCGATGTCCCTGAAAATGGCTATACTGATATGCTCCGACGCCCGCCTCGCAGAAAGGTACATCAGCACCGTTCCAAGAGGGGTGCACACACACCTGTTATCCTCTGTGCATGCACTACGGCAATACCACGTGACACACCCACTGGAAACAGACACTGTCATTGTGTATATCCCCAGCGAAGATGATTCAAATCCCGATATTGCTGCAGTCGCAGAGTCTTTCACCTGGCAGCTTCTCGAGATCCTCAAATTCACCATCCATCACTCCCTGCCGGCAAAAGTTTTCGTTCTGACCTGCAACGCTGGTGAAGCTGAACATATATCCGCTCTCGCTTATGCACCTCTGGTTGGGCTTAGCAGGATTTTGGCCAGCGAGCATCCTGAGGCTTTTGGAGGATTGATTGATAACGAAACTACGATATTTCCGCTCTCCGCCATGCGACAGGTCCAAGGTGCCGACGTCATCCGTATCCGCGGTGGGCTGATGACTGTAGCTCGCCTACAGCGTCTGCGCCAGGACCATCTGTTGCCCTCGGCACAGGCATCGCAGCTTCTACCTCGTCCCGAAGGGACATATCTTATCACCGGTGGAGTTGGCGTCCTGGGCCTGAAGGTAGCCAGCTTCCTGGCATCAAAGGGGGCTCGCCGGCTCGTGCTTGTGTCGAGACGAAGCATCCCTCCTCGCAAGACGTGGTGCGATATCAAGGATGAGGGAACAAGTTCAATCATCTCCAAGATCAAAGCGCTAGAGGATCTCGGCGTCTCCGTACACGTGCTATCCTTGGACATCAGCATTCCAACGGCCGCAGATAGTATGCTAGCCGCCTTGGATAAACTGTCATGGCCGCCGGTACTCGGGGTGGTACATGCAGCGGGAGTTCTGGACAGCCAGCTTGCACTGGATACAACGCAGGACGCTTTCTTTCGGGTTCTGGCTCCAAAGGTAGCCGGCGGTATGGCTCTTCACCAAGCCTTCCCTCCGGGCTCAATCGACTTTTTCATCATGTTCTCTTCGTGCGGACAGCTAGTCGGTTTTACCGGACAGAGCTCCTATGGCAGTGCGAACGCCTTCCTGGATTCCCTTGCTGCTCACAGACGGGCCCAAGGTGACCGCGCCGTGTCATTCCTGTGGACCTCGTGGCGCGGCAAAGGCATGGGTAGCAGCGCGGACTTCATCCAGGCTGAGCTACAAAGCAAGGGCATCACTGACGTGACGAGTGACGAAGCCTTCGCCGCCTGGATGCATCTTTCCAAATATAATATCGACCATGGCGTGGTGTTACGCACACTAGAATTCCATGAGAACGAAATCCTCCCTTCGGCCATTTTGGAAGACATTGCCGTTCGCCGCAGAGACAGCGCAGTAGAGATCGAGGACAGCAAAGGCCAGGAGTTGAATCTTCCTCTATCTTCGGCGGAGATGAAGTCTTACCTCACGAATACGATTCGTGGGTGTGTTGCTAAGGTCCTCCACATGGACGTATCTGAGGTTGATCCAAAGATAGCATTATCAGACATTGGGATCGACTCAGTTATGACAGTGACATTGAGATTAGCGCTACAAAAGGCGCTCAAGCTCAAGGTACCGTCTACACTGACATGGAGTTATCCCACAGTAAGCCACTTGGTAGGCTGGTTCACAGAGAAGCTTGGAGAGTCTTGCTAGCCGCTATCGTATATCAGAAGCTTGTAGCCTTTGAAGAAGGCAGTTGCAGATGTTTGGGAATCGTAATGTTACTCAGAAGCATCTGGTCCTGATTTGTAGCATTGCCATGTACAGAATGGTTGCCTCGCTGATAAAGCAAAGTGTCCCTGCACTGCAAATCGAGGGATATCGATCGCTAATAAATCCGTTTGTGCCTCAACCAGTGACAGCCCGTGGTTTTGCATCGTAGATTCGGCCACGTCTTCATGTGGCTTCTTGTAGATTTGTAGCTGCATTTCACTGCTGCTCTCTTCAATCAAGCAAAGATATGCATCGAGATGAGTTCTCAGAGATGATAGCAGAGCCTGTGCATGGAGAAATGAGCGAAGAACTTGGGTAGGCGGTGGGTTGTGTGTGCGTCTTGTTTCCGCATCTGCAAGTTGCGCATGCGGAGAGGTGACACTTGGGATCGGAGCCACCCCTGTGAGCAACTGTACCGGACGACCGTCTGTCAGGACTTGATTCGTTTAGCCAATATACAAGTGCGCCGGCCTCCAGGGCAGGGTCTATAAATGTTAAGACCTTGAGCAACGAATAAGCAGGCGGTGACGCGGTAACGTTACACAGGTTATCGAGCTCAGCCCCCCTCATCGTGCATTGAAGCAATGGCATCCATTGTCCCCTAGGAGGTGTCCGGCCGCCTCAAGCCACTGAGAAGGGTCAGTGTCTTTTGTTGGGCGTCCCAGGATGTTTGCGTGTTCAGACGCGCAAAAGCAAGATGTTGTACCGGTATTGGGGCTGGAGATGAGGCACAGCGTCCAAACTGTGAAGGAGGGAGATGGCGATTAAAATCAAGTGTACGGCCTCAAACGCACAAGACAATCACAATCTCAGACAGGGCCCAGGCGGACATGCTGCGCGGCGCCATGGTTGGAGTGAGCTATACGTGTGTCTTCGAGAACAAAGCTTGAAGATGTGCGACTGCCCAATAAAGATACGTGGGTCCACGGCGGTGATGCGTTTTGCTTTATGCAGCGGGTTGTGATGGAAGAAATGGTGTTGGCGATACGACGACTCGCTTGTATTGGTAAGCACGTGACGCTGTGCATCGCACTTTTTTGGCTACGTTCCAAAGCTTTGCAAGGGATTTGAGCTGGAGATAGTATCAAACCTACCTTATCTAGGACGTGGAATCAATTCCAACAAATTCATGCTTGGTTCGATCGCTGCTGATACTGTACGGCCCGTTACAAGTAAGGTCAAAGATTAACAAGATCGACATGCCGCCCAAGGCGCCCCGACGGTCGGCCCATACCTCTTGTTCCGAATTCCAATACGCCATGATTTCACAGTCAGCATCAATCATCATGCCTTCTTGACGATGGCTCCATGCCCTTGGCCAGCCTTAAGCATCGCTAATGCCTGTCCTTAATATAAACAAGCTTTGGTAGGGCCGTTGATGGGCGGTCCCCATGCTGATTGGAGCCGCCACACGCCGAAACTCCCTGCGCGAGAGTCCCTTGGTCAAGAGCGTAACGTCTTTGACGCATAGCAAAGTCGGTCAAGCTGACCTCCGTAGCAGTCTCAATCCCTGGATTGTCGCACAGACAACAGGAAATGCCACTGTATTTCAAGGAAAGGGTTCGCCCCTCCACCCCGTTGATTGTTTTTATCGTTCTATCAAGAATCCCCATCGCGTTTCGCAAGCTCGTGCACTTCGCGTTCTGCCAGCCGAGTAAGCGATTTCCACGCCTATCATGGCCTCCAAACCGAATGAAGAAGTCAAGACAGAGGCGTCGAGCGTTCAATCAGCCGCATCTGCATCTCCCCCAACCATCCGACACGAAGCCAACAATGACACCACTGCCCCTGCTTTATCCCCAATCCAGGAGGTTCTGCTCATTTTCGTCATATGCATGGCTCAATTCCTCTCCCTTGCTGGCCTAGCGCAGACAATCGCGCCGCTCGGCATCATCGGCCGTAGCTTTGACGTGACCGACGAGGGTGAACTCAGCTGGTACCCTGCCGCATTCAGCTTGACGCTGGGAACCTTCATTCTCCCTGCAGGTCGACTTGTAAGAGCCTTTCCTGAAACGCATCATGAAACGCATGACGGAATATGAATGGGCGCGTACTGACTTGATATTCGAATTGCAATAGGGCGACATGTACGGGCACCGTAAACTATACATGATCGGCTTCGCGTGGTACGCCGTCTGGTCCATCATAGCCGGCATCGCAATCTATAGCGGCGACATACTGTTCAGCATCGCGCGCGGGTTTCAAGGGCTCGGCTGCTCCATACTCGTGCCTAACGCGCTCGCAATCGCCGGTCGTCTCTATGGAGCAGGTTCGAAAAAGAACATGATTTTCGCGCTTTTCGGTGCTGCAGCGCCTACTGGCTGGGTAGCAGGGGCTGTTTTCTCTTCTATCTTCGCTCAACTCGCCTGGTGGCCCTGGGCCTTCTTCACGCTTGGATTCGTCTGTATTGGGATGGTCTTCCTTGCCCTCCTGATCATCCCCGCAGACGAGCTACGCCCGACAACATTCTCTGACTTTGACTGTCTTGGTAGCGTCACGGGCGTTAGCGGATTAATACTCTTCAACTTTGCGTGGAACCAGGCTGCCGTCGTTGGGTGGAGAACAGTATACACCTATGTTCTTCTAATCGTCGGTGTCCTGTTGCTTGCTGCGTTCGTACTCGTTGAGACACGGTATGCGAGCAATCCACTCGTTCCCTTGAATGGTCTCAAGGGCGAGTCGGCGCTAGCCTTGGGCGTCGTTGCAGCTGGATGGGGAAGCTTTGGAGTTTGGGTCTTCTTCCTATGGAGATTCATTGAAGAGATTCGCGGATACTCCGCACTAGCCGCTTGTGCGCAGAACTCGGCTGTCGCGATATCCGGTCTCCTCGCAGCTGTTACCACTGGCTTTCTCCTATCCCACACCAAGGTCTCATACGTGATGCTCCTGGCTACGCTTTTCTTCCTCGTCGCGCAGATTCTTATCGCCACTGCGCCTGTCGATCAAACCTACTGGGCACAGACATTCGTTTCGATCGTGGTCATCCCATGGGGTCTAGACATGAGCTTTCCTAGCAGCACCATAATTCTTAGCAACAACACGCCGAAACACGATCAGGGGCTTGCTTCATCACTAGTCAACACTACGGTCAACTACAGCATTTCACTCTCCTTAGGAATTGCCAGCACTATTGTTAAGAACATCAATTCGCCCCGAGGAGATCCGATGGTAGGATACAGAGGCGCCTGGTACTTTGCCGTTGGGCTGGATGTTGTCGCGGTGTTGATAGCTATTTACTTTGTTATCACATACAGATAAGGTCAGAATCGGAAATTCGTTGGTTTTTTACAAAGCTAGTCTTCTATCTCTAAACCTGATCAAGAAATATAGCTAAGGCCAGTTGTTGACGGTTGAGTCGCGGATGAATTTACCATACACTCTCCACGCTGCGAAAAAGGATCTTACCACGAATTTATGGCAGTTTCCTTCATATTCAAGACTACAACTAACAAAAACAGTGCCAATGTCGCTGTTGCCATGCAGGGGTGGAACTTTCTTCAATGAAAGGTAACATAAGATTTGATTAAGAACTTACCTGTACATACGACCATAGGTCAGTGAGAACTGGGCATCCCGTCCGCTCTGCCATACATAAGCACTGAACCGGGCGACTAGTACTAGAGTGGGTGACCATCTGGGAATCCCGCCTGTTGTATGTTTTTGCTTTTTGGTCCAGTAGTCTTGCTTTGAACTGTTATGCTCCCGGGGGTCCTTAACATGTGTAAGAGTCGCTAGGAGGTTCCAGGCTGTGTAGCCCGAGGCTGAATGAGGACAATGCCTTCCAAAATTCGGATGGGATCAGCACAGCCATACATACTAACAAAGCATTGGCACCGGCAAGCTTCCGACGCCACGCATGTCCCAGCGGCCAGAGAAGAAGTAGTCTATGGGCTGGCAAGTGGTATCGTTGTCGCCGTGAGAGGCGCCAGCCTGGGTGATGATCGCTGCATCATTCTCATTCGAGCCATGGATCTAGCCTGCTGCAGATAGTTGGGCATTGTATGAGTCTTTTGTTAGGTACATGCAATCCGAAAGCTGACCTGTGCCAACAGTAGAAGAGCCAACCGGCGCATCTTCGCTTCAAGGCTAGACCGGCAACCACGCCATGCGAGCGGCTCATATCTCCCACTCCGACGTTCCGCTGACTTACGAATGGTACATGCGACCCTGTCCAGCTTCACGGCATCGCCGGGTGAGGCCGTACGCTGCAGGCGATGCTGCCGAGTCCGTCAGGGCCCATCCTTCTGCATGTGTCTGCCACGCGAGTACACGAGGTAGACGTCTTGTCTTGACCTTACACCTGAGGCCAAGTTGGAGATGGTGATCACGTTACGCCTGATGTTTCACACGCTGGCGGTGAGGACAGCGCCACGTGCGTACAGAGGACTCAGCTCCGGTACGTCTTCGCATGGTCTTGGTCTTCTCGAGATGCTCGACGTGCAGTCTGAGGGGCTTCTCCTCGGGGCCTGCTGAAAAGAAAGCCCAGGTGCTGGTATTGCTCGTGTTTCAGCATGCCACCATTATGCAGTAAAGGTCCAATAGTCAACGTTCAATCTCAACTGCCATGTGGTGTGAGGCTGACGATTGGCAGTGAAGTCCACGGTACGGCGATCATGCACGAGCGGGGGATGCCAGGGACCCACTTGCCGAAGGAGCGAGGCGATCCGCACTGACCTCACTCCCCCGACACCCCGTGCCCTCCTCCTGCATACGACTTCAAGCCATGGCGAGAGCATCATGTCAGAAGCAGTACACACCGTGGGGACAATCATAAAGCTGCGGTGCTAACGCAGGTCTACGCATCTCCCGAGCGATACCTCCTCCTACTGACCATGCCATGGGCATGGCATCCGCCCACTGCCAACCTACATAATCGCGAGCGTTCGCCGTTGGCGAGCTCAGAAATATTCAGAAAACCTCACCTAGAACTTTATGATGATTGCCAGCTCAAGAATGCCATCGAGAGTGGATGGCTTAACCTGCGAGATCTGCAACGTCTTTTGCGGACAACAACGCGCCTTCAAGGCACACTTACGGACGATTGAGCACGCGAGGAAAGCCGGTCAACCACTACCCGAACAGTTCCCATGCCCGCAATGCGACAAAGGATTCACACGAAAGGCTGGCGTCGAACGACACCTTCGCCATGGCCAGTGTCGGGGACCTTCTACAGCCGTGGCCCCTTCAATAAGTCCTGGTCGAAAGCGTCCAGTAAGCACCGCGTCACTCGAGAAGCCCGCAAAGCACATGCGAACGGATTCTGGACCAACGGACCTCATTATGTCACCAGTATCCGATGACGCTAGACCACATGACCGTGACTCAACAATTCCCAGAGTCGCCGAGTCAATATCGGTCCAAGTCGTGGATATGAGAAAACACGGAAAGGTCACAGATGTGACATCTTTGCCAAGCCCTCCTCAAAGCATCACTGCAGTTTCCCAAGAAGACATTAATACACCGGTCCGAGCGGTTCATACAGGGACGCCACCTGCCATGGACGACAGCACCGCCGGTACCTACGAAGATATTTCCACGCCAGTCCGGGTGGTGCATACGGGAACGCCACCCACTGTGGACGACAGCACCGCCGGTGCGTACGAAGATCCCGGCCAGACAGATGCCACCAATTCCTTGCAGGTACCAAGTGATGTGCCTATCGCGCCATCAAATGAGAACCAAGACCCTACCGACTGTGTCGCGCCGTTATCAGATGCCTTCAATCGCGTTTCGCTTGAGGTCGGTTCTATCAATCTCACCGCCGAGCCCACCAAAGAAGAACAGAGAATTGCGGCAATCAAAGCGCGCAACAGGACCAGTACTGCCGGAAGCTTTCGCAGCACACAGAGCAAGCAATCAGTCGCAAGCCTCGGATCAATAGGATCACTATTCCTTAGTCGGTCACCGAGAGAGTCATTATCAGGATCTCTCCGCCGGTCTTCGAGTTCATCCACAAGGAGCAGTGGGGGGCGGTCCACTTTCTCCGAAGACATGCCCGCGCCAATGCTCGAGCCCATAGATGAAGAGCTCCATTTCTCTCGAAAGCAAGAAAGCTTCTGGGACCGATACAAGCTAAAGCGTGGACCGCAGAAGCTATTCGGCTGGGCCCCACATCCAGCTTACTTGTGGGATTACGCAGCTCAAGGCAACGTGGAAGGTATTCGAAGGACTTTATCATTTGGCAAGGTTGACGTCAACAGTCCGGACCAATATGGCTGGACTGCTCTGTTGACAGCTTCATCGCACGGTTACGCAGACATAGTCGAGCTTCTTCTTCAGCGCAAAGATATCGACGTGGAGTACCAGGATGCACAAGGCTCGACTGCTTTATCATGGGCTGCTTCCAATGGACACCTAGAAGTGGTAAAATTGCTACTGGCCTCAGGAAAGATCGAAAAGCACCGAGATCGAGAGAACGGAGCTGGGTGCGCGGCACTGACATGGGCGACGATGAAAGGTCACAGTGAGATTGTGGAATTACTCATGAAAGAACTCTTCTCTGAGCCTTCTGCGGCTAATGAGGAATAGGGAAATAGGTCGATTGTAAATTTATTGGGCTATGTTTAGCAGCAGCATGGCGTTTTGATTATGAGTTTGGCTACATTCGAGAGAGTGATATTTCACGAAATCTTCTTATCTTGCAATTTCTTTTTTGTCTCTGTGAAGATCTTTTCTGGGAACAGGCGTACCTATCGAGATCTAGTCACCCATATCTTTCAGCGCTCTGCACCTGCACCAATAAAATGTGGTTTCTGTTCACCTCTAGAATCTTCACTCAGCAGCGTTCACCAGGAACTTCGCGCCAGCCTCAATGATCGACATGACAATACAAACCTCACTATACTCCCTCGGAGCATAAACGAGCGCGAGCGTACTCGGAAGACCTTTGCCCGCCAGCGGGTGCACTTCGCCCCAGCCCTTCGTCAGAACCTTTTCAAAATTAGCCGGATGAAGCACGACATGAGCACTACCTTCCGCCTTACGAGTGGCGCAGAACTCGCAGCCAAAAGTGCGAAGTGAGAAGTCTACATCGCAACTGCATGCGCTGGACTTCGCGGCACCAGCACCTGGACTGCTGTGATCAGGATTTGACGGTGGAGATGCGAACAATGCGAGGCGATCGGCGAAGTACTGCTGGACGTCTTCTGGGCTGTGCTGGTTGCTTTGTTGCTGCGGAGCGTGGCCTAAGACATACGGCGTTGGTCCGGGGCGGAGAGGTAGTGGTCGAAGGTAGCCATCCGCCGGACTGGAGGTAGGAGGGCCTCGACGCCATGCAATCGAAGCCATGCGAACGAACCCTGACATCGACCTTGGCACACTGCCGGGTCCGAGGGCCATGAAGGCTTTGTATGCTTCGTAGACGTTCGACGATGCAAGGATCGTAAAGATAACAATCGAAGTCGGTAGGACCGTCAGTAACGGCATGGCAAGTCCCGTGTGCGCCATAACACCTACCAAGACGGGCAGGGCTCCTTTCAAACTCAAGGCTGAACCCACGAATGAGCGGAACAAGATGATTGCAAGTCTCATGTAGACGCCGAACGACGGGTTGAGCATTGCGACTAGACTTACCATATGCATGGCGAAGTCGCACATATAAGTGATTCCTTCCACGGCTTTTGGGGAGTAGTGTCGTATCATCGTAGGTCCGATCGTCTGGTCCGAAGGGTGGTTGAAAAGACAAGAGCACCAAAAAGTGCTGCTTGGGTGCTCAAAGTTGTTTTGGCAGGACTCAAAGACTAAGTGCCTTCAGACAGGAATTATCTGAGAGCCCGGTATCAAAGAAGCCGAAGTTACAGGGCCTTTGTGATTGCTTGGTGCAGTGTCGACAAGGCATTGTTGTATCGTTGTCGCTTTGTTCACTAAACGCTCCTCCGTGGAATTCGAGGGCTTGATGAGACCAAAGTGAAAGTCTTTCAAAGCATCCTGTCTAGATTGCCCATCAGTAGGCTTCTGGAGAATGCATCAAGACCACATAAGATATCAACAAAAAACACTATGAGAGGCAAAAGACAGATATGATGATGTAAATGTAATTTTTTTTTTTGGTTTAATATTGATCAATCATGTGCAGCGACTAACAAGCTGAAGCTCGAGAAGTTTATCAGATACCGTCGTAGGCAATTGTAGCATCAATGAAGGGCCGCAAATGCACCAAGTGAATGGCACACCGCAAACCCAAGTTCAGTGCTTGACTCTATATGCTGGTGTCATCACCAAAACTTCTCGGCTGCTGTATTGCGCTGCACGTTAATAGAATCTGGCTGCTTCGACACAGCATAGGCGCAGATGTACTGCCCGACAGACCCGAAAGGTAAGGGGAACTTCTCGCCTCAAGAATAAGCCCCATCGAGTAACCAGTCCAATGTCCGAGGACAAGAGACAGGCAACCGCATGTCTATTGACCGCGACGAATGGCCTTCACACATACCTTGAATCCAACTTGCCCTCCAAATCACCTTCCCGCCTCCTCTTGCTTGGTGCACCGCTCGACAGCAAGATCCACCGACCCAAAGGTGCAGACTCATATCCTCGTCTCCCCTTTCGAGGCAGCCCAAAGGACCAGACCCTTGAGCAGTAGTTCCGAGCCGGGCGGCTTCCAAGCAAGAGTGCGGACGGTGGGAAGGGACCGGAGAGGGATGGAGGCAGCGCGAAGAGTGAGCCGCAAGTGCTTTTATGGCGGCGCTTTTCAGCGAACCTTACATGGTAAGGATGTCCGGGGACTTTCTCCCAAAGCTGTGTGTGGTGACGAGCACAAGGCTGTCTGTCTGTAAGCTTTGATTGCGATTTGTTGAGCGAGAAGTTGCAAGAGAGAAGGTGGTCGAGAAAAGCAGAGCTTTTTGAAGGCAGAACTCGGCCGGCAGTGGCCGCAAGCCTTGGCATGTCCGCTTCGGGCGAGCGAGCTTGGGCGCGCGAGAGAAGGCAGCAGACAGCGCAGGCAGCGCGCGTTTTGCGGAGCCAATCCGCGGCTTTAGCAGCGAGGCATTCACTTCACCTTCACAGGCAGCATAATCGCATACCGCAGTGAAGTACTGCTGTTCCGTCACGAGCTTTCACAGGCATCAAAAGTAATTGTCGCGGTAACAAAATCGCGTGTCTCCGAAGGTTAGTACACCACACACCCATCCTCTACCAAACTCGCGACAGCAAAAACGCAAACATGTCGTACCTTAGATACAGAAGTTCTAACAGCTCTCAGGCTCAGCGCAACCCTGCGAGCAGCTCACGCAGAATCTCCAACGACTCCCGCATATCAGACCTCGACGACATGGCGCTCTTCGGTGGCGCGGCCGCCGCCTCGAACACAAACCCTACCCAGGGCGACCTCAGCAAAGATGTGCCTTTGGCCAACCCGCCCGAGGACAGCATCTCCGACATAAGCTTTTCGCCGCAGAGCGACCACCTCGCCGTCGCTAGCTGGGACAAGAAGGTGCGCATTTACGAGATCGATGGAAGTGGAAACAGCCAAGGCAAGGCCATGTTTGAGCACGAAGGCCCTGTCCTTTCTTGCTGCTGGTCAAAGGATGGTCAGAAGGTGTTTGGCGCTGGTGCCGACAAGGCTGCGCGTATGCTCGATCTCGGTGCTGGAGCTACGACCGCTCAGCAGGTCGCGGCGCACGACGAGCCTATCAAGTGTGTGGAGAGCATCTTCGTGAACGGCCAACACATGCTGGTCACTGGCAGCTGGGACAAGACTGTCAAGTACTGGGATCTTCGTCAACAATCGCCCGTCGCTTCGATCACGTGCCAGGACCGCGTGTACAGCATGGACGTCAGGCACAACGCTTCCACCAACAACACCGATCTTCTTGTCGTCGCTACCGCCGAGCGCTGGATCAACGTCGTCGACCTCAAAAACCCAGGCACCTTCTTCAAATCCATTCAATCCCCTTTGAAGTGGCAAACTCGCACCGTTCGCACCTTCAACGACGCGACCGGTTACGCTATTGGCAGTATCGAAGGCCGTTGCGCCATTCAATACATCCCAGAAGACAAGCAAACCAACAACTTCAGTTTCAAGTGCCACCGCGCCACCTCAACCGCGGACCGCAACACTCAGAACGTCTTCTCCGTCAACGCGATTTCATTCCACCCCGTGCATGGCACATTCTCCACAGCTGGTGCGGACGGCACCTTCCACTTCTGGGACAAGGACGCGAAGCACAGGCTGAAGGGATACCCCGACGTTGGCGGCAGCATCACCGCAACAGACTTCAACAAGACTGGTACCATCTTTGCGTACGCCGTCAGCTACGATTGGAGCAAGGGCCACCAGAACAACCGCACCGACTACCCCAACAAGATCATGCTTCACCCAGTCCAGGGCGACGAGTGCAAGCCTCGCGAGAAGGGCAAGAGGTAAACGACGGATGCGGGAAAGGGTGCCAAGAATGGCTAGGTTGCAAGAAGCAAGCAAGCAAGCACCCAGAGTGAACCTGAGCAGTGGGGGCAAGGTTTGCTCGCAAAATCAATTCAAGCGTGGCGCTAGGCGTTGATTATGAATTTACGTGGGAACAGTGGGCAGGACAAATTATGTCTGCAACCGATGCTGCTGCAACACGACACGGCTGTCGGGGGATTTGCGTAGGATAATTCGGGCTGAGATTGATCGCCAAAATGGAAAAGATACCTTGTACTCAAATGATTGCGACGGTCACGAGTTTCATTTCTCACTTCTTTCGGTTCTCTCTTCGGATAGACTCTCCCATTAACAAAACAACTTTCGTTCGCAGAGAATTTTTGATCGACGTGGCAAGCTCCCTCAGATCCTCCGCAGGTGCGAAAATGAAGCAGTAGCGATACAAGTTCAAGGTTGACGACGCTGAAAATTTAGGCAAGACTGCCCTTCCTAGGTATTTGATCGCAGTAGCTTTTACACGCCAACTGATCTTCTCGTCAAACACCTGAACAACGCCCCGATCAACAACTTGGAGACCAGAGAAGGTCGGTGCTCGCATTACAAAAAGTACACCCATGCATATCAACCGGCCCGTAGAGCCAGTACAGATCCACGGTTGGCCGAAGAAATCAATCTCGGATTCCATCAATTGCACAGTAGTGAGGAGAAAACTCGTGTTTGATTTCATCAGCGGTATTCCATACGCGGTTTCAGAGCAGATGATGAGCGACGAGATAAGCTTTGTTACGTCCCACGGTTCATCGCTGACAAGCACGGTATTGGCATCGTTGAAGCGCATTGTAGTAGCTTTGGGGATCCAAGAGCGTGTGCGTACCATTTCAATGTCACAATGGGATGAGCATGTGTAGCGTCGAGTTCAAGGAAATTGGCTCGAAAGGGTTGACGAGGCTGTTTAGGTTGACGATATGGATAGAATTCTCATTAATAGCATACTCTTTGGTTTGATAGCAATACCAGAGAAGGAGAAGGAGGAGGATGGTCAAGAAACGCAAGCAGGTACCTCATATTACATAGGTACTTATATTGTACTCTTAAATCGCTATAAGCTCCGAGAAGAAACATATATCATCAGAATCAAAGCCTCACTCATACAGCAGCCACTGAGATGATATGTTTAATTACCGAGATCCCAGGCAGGAGCGATATCTGTAGTCAAGTACATTTGCATATTTCGTTCAAGCATCGACAAGCCATATTATTGATTCCACCACCGTTTTGTTTCTTCAACGAATACACCAACGGGAGTTGCAAGTAAGCAAGCTATTGTAGTCCGCTCGCTTGTGTCTTTGTCAACTCTCAACATGCTCGGAGATACCAATGTTGAAGTGAAGTCCTGCCATACGAGTCACAAACCGCAGTTGCAAGGCAGCATTTGCTCGCGATCTGTAGCTTGTTCGCATTGATCTCGCGTGAATCTGGCCTGTAAGTGAATCGACGCAAATCCTTTTCCGTTCTTGTACTTCTCTTCCGAGGAAATTGGGTTGTCAGGCGATGTCCACGAAATTGTATGGCAGTCTAGTCTGCCCGATAGATCCGAGTCTTGATTGTATTGGAATAGTGGCAGGATTTTATGGGCTTCCATTACTGGGATTGAAGGTTTGATTATTGGTTGAATGTGCAATCTTGATGAGATTATGGTTTGTTTTGGTTCATTTGAAGTGAATGGTCATGTGTAGAGATCGGTATGACGTTGAAATTGATTATGCTGTAGCCCTGCCAATGTAGGCTAAAAGAGACGATCGTGTAATAATAAGGCTACATCTCGCTTGTGTCATGAAATAACAATTACTAAATGGATATACTGTCGGTATGAAGTTCGTTGTCTGTGGAGTCAAGTCAAACGATAAAACGCCCCGTAACCACCGCGTGTTCAAAATACCTCCAGCAACGTGACGTTCGGTCGTCTGTTGATGATGATAACGTGTAAGCCAGCCAGCTGCAGACCCTCGATCAAGGCGAAGATAGGGCAGGCGGACGAAAGAGCCATGCTGGATTCTCTCCATATCGCCGACCAATTTGCTTATCCAGATACGGGAGTGAAAGATGACAGGCTCAGATTAATAGTAGGTAACCACTTAGGCATCAGTTTCCACGGCGAGATGTAGAGCGAAACACACCGATCTTGTTACTCATCAATTAAGTGAACAGAACTACTCTAGACTCATCAAACCGCACGGACACCAACTCACAATCAGACCGACATATCATCAGGCAGGCATGCGAGCCAGCGCACCGGTCTTCAAACAAACAAGCACACACACCGTCGTTTCCGCTCGAACCTAGAAAAGCATCGCTAAGAAAGCTCAGTTCCTGAAGCGAAGCGGCGTCTCTTCAGCCCCTTAACCTCCTAGCGACGCAAACAATCTTGAGGTCCCTTATCGCAGCATCTTCATATGTGCATAGCACACTGTAGAGCCGCTTGAAGTCTCATTACTATTGCTACAGTAGGAGACATGCAGCGCAATACGAGAGTGAGAAATGGGGTCCAGAGGAGCGAATTGGAACTCTCCCCGGTAGTCGTTCCTCTACTCTCACACAGTAGTGCTGAGCTGATGTCACAGACTCCCATGCTATGGCGCTTAGCGCGGAGAATTGCCAGTCGCCACGGAAAGACGAAATATACCAGTTGATCCTGAGCGCTCTCTTTACCGCTTTTGGCTGGCTGGCCGAGTGAGCGCGAGTAATCAACTTGGGTCTTCCAGAACTTGCGCACCGAGGCTGGTCTCGCTTTTGCTATCAGTCGTAAATGGCAGGCCTCGGACTATGTTCCGGTGAAAGGCGCTAGCGAATGAGAAGATGTAGATCGCGTGCATATCTTCTTTCAGGTGCTGGGTTTCATTGGTCTTTCTTGTGAATAAGTTGGATTCGAATTGATGCGCGGCGAGCCAGATAGACGACCTGCCAAGGTAGATTCCTGGAGATTCGTCCGTCTTGACAGATTTGGCAGGGATGAAGTTGGGCGTTTCTGTCTGATCTTTGGTCATCTGTGTTCTGACTTGTCTTTGGCTCCGATGTTGGTTGATATTTCACCAATCGCGGATGCTGGCGTGTAGTGTCCTCCGCCAGGGTCGTGGACAGAGGTGGTGCCTTCTCCGCAAGGGATTACGAAGTCGACTGAGATGTGTCAGCGGGGAGTTTCAGCATCTCGTGTGAGCGCAGGATTTCGGCGGTATGACTGATAAGAACAAAGGCTGGATGCTACTACCGTGTGGCCCGACGTGGTTACAGAAAGTCGTGCCCATGCATGACGTCCGAGTTTACAAGAGCAAAGCCGTGTAAAGTATCCTGTGCACGCTTGAGCCAAACTGCGTGTCTTGCATATGGAGATTGTGCCACGAGGTGAAGACTTGGCGTATCTCACAAAGCACCTTGGAGGGTCAGCCCATGGAGAAGAGAGCGAGGCTCGAGCCACGACAAGACGGCAGATGTGATGGGCCGCGAGTTATCACCGTGATAAGGGCGCCGATAGATTAAATCACAAAACAGTCGGTCTGATCAGCGACGTTGCGAGATGCCCAAGCTCGCAGGAATAATCCTCGACCGGTCTACAACACAACCCCGGTCGGCGTGTTTGTTTCGAGCTTTTGTCGGAATACGAGAAATCCATTGCCGAAGCGCACATGGCTGCCACGCGCCCATGCTGCTGCACTTGCAGCTTGTTTCACGCTCCGTTAGCCTTACGCCTTCACAACCAGTGACTTCCTTGCACAGCTCTCTAGTCTCTCAAACACAACAGTAACACTGACCAGCGCCAGGGCGCTGACCATGGCCCAGTTCTAGACGCAGAAAAAAATTCCGTGTGGATGCAAATCGGCGTTTTTAAGCTCCCTACTGCCACGTGTTTGCGCGGGCCCACCGGGCGGCGGCTGCACACTGGAGCAACTTTGGTCAAGCATGGCGAGCGCCGTGGTAGGAATGGCTGTGGCTTGCATAAGGTCCAGAGCCTGCCCACGTGGAAGCCTCTGACAGTCTATGATGCCGTGATCCGGTTCCGTGAAGCGACGTGCAATAATCAGAACTCACGGGCTTGCAGTCAGTGGCTTGTCCACGAGGCCCCGACGCCGGCGGGCTGAAGACGTCCAGCCGCATGCTGAGAAGAGGCAGCGAGAAAGCGTGGGAGGGCGTGGGAGCCGGGCGTGGGCCCCTGCTTGATCACGCACGTGTAACGTGGGCGAGAGCAGGAAGCAAGACTTTTCGGGGCGCGCAAACACGCGGTGAACACAAGCGACGGCACCTTATTCGAGACGGTTTGCCTGGGGCTTGACCTCGCGGTCTCTGGCCGGCGCACACGACGTCGCGCGACGCTATGGTGCAGATGATCGAGGGAGGATGGACAGGGATGCGGGCGGCGGATGGGAGTTTCATCATTGTTCAGCCACAAGAGCCTACGGACGGTATTTTTGGCAGCCGTGAAAGATTGCTCGGAAACAAGGCGGTCCTGCTGGTTCAAGGCTGCTGGACTTTGAAATTGCCTTTGCGGAATTCGAGTCACATGCCTGCTGTCCATCATATACCATGGAGCATGGACGAGGACGATATTCCAGCATGCTTTGTCAACGGTCGATAATGTGCCACGTTGTTCGAGGACCGCACGGGCGGGTTCGGTCTCGCCAATGATGCGTGGCGAGTCATCAAGGTGCAGCACGCACGATGATGGTGTAGACACCAACGAGCAGCCCTTGATACGCCAGGCAGGCTCTCCGCGGAAAGCAAAAACGCAATAATCCTCGAGAGACGCGGGCACTTGCTCTTGCGTTTTTGTCTTCCGCGGGTAGGCAGGGCATGCTGTGAGGTACGGGAAAGAGCAGATTTTCTCTTCTTGCTGGATGGGTCGGGCGCTGTTGTACCAGGCGGGTACATGCATGTCAATATCAAACACGAGGCATCGTGCCCAAACAACGTGTCGAAGGATGCGGATGCGCGCGCACGCCTATGCGCCGCTTACACGAAAGAAAGCCGACGATCGCAGCGGAAGGCAAGTGAGGGGAAGCGGAGACAGATGCAATCGCCTTGCTTGCTGTCGTGTCCAGGGCTGGTGATGATGGGCAAGCAGCAGAAGGCCCGCCCACGTCTTGCCACATATGCACACCTGCTACACTTCACCATTACTGATAATTGCTCGCCTTATCGTTGTTTCACTCGTGTCGACTCGCAAGTGCGTGGAGGAAGGTTCCGCTGGGCCTTTTGGCGGTGGCCCATTGGGGGCTTTTCGTGAAGAAAGGCCTGGCCTGCACCAATGACAGTGACCAGCGCAGAGCAGCCGAGATTGCCCTGAGCGGATCTGAGTGAAAAGTTTCCTGAGTCGATCACCTCGGCCTTCGTGAGATAGGCACTGGCACTACTGAACAGTGCCCCCTCCCCTGGCAATGGAAATTTTCGACCTTCTAGCGTCGATGGTCACCGCCCACGCTTCCGCACTGGACAAGCAGAAGCGAAAGCCGCCGCCGACCGCCACAACTCTTCACGTCGGCGACTTTGGCCCAGGTAATAAGACAGGAAGACTTCTTGCAGAAAAGTAGGCGCGGGCCTAGTCGCCAGCGCCCTTCGCTACGTACTCTGACCCACAACGCCACCCAGCTGCAGCAGGGCCGGCATGCGCCTCGCACGTGTCGCTCGCAAGGATTTGCCCGGCAGATGAGACCTGCGTCGGTCCTGATGGCGGCCAAAAGTCGAGGCACGGACAGAATTGCTGCGGTCTAGTATACACGAATAGGCTACGATACAGGGGGCCGCACGGGAGATGCGCAAACGATGCGCTGTAGTCGGGCTGGTAGTTCGTCCTCCGCCGTGTGTACTATCGCCTTACTGGGCAATGTGCAAGCCACGAAGGGCAAACGCACTGGGTAGAGTGCGGAATACTGTGCGCGATCGGCAGCGCGAGTGGATGTTGGTTGCCATGTATCTCGAAGGATGTACACGCAGTTATTTGATATTCGAAAGACACGTGCGAAGACGCGGAAAGGAGAGGGATGCTGTGGATGGAGGATGCTCGGCCGGTCGATCATTCGCATCTTGATGACGGGCCAGCATCGTCGTTGTTGGCGAGCAGGGGCATCCATGGACACAGAAGCTTCGTCGAATGTTCTGCCTCTAGGTGAAACTGTGTCACTCTGTGACGGGTGGCTGTAGCGACACGAGACTGCTGGTTTGGCTGGGAAGATGGGCATCGGGAGCAGGGCAACATGAGATCTAGCGGTTTGGTACATCATGCACGTATGGCGTTGGCAAGCAGGCATGAATCCTGTACGTCTACCACCACCACCACATCCACCCATCCATTCATCCATCGCCCGGATACACACGCTGCGAGCCGACGGGGACATGGATGTGGGTGACTTGGTAAGAGTAACATGATCTTACGCGCGGCGCACGTGTGAGATGGCCATGTGTTTTAGGTTGGTAAGACGGTGATCATCACTTATCACGAGCAGCACATGCGTACATCATGTAATTGCATGCCGTGTGTGGTTCTCTGCTGTGTCTCTCCTCTCGCTCTCTTTCGCTGCTGTCTCGGTGGCCGCGGCAAACGTGAGGGAGAGACGGTGCCGAAAGTGGTGGTATGGGCAAAGACAAAAGGCAAAAAGCCAATGCTCCTCCACTACATCGGCCGGGCGTGGGCAGGAGGAGACAGGGATGTTGGGGCGTAGGCGTGTAACAGGGCGAGCAAGGGTAGCGTAGCATGCCATGTGTCATGCAGTCCGTGTGCTCTGCCTGAGCGAGTGAGTAAGGTCAGGTAAGGTAAGGTCGTTAGCATGGCGGCGGACCTCGACATTTGTCTCGCCGTCGCCATCGCCGTAGCCGGGGCCTCGCGCCCTGGTGGCCAAATGGATCAGCAGCAGCCAGCAACCAGGAGCAGCATTAGTTAGTAGTAGCCAGCCAGCAGTCTTTCCTAGTAGCAGCAGTCTGACCGCTGGCGTGGGCGTGTACGCACGAACCCTTGACTAGTCCACTGGAACGAAAGGACCCACTCTTTGCTATACCTATGCCGTCCTCCTCATCACTACCCGCCGTCGCCGCCGCTGCTGCCACGAGCATTGTCCGCATTCCCTCCTCCGCCCGCAATAATCACCACCACCACTACCACTACAGCCGCTCAGCCAGCATTCCTCACTCCGAAACAACGACCTCACTTTCCTCCTCTCACTCCAATCCACGTGTTGCCACGCGGTTCCCACATGCCACTCTCCAACCACCATCACCTTCTCCTCCTTCTGACGTAGCCGCTATACCACCACCGCAAGCGCCTGCCCTCCACAACCGCCTGACCTCGCCGTCCGTCTCCTCCACTTCCACCACGCAACCCAGCGAGCACCGCCCTCGCACCGCCCCATCACCTGCAGGCAAGGTGGATTCCAAACCGAAAACCATCGCGGCCACCGTCAAGTCGCGTGCGCATTCCCGCCTTGCATCTTTAGGCCGGATACGCCCTCGCGGAGGCCAACAACCCGCCGAGCGACAACAACAACAACAACAACAGCAATACCAGCACACACCGGTTGCTGAATCACCCAGGCTCGCTGAGACATACCCGGTCGAGCCTACGCCGTCCCTCACTGGTTCACACAAACGGTCTGAGCCCTCGACTGCGTCTTACCACTCATCCGAGACAACTCTCACCGACGAGAAATTCCACGATACAAAATCCTTCGACGAGCCGCGCCAACATCTTAATCCTCAAGACCCGCAACGCATCTCATCTGCGGACAGACGAGGAGGGAGTGAAGATCAGACTTGTGATCCAACAGAAGAATACCATAGGCTTCTTGAAACCAGACCACGCATGATGCATCAAACATCTTCGCGGTTGCTCCGTATGACGGAGGACGATCGTCCTTTCACAAAGGTGAGTAACCCTGCTTTTATCGTACATGTGCAGACATATTCCCGGCGCTACGGTTGGCTTGGTCGTACGTGGGTAGCACAGCTGCAACAATGCTTCAGATGGCGTCTGCATCAAATGCCCGCCGAAGCCTCTGCCGCCGTGCGTACCTCGTATATCAATTCCAATGCCTCTGTTGTTCGCTTGGGACCGTCAGATCCAACTCACATGGCTAGCCTCGCTACCAGTCCAACGTCTAACATGTCTGCAGGACTTCAAAGATCTGTTCTCCACCCTCATGGTGAGCTTGCCTCTCACCTCGCACCGTGTCCGCTTTTCTCGTTTCGAACACACCTTCACCACCGATGAAGCCATCACCAATCTCGGCTCGCTCAAATTCTCCCAATCAAATCGCATGCCAGACCCCAAGGATCCTACACGAATAGTCACAACGACCACGACAACGACTTTTTCTATGGCCAAGGAGATGGCTCGCTCGGTTTGCCAGAGATTTTTCGATGCTCGTTTCGTCGAGTCTTGCGAGGGAAAGACGGACTTTATGTCAAAGAGTTCAGTGTGGCAACTCACACCCAAGGGCATGCACGTACTCGCCCGCTTCTGTCAACGCAACGGCATTCATCAGAGGCACGTCAACGACTTGCTCGATTCGCCTCGCAATATGATGCAGCTTGTCATTTTGGAGCGCGAGACCGAGACCGACAAGATCAACTCCGATGACGCCACTGTTAGCATCCTGTTTAGGCGCTTTGCTGGAGATACTGGCCCTAACCTCAAGACTCATTCTTCATCCTCCGACTCGGACTCTCTTAACGAGTATGCGACAGGCTTGGTGGGCGTTAAGATGCAACGGGCCCGTCGTGTCGAAAAGGACGCTCCGTACTTCTTCACCGGAAAGACTGGTTACGACTGGCTGATGAACTGCTGTACAGTGGTTGACAAGCGTGAAGTATACGAGCTTGCAAGCCTATTCCTGATCCATGGCCTTATTGAGCCATATTCGGATGACAGGACTCCCGCGTCGAACCCCAATCAACCACCCAGATTCAACCCATCGAAGAACACACAATACGCTGTGACCCAAAAGGGAATGCGCGCTGCTGGCTGGATCACATCAGCCAATGGAACTGTTGACAATGGAGCAACTACCCAACAGCGCATTCCGAACGGTGTCAGCCGTGATTCAAACACCAACCGCATGACTGTCATCATTCGCGACCCAGCGCTCAGACTACTCTTCCGCGAGTACCTTCGCGAGACTCATTGCGAAGAGAACCTGTCATTCTATGTGGACGTTCAGGCTTTCCTCGCGGACTATGAGCACGCGAAGAAGACTGGCCCAACGCCTCGTCTGGACGTTATCCGCGAGACTTTGGCGTCTGCGTACAGTATGTGAAACCAATGACGCCTGACACTACAAAGCTAACAATTTCCAGGTCTTTACAATGCCTTCCTCGCACCAGGTTCTCCATGCGAACTCAATATTGACCACAACCTGCGCAACGCACTCGCTGGCCGCATGACCCGTGCTGTCGGCGAAGACGAGCAGATGGTCAGGAGCCTCGATGAAGTCGCAACGCTTTTCGACCAAGCACAGAGCAGTGTCTTCAAGCTTATGGCTTCGGACTCCGTGCCCAAATTCTCCCGTGAGCCCAAGTACTCGCAAGTGCTCAAAGAGCGCAATCTGGAGGGCATGATCAACCAATTCGCCGCCAGCAACCTGGACTAGACACACAGCCGACGCACTTCCTACAATCATTCCTTTTCGTGATACCCAAACGTTCTCTTACAACGGCTGACCGGCACCGTGAGTTCACTGATCGACATGGAGCAAGCGTCACCGGTGGAGAGCATGGCTGGACTGGCTGGAGGCCTAAACGCCCGCCGACTCTCTTCCTTGGCGCGCAAGCCAGCTTCGCCTCGTCCGAATTTCGGCGAGGCCGCACTTGCCTGGGCTCCACCGCAAAACTCGAGATTCGCTCGAATGCCGTCGGCTCCATCTCTCGGGCCTAAGAAACAAAAATCGAAGCTCGCAATCTACTTGCCGACGCTACGATGTTCGCCCGGGCCACCAAAACCCATATTCCTATCCGTATCGTTCGATTCGGCTACTGGCGAAACAAAGCTACGAGCAGTCCGTTTCACCGTTCCCACAGCACGCCATAGCCGAACACACTTACTCTCACCCTCTATCTTCTTTTACCTTTACCCGTTTGTTTTCCTTTCCTCCTCACGAGCGGACAAGTCCTTTCTAGCGTCTGGCGTTCCTTGGGGGGTTTTCGAGTTCTTTTTACTACAAGGATATCTCATTCAGGCATGGTGCGGGCGTCTCTTATGGGAAAGTATAAGGGGACTACCATTACCACTACTACTATTACTTTGTTTCTTTTTTTTTAAAAGACACGGCGAAACAGGGAAGATACATGCGAAATCCGACGCCGGCCAAACGGCTCTACTTTACTTGTTCCTCTTTTCTCTTGACTGTTTTCATTATTTATCCTCCGTCCTTTTGGCAGACAAATGTGTCCTAGCTAGATTGTCAGCTTTCCGTGGTTGTAAATCCAATACCCAGATGGGCCTTGCAAATTCAATACTGTTATCGAGGATCCATTTCGTTTGCTGGGTTGTTCACGACTACTATTGCTGTTGTGTCGTCTGTAGACTTTTTGTCGACTGTGCGGGAAATTGGCATGACACTGCAATGCTCTTTTTGATTTGTCTTTACATCTCATCACTATTGAAGAAAGACTAAAGCTAATAGAGGAATACGCTAAGTATAATCAGATGGCTATTTCTGATACTATCGTGACATTGGAGCTGTGGCTCGAGTAGAAAACGCCGTCTTTTGCTATGTTTTTTTTTTCTCTAATAACTGTCTTGCGAGTCGTCGAGCTTATATGAAATCTGTCTTATCACTCTTAAGGACGATTTTCCTAGGCTTGCATTGTGTTCATCTCCTTTGTTTTCTCATTGCGACCTGGTTGCGACATGCATCGAGTATGCCGCAAACGCAAGACATACATGGATTTTCTTTCCTGTGAATATGGTCGGAAACGCGGCAGATTACTTTGGTCTACGCCATAACAAATTCCGAGTTGATATCTGATCGTTGATTGAACGATTGATACGCCGTAGTATCCTGGTGCAGTGAATGGCCGAGTTAGGTGACGAAGTAAACATGTTGCCTAAAACGCGCATTTATTGATTTGATCTCGAACTTGGCGCGACGCTCCGCGACGCTTCTCTCGGATTAGACAGCAGACAAACCACCACTGCATGCACACCTGTTGTCATTTCCCACGGCACAGCATAATTCACTCGCACACGACTGCACGTTGAAAAAATAATCTCAAAGAATACATCCAAATACGCCTTGCACTCGAACACCGCGATCATGGGCGTGCCACCAGGCGTGAGTGCTTCGTCGTTTCAGCCAGCGCTAAAGTACAGACCATACGGGTAACTGACCATGACCACGAACAGTCGCAAGTCGCGCCTCTACCTAGTGACCTTCCTTTCCGCATAGTTTCAAAGACCATCGGCTCCGGCGCATACGCATCGTACGTTTCCTCCACTACACATACAGCAAGAAAGAAAGCAAGAACCTAACACTCTCTTCTCCCAACCCAGCATCCGCAAAGCCACGCCCCTCAAATCCTCCAACCCAGTCATAGCGATCAAGTTCATAAACAAAGACCACGCCTACCGCGTCGGCCGCCTACGACCAAAACAAATCGAGCTCGAATTCAGCCTGCACTCGCGCCTCGGCCGACATGCGAACATCATCCAATTCCTAGCCAGCGGGCAGGACGATGCGTGGATTTGGCTGGCGCTGGAACTCGCGGAGGGTGGGGATTTGTTCGACAAGATCGAGGCGGATGAGGGTGTTGGTGTTGATGTTGCGCACCTTTACTTCACGCAGTTGGTCGAGGCCATCAGTTGGTGCCATGGAAAGGGTATTGGACACAGGGATATCAAGCCGGAGAATATGCTGTTGAGCGATCGGGGTGATCTCAAATTGGCGGATTTTGGACTCGCGACGCAGTTTATTGCGCCGAGGACTGGGGAGCGTAAGAAGTGCTCTATGGTCTGCGGGAGTCCGCCTTACATTGCTCCTGAGATCTTGAAGTGCGGGCAGGTGAATCTCAAGCGAAAGAACGATGAGGATAAAGCTGGATACTCGCCAGATCAGTCTGATGTCTGGAGTTGCGCTATTGTGCTTTTCGTTTTGCTCGCGGGAAACACGCCTTGGGACTGCCCGGTTGAAGAGGAGAGCTGGGAGTTCGCCGAGTATCTACGCACCAACGGACAATCTGAGGATGAGCTGTGGGAGAAGATTCCTCAGGACTGCTTGAGCTTGGTACATGGCATGCTAAAGGTAGCTCCTGAAGAGCGCATGGGGTTGGAAGTCGTAAGGAAACACCCATGGTACACGCGAGCAAACCCTCACATGGACGCCAAAGGCCGTGCCGCGGATCCCGTCGGCCTGGCCACGCAAATGCTGGAGCGCCTGCGTATCGATTTCGACAAGAACGTGCCGACCTCACAGCCCGCACCAGCCAACGCCATAGATTTCTCGCAGCCCACGCAATCCAACGTGACACCAACAGCACACCTCAAAGAAGGCTCGGCCATCGCCTCCACCCAGCCCGAAACTCCCATCGCCGACTCCCCATTCGACTGGGAAGCACCGCCTCGACCGGGCAATTCCCTCTCTCAACCCATGACAGGTCAAACCGACCTCCCAACCGGCACCCACCCTCTCTCCTCCAACTTCCTCGCCCAAATAAGCGAAGATCCAGCCATGTCGCAATTCACAGCAACACCCACCGTCCCCCTAACCCTAACCCAAGCCGCCCGCCAATTCGCAGACATCATGCCCTCCCACACCCTCACGCGCTTCTACTCCTTCCTCCCCGCCACGCCCCTCACAAACCTGATCCTCACCTCTCTCCACCGCCTCAACATTCCCGTCCCACCCCTCCCGCCAAACGTCCTGGCCGATCCTCTCGCCAACACCGAAGGAGCGCTGAGCATCCGCATCAAAGCCGTCGACGCCCGCCAGCAACCTTTACACGGCAACGTTATCATCGAGAGGTCAGGCGACGAGCGGATCTTGGGTGTGCGGTTCGTGAAGGCAAAGGGTGACCCGATTGGGTGGAGGCGTTTGTTCAAGAGTGTTGCCGTGCTTTGTCGCGAGGCGGTCGTGAAGCCTTCTGAGGGTGGGCAGTGAGGTGTTGTTCCGAAGCGGGATTTTCACTTTTCTTTTTTTTTTCTTTTCCTTTCTTGTGGATGATTTTCTAAGGAAGAAAAGGCTTTGGATGCCGATTTCTTTCCTTGATCGATAGTGCGATACCCGGCTTTCTTTGGATTCTCGTTGCATAGAGCATGTGTACGGATTTCTGTGAAGGAAGGCCAATGATTAGATTGGGATGATGACGATTGGCGGGAGATGAAATAGAAGAACAATCACATACACGCCCACCTACACGCACGATCGCACGATCTCAAAGGTATCGACGCGAACATCCATCCATCTACACATCCCAGCTCACTCATTCCTCCACATCCCATACGAAAACGTAAGGTAACAAGCAGAAGCAGAACCCAAAGACCAAAAACCGAAAGGAAACAACGCGAGAGTTTTGATAAAAATCGATTTTCCTTTCTAAACGCTGTATGGAAACCACATGTACTACGACACGGTAAGACCAGATCTCTCCATTCTCCCTAACTAACCCTAGCGCAAGCCGGATCAAAAGCTCCAATCGACCAACCGCCTGGCCAAAACCTCAGCGAACCACCGCATATTTCAACAACCTTGCTTGCTCATCCCACCCAGCACCACCCACGACACCCAGCCCAACCCTCCTTGCAAGAAAGGCGCTTCGCAGAGCGTATAGTAGTAATAGTAGAAGTGATAGTAGTAGTAAGCGAAGCATAGCATGAACAGGCGATTAAAAAGTCGATGATGAGAAAAAGAAAAGGAGAAAAAACCCCCCCCCCCCCCTATCTCCAAATTCACTCCTCCTTCGTCTAAGAAACCATCTCACTCAATCGTAAAGCAGGCAGACAGGTAGGTAGGTAGGTAGGTATATAGGCGATATATCAACAAAGACAAAAGGTCTAGTGTAATAATGTTAAGAAGCAGGATAGAATAGAATGGAACCATAAAAGAGAATATCAGTCGAAACAAGTGACTAACAAACAAGCAGGCCAGGGAAGCAGGAACGAAGAAATTGGTAGTAGAACAACGTATGCATTCAAGAAACAACGCCATCGCTGGTAAACAAATGAAAATTAAAAAAACCAACAAACAAGAGAAAAAGACCAAAACTTGGAAAATGAAATATGTTTTGTAGGCCTCACTCAGCCGGTCCAGCTAGCTGGCTGGCTGTGCGCGTCCTGTCCTGGTCCTGTCCTGTCCTGTCTGCCTCTCCCACGCCTCACAGAAGTGACGCCCTGAACGAAACCCCAAATATCCATCCGTCCTATACCCGATGTCAAATTAAGTTCCTTCAAGCAGCTCCTTTCCCCCTCCCCCTCTTTTTTGCCTCGCTTGATTTTTTTGATGCCCCGGTACAAAGGGAATAGATTGGTTGTTTGTCAATGCTGGTGATCGGTCTGTTGTGGTGGTGGTGGGTGGATGCATGCGTGGGATTTGTCCATCAGGGTTGAGCGGACCGGGATTTCTCCTGGTGCTTTTGTCTGACGTTTTGGTGCGGCGGTCGGGGGAAAGAAGAATGGAGAGGTCGGAACCTGGCGACGGCGGTTTTGTCCATGACCGACCAAGCGTGGGTGCGCTGGGCTATAGGTCATCATTTCGCGGCCGTGGAGAGCGTGATTTTGGCGCCAGAAAAATGAGAAGAAAGTTTGGGTGCGCAGCGTGCATGATGATGAACCAAGTGCCTTCCAGGGCGTCGTTGTTGAACGTGACTCTTGACTCGGAGCCGCTGCGATATTAATGCCAGAACCCATATCCCATTTCCCCGTCCTTCCTGTAGTCCCGAAGATGTAGTGAATTAATACAGACAATCTCGTATCTCGTCCAGGATATAGCAAGCCCTTGTTGCTTCCGTGTACGAGATCGAGTGTCAAATCTAAGTTTTCAATGTGCGTACTCGCCAGTATAGCCGCCGACACTATCCGCAGCAAAGTGCCTTGAGGATCTTGCTACCGAAGCCACCACTTTCCCGCTGCTCTTCGGGAGATTGTTGTCCTTGTGCTTGCTGCTGAACACGCGACTGTGACTGAAGACCGCTAGTCTGTCTGGGAAGGTTCTGGTTGCTCATGCGTTGTGAGGCAAGGTTAGGCGTGCTAGTCGCGAACTGCGCCGTGGTGCTGCCAGCCTCGGGCGGCTCGAGCTGCGATGCCCTTTTCCCAGCACCAAGATCTTGTGAGTTCTGGTGACGAGCACGCTGTTGCTGCTGCTGACGTTGGGCAGCGGACTGGGGAGGAGCGCGTGCGGCTCCAGGCTTTGGCAGGTCGGCGTTCAGACGCTCAGGGGCAATGGGAGTCTTGGATGCGCGGTTCATGTCCTGCCTGCGAATGTCGGCAGCTGAAGCGTGAGCACGCTCACCGTCTCTCACGGCGGCAGAGGAACGCGGCATGTCCCAGCCCTTGCCATTGTTGAGCTTCATCCAGTCGTACTCGCCGTCCTCAACCTCGCCAGTGTTCTTGAGTGCCTGGGTGAAAAGATCGCGGAGGTAGTCGTAATCGGGAGTGTCCTCAAAACCAAGGTTGCGGACGTAAGACAGGTACTTGTTGAACTCCTCTGGGAAGCTATCACAGAGGTCCTTGATGGGAGTAGTCTGCTTCTTCTCGCCGATCTTCTCGTACTTTTGCTTGTTGGTAGCCGCCTTGAGGCCCTGCCAGGGGAGGCCGCCGCGGAGGAAGTACATGAAAACGTGACCCAGGGCTTCCAGGTCGTCACGGCGAGATTGCTCTCTGCCAAGATGGGTGTTGATACTCATGTAACGGGCAGTACCGGATAGTGACTTTCTCTCTCTGTAAGGAATGTGCTGCTTGGTCTTTGGGTCACGGTACTGCTTGGCCATGCCGAAATCAACAACGTGGATGACATTTGCAATCTTGCTGTTGGGACGGCCAATGAGAAAGTTGTCGGGCTTGATGTCGCGGTAGATCAAGTTCTTCTCGTGGATGGTCTGTACGCGAGAAAGCATCTGCTTGGCAACCATGACAACAGTCTTGATTGTAAAGCGGCGGTTGCAGTGATCAAAGAGGTCCTCGAGCGAAGGGCCGAGCAGGTCAATGACAAGAATGTTGTGCAGGCCTTCTTGGCCAAAGTAATAAACATTGGGAATGCCGGCTGTAGAGGAAGGACAATGTCAGTGAGATATCTTGTGGTGATTGGCCAAAGGCATGCCATCCGCATTGGAGGTGTCTGGCTTGCCAAAACAAACACTGATGGGGGATTGTAGATGACTTACGGCAGCCAACGAGGATCTTGTACGTCCGGTATTCATCCCTTAATTGCGGCGCGTCACTCTTCCTCGGCTCGAACTTGATGGCGACCTGAGTGTTGTTGAGCAAGTTTGTCCCCTCGAAGATAACGCCGAAGCTTCCCTCGCCGATCTTCTTGCCGACGCGGTAGTGCACGCCGACGACATTGCTGCTGCTTGAGCTCATGGTGGACTACGAGGCGTGACGAGCCGTGTGTCAATGAGCTGGGAGTGGGAGGAAAATGAGGCAAGTCGGTCGCTGGCCGAAGCAGCGAGACGACTCGGGAGATGTCGGTGGGCGCCGGTCAGGGTGAGGGAGAAGGGCGCAGGACGTGCCCTGCCACCGCTTCTGTGGTGGAATTGGCGATGATGGAGGCGGCGGAGCGGAGGATGTGGTGGTGTGGGCGGGAGGTAAGAGTATGGAGGATACTCTCTGCTGACGGGCGGTGGTCGGGATGGGTGGGTGGGAGTGTTTTGGGTGTGGAGCTTGGGCGGAGAGGAAGGGTGAAGTGAAGTGCAGACAGGCAGGCAGACGACTTTCGGGGGAGAGTTCAGCAGCGAAGGGCACAGCACACAGCACACGACAGCACAGCACAGCCAGCGGTAGTCACGGGCTAGCTCTGCTGCTGCGTGCAGGAGAGCTATGCACAGAGAGAGAGAGAGGGTGCGGCGCCAGTAGCAACGCTAGCACCGACGCCCGGACGACTTTCCGCCGCTAAGCCTGGCCAGAACTTGACACCAGCCTGGCAGCCCATGGGCTAAACCACAATTTGGCCTTAGCGACGCGACATGGGCCCATCCAAGCATCCTCCGTCCGCTGCGAGAGTACGAACCCTAGGGATCCCCGTGTTGAGCCTACGTGTTATCCTGTTGGATGTGCTGGTGCTGATGCTGGTGCTGTATCTGCCATGTAGCCCCTTTCACTTACCGCCTGTCGGTATCACGTGTCAAGTAAGTACTCAACTCACCAGCGCCTGTTCATCCGATTTTTTCCTTACTCCCATCCGACGACAACGGCGTGTATACAAACACCCAAGACACAACGGAATGATGATCCAGAAGCCCAAAACATACACACCAAAACGCCCATCTCTTACCGACCCAATGCCACATTCAGAAACCCTACTAAGCCACCGTTGCCAAGCTAGTGCCGTACCCGCACTTCACCCATGACTCCGCGCCGCAAGAGCAGAAACAGACCATGGAAGACAGCGAAGAAGCCCGTTCGAAAGGTATTTGACAGCAGTAGTGACAGGTTCATACAGTAGTAGTCAGTTCCAACCCAAACTACTGGATGCTTCAACCTACCTACCCTACATAACAACCCCACATGCAAACATGCATGGTGTCTTGATCCAACGCAGGGTCGACTTTCCCTTTTCCGGTTTCCTTACTTTATTCCCTTCCAGCGCCCAATAGGGCTCACTGCCCAGCATCCACTTTCGACACGCTCTAAGGCAGGAACGCAGCTTCATCACAGCGCCCTACGAGCCTACGGAGGTTTAGCAAATCGCAGAACCCCTCACGTGTCATGCACGATAACTGCAGTAGTGCATGAGATCCTACATAACAGTAGTAAGATAGTAGTTAGTGCCAGCAACGCAACATCTTCTCCCAGCCATCGCCGGATGTTCAAATCCCAACCGAAAACCCATAGTAGCAAAAAAGCCTCCAGACAGTGAGGCAAATTTGTCGCCAAATTAGAACGTCTCGCCAAATCGACGATTGGAGCCAGCGAGCGATCTTTCTCGGAGGTCCATCACGCAGAGCAACCCTACGACAGAAACAACAAGAGTCAAGTCTCAAAAGAGTCAAGGAAAAAAACCATTCGCGCTAGTCTAGCATTCTGTTTGTTTCACATCTGCTCACCAAAAAAAAAAACCCTCGTTCGGGATAAACAAGAAAAAAACGTCTTCCCTTTTCCCTTCCAAACCTCCAAACGATCCAAGATCCCTCCCCCAAACGAGATCCCAAGATTGTACCTAATTTCCCCTAGTGGAGCAACTCTCCAGCGCCAGCGCCCGCGCCTATCTCTAACGTTATACTACTACAACACAGAAATGTATCTCTCCATCCGAGCTAGAAGAAGGGTACGTAACGTTTCTCTGTACGAACTAAGAACCTTGCGCACATCAGTGCGAGCATCCACAGCGATCGTCTGATCTGATCTCTCTTCGCTTACCCTACCTACCCACGTACCTACCCTCGCGACGTCATGCTTAGATTTGCCTTGTATTCTTTGTTTACATTTACAAGGCAAATCCCTGGTCTGAAAGTTTTCGACGAGAGAAACTGCAGATCGGAATTCCAATGGTGAGATTTGTTGATGATGATGGGATGGATAGTTGGCATCGAACGTAGGAGGTAGTGGAGACGGAACATGTCTCGATGTCTTCGTATTCTTCTTCTTCTTCTTTCTCGGCTATCAGCCGATTCTGAGCAATTAAATGCCGTCCGTCGGCAGACAATAAGACAAGGCCATTGCAGTATCTGACATTACCACCTTCCTCGACCCATCCTGCTCGCCGGAACCCGCCACCCGGCCGGTATCACGACATCATCATCTCGAGAAGCACCGCATATCATTCCCTCTGATCGCAACTCCCTGCCACGAAACCAACCAAAACCAAAACCAAAACCAACAAGCACGGTGCGCAATTCACCAGAAACCATCAAATGCAAGTAAAACAATCTCCTCCCCCAGAAACTTGCCCAAAAAAAAAAAAAAAACACACACACACACACACGAAAAGCGACCAGCACCCTTCATCTCCCCCAAACCCTTTCCACCCTGTCCACCAAACCCACCACCACCTCCTTCAACAACATCAAGCAAAACCACTCGAAAAAAAAATAGCAACAACCCCATGCATGCCAAAACACTCACAAAAACATCTCCTGCTCAATCCACTCCTCAATTTAGAAACTCGGGCGTAGATGCTTAGGTGGGCGTACGTAACGTAACTTAGCTTAGCTTGCTTTGTTGAGATTTCAAGTGGTGAGGATGGCCTTTGAGATAAGTTTAGGTACTTCAGGAATAGGAGGAAAAGCTGCATTTTTAAAAAAAAAATAAAGTGAGACCAAACAGAAAAGTAAAGTCAAAATTGTATGGCCCTGAATCTATCATTCGAAGCACCAGACGAGCAGAAAAAGGAATCTATCACGTTGCCGAAGATCAGGTAGAAAACGTGAACGTGAGAGAAAGGCATGGAGAGAGAGAGGAAAGATAAGATGTAGGTAGGTAGGTAGGATAGGTACATACACATCGAAGACGACATACCGCCCCATCCTCCCTTCCTCCATCCTACACTACCCATCCCATATCCTACCACAACCCTAACGCTACCCTAACATTTCCCCACCACCACAACTACTAACTAAAACTTACACTCATCAATCTCTCCTCCATTTCACCCATATCCTACCATCAACAACGACACATACACCGTCCGTCCAGTTGAACCGAAAAAGAATAGAGAGATTCCCACCCTGAGTGACATCCAGAGTTGGAAATTAGATATGAGAATTTTTGTGAGAGGGTTTTCGATAAGAAAGGTGGGAAAGAGCTCGCTCCGGCAGGAAGTAGAGCGAGATTTTGCAGTCTCGCCCAGTAGGGGTAGATGGAGTGGCCGTCGGGCTGATGATGAATTGATGGCCTGCCTCCTTGCGAGGATCTGCTCGAGAGATCGATCTGTCCCAAAATGCATGTTGCTTTTTTTCACAGCTGCCAGAGTTGCAACTCTGAATACACAGACCGGAAAGTTTGGGTTCTCGCCTGCAGCTTATAGCCCGAGAGAGCGAAGGGATCAATTTCCTATGAAGAAATGCGAAAAACTGGCCTCTCAAATGCCAAAGTTTCATATGCCTATGAAGATCCATTGGCACAGAGGTTTTGACCAGCCAGTTGAAGAAGAATCCAGAAGCGTAATTGTAGACAGCCATGCTTGAGGGGATTTCCTGTCGAATATGAAAGCTGCTAGTTTTTGCGATGAGACGTCGCTTCAGTGGATATCCTGATGCCGCAAGCGCTGCACGATGAAATTTGTTGTGACTAGCCGGAAGTAATCCATTCTTGCTAGAACTTCGAGTATGAGATGGCGATCACTCGGAAAGAGCGCCGAGAGCATTCACTTCGAAGCTTGCGGTTTCGCTTTTCGCGTTGGGTCGATCAGAAGCAACAAAGCCCGTTCATTTACGTTCTTCGCCTTGGCCGAGAGGCTGTGCACCCATTCCGGGGCTTGGAACATGGCCTTGAGGTTGCCCGGCAGGCATGGCTTGCTGAGTTCGTGGTGTCATCTGAGGATATCCGCCGTTGCTGGGGTGTCTTGGGCCTTGCTGCTGTGGCTGCTGGCCGTGGAAAGGCGGTGCGAAAGGAGGACCTTGGCTGTGTTGATGCTGCATATGCGGTGCAAAGCCCTGATGAGAGCCCGAAGGTGCCATCATGTGAGGGCCGGGACGTGGTGATCCAGTGTAGCCATTGGGACCTCCACCCTGCTGCATATGATTGTGGTGCGGTTGTGCTTGCGGCGGCATGGGGGAGTAGCCTTGGTTTTGCGGCGGCATGAAGCCATTAGAGGAAGGGTTCTGAGCCATCATAGGTGCACCTCCGCCCATCTGTGGCATGTTAGGCCCAAAGCCTGGGCCGGGAGGAAATCCAGGGCGCATCTGATTCACTGAGAACAGAGTTAGCATGTGATGTACGAGGGGGAAAAGGGTTATGAGAACCTACTCGGAGCATTGGGATGACCAGGCTGCATCATCATCATGGGAGCACCGCCAGGTTGCCTGTAGCCCATGCTTGGGCTCATGCCGTAACCTTGCATAGGCTGGCCAGCAAACTGCGGCATACCGGCCATTGGCATCTGTCCCATCTGGCCATTGAAGCCGGCCATCTGCGCGGGGGCATAACGGGGGCTGTTTTGGACGCTGTTACCAGGGCCACCAGGGAACTGCATCCTCGGGTCGAAGTTCTGACCGTGGCCATGTTGGGCGCCGTACTGTGGCATGTTGGGGAACCGTTGGTGGGGAACCTGGTTCGCCATGTGGGGCGCTTGCAGATGGGGTGGAAGCTGGTGAGCGTGTGGCATGGGACCGTTTGCTGGATTCGGTGTCTGCAGAGGAGAAGGACCTTGACCGTGTGGGCGCGCTTCGGGGAAAGCACTCAGGTACTTTGTGTTTTGACGCTCATCCGGGACGGTCCATGTCGGTGGCGTGCGGAAGGGCTGGGGAATACCGCCGTTGTCCGAGATCGACTTTTGCCACTCGACGGGATACTCGGCATCTCTCATGCGCTTGATGGTGTCGCAATCCGTGTTGACATCTTTCTTGCTGTCACTGCTCTTCTTCTCAATGCCGTCAAAGAAGGAAGCAGTAGCCTCCTCGGCGGGAGGTGCGGCGGGCATTCTCTGCGGGCTGGGAGAGGCACCGGTCGGCGTGAAGCTGCTGGCACCAGGTGTGAACTTGAACTCCTTTGCGTTGACGTTCAGGCGTGCGTTGTTGGCTGCGGTTGGGCTCAATGTTTCTCCTTCGCGTGCTGACATAGGACCGCTAGGAATGCGAAGGTCTGCGGGTAGCGGCTGCGGAGGTGGAATGCCACCGCGTTGGTTCATGAACGGCAGGTTGTGTCGCTGCGAAAGTGGTGCGCGAGGTGAAGTCATTTGAGGCAGACCCGTGCGGAGGGTCTGTGACATGCGGTTGCGCGATTGGGATTGGGATTGGTTGGCACGTGATTCTGCAGGGGTGGCGCCCTGAGAAGCGGCGCTCTTGGGTGGCGTTGGAGTTGTGCCTTCCTTTTCATGATCCTTACGCTTCTGCTCATCAAAGCGAGCAGACTCCTCAGCTTTGCGCTTGATCTCAAGCTGCTTCTCGTGATCCTTGGCAAGTATCGGCACTAGATCGTCCGGAACACGACTCTTAAGTCTGAAGTTCTCTGCAAATTTCTTGAGATCGTTCAGCTTGACATTCTTCTCATGTCTGAGGTTAGATCGCTTCTGCTCCTGCGCTTGACGCAATCTCAGCTTTTCGTTGTTAGCGAATTGCTTGAAAGCATCGGCAGTGCCCCGAACGTGGTCCTCAGTGGTGTTCTCGGCCTTCCTAATCGGTGGACCATCAGCGCGTTTGGCCTCGTCAATCTTATCTTGCGCTGCAGCAGATTTAGCGGGCTCTGGCGCTTTCTCCGGGGGTGCAGCTTGCTGAGTTGCGGGCGCGGGCGCGGGCACGGGCTTTGAAAGAGAGATGATTGCAGGATCGAAAGGCGCTCCAGAAACAGTCGGCTGGTTGGTGATTGGCCTGCGAGATGGCGGAACATATGATCCGGCACCACCCTTGCTAAGAGGAGTGATGGCATTGTCACGGCGAACTCCGGAGTATTTCTCCTCCTCGTCGAGACCGTCGTCGTTTTGCTCAGCATTCTGGCGACGTTCCTCGGCAACATGGGCGTTGGCTGGCGCTGATCCCTCAATCTCGCGGGCGATCTTCTCTGCCTCACGCTCGCGGCGCTTGTATTCGGGGTTGCTGCGGTCGATCGCTGTGGTGTAATCGTCCTCGTTGTAGGTCGTGGTAGTACCGAAAGCCTGCTCGTTGACAGCGAACTGGTCCCAGCCGGTTCCGCCTTTGCCTGTGCTTTCAAGTGCCATCTCATCCAGACTCATGTCCATGCCACCGTCCCATTTCTTCAGCTCGCGTTCTTTGAACGGCCTTGCATCACGCGAGATCTCGTTGTCAGTACGGAAAGAAGAAGCTATTGAGCCTAGTAATGGTCAGCATTGTAACCTAAGTCGGCATTGCATAGCGCCAACATACCATTCTGTGTTGCGTGTGCGTTGGCGGTGACGACATTGGCCACGGACAAATCGGCGGTGTCTTGTACGTCAAACGTCATGACATGATCTTCACCTTCGCCAATATACTCGTCCGGAAGCTCTGTGTTGCCGTTGATCTGTTGGTGGCTCGCGAGCCTTGTCCTCTTGACCATCTTCAGGATGTACACGCTCTTTGCTGATGATTCCAAGGATGAGCCGCTGAACACACCGGTGAACTGCTCGCCATTCTTCAAAGTCAAGGTTGCATCGGTGCCCTGTTGTTGATGTCGACGTCAGAGATGATGTCAAAAATAGGGAGGGTTCGTTGTAGTTTGTTATCTTACCGTGCAGTGCGCGAGGAGGTATAGCAAGCGGTCATTTGCGTGCTTGTCGGAGGTTGAGTCTACGCTTCCCTTGTTCTGTGGTTGTGTTGAGGATCGTGGCTGTGATTTGTCGGTGCCATTGGCGAGGCTGGGGGAGTTCGCAGGTCGATGGGTGATGGGGTTTGTGCCCGTCCAGGCTCTCTGTGGGGTGGGTGTCTGCTTCCTGTTACAAAGCATTGTCAGCGGTGGGTTTGCGCGGGAGGATGTCTCAATGTATGGCGAAAGTATAAGGGCGGTTGCGTGGAGACAAGGCAAACTTGCGCGTAATCTCAGGGCGCAGAGCGGGCGGAGCGAGAAGGCGACGTGAATTCGGGGAAAGCAGTGGCTTGGACTGGGGAGTGGTGTTGAGGGCATTGAGGTAACTCACCTGTTCTGGCCGTCAACAGGGCTACCGGCCTGCTTACGCGCGCCGTCGAGGGCCTTTCCACCAGGGCCAGGCTTGAAGTGCTGCTTGTTGGCAGACTGCTGGCCCTTGGCGGCCTGATCACCGTTCGCAGTAGCCGTCGACATGGCCGCGCGATTTGGTGGAGAGGATTTGGGTGGTGAGGAGGGGTTAGAGGGGTGGTGGAGGGAGAGAGGTTGAAAGAGAGTTGGTAGTCGGGGCGGATGTGCCCAGGCAGGTGGAGCAACAAGCGTGACGGGTGAGCTCGTCGTTCGCAGCGAGACAGATGGACGGACAGACTGGCTCGACAGGCAAGCAGATGGGGTGCGGGTCTCGGCAGACAGCGAACTTGAAACCACACCGGCGCCGGGGGAGGGCGCGAGGCGGGGCGGGTGTGATTGGAGGAGAGATGCCAGATGGTGGTGGTGGTGGAGACGACGACGAGAAGGTATACTGGCACTCACTAAGTGGTGGAGCAGTGCGATGGGTGAGTATAGTTAGCAAGTGTCCAGCAGTATTGAGGTGGTCGTAGTTTAGTTAGTGTGAAGGAGTCGATGAAGGATGTTGGAGCGAATGGTGATCAGGGCCACGGCTGGCTGGCTCAGACGAAAGCTTGCTGGGGCCCTGTGGGAGGTACTCCAGTACTGTAAGGTAAGGTAAGCTTGACAGAAGATATCACGTGTTGCTTGTGATGGGCGGTTAGAAGGTGATTGATGTATGTGATGGAAGAAAAATAAGATCTATTTCATAGTAGTAGAATAATATCAACAAACACAAACATTATTATAACAAGCAATAGCTAGGATCTTGTTTATACGACACGTCGAATTCTACCTGACCATCCTAGTAATCCGCAGGGTAAGGTAACTTCCACCTGAGCCGACTTTTGAGAGCGCCCTGGGCCGATTCAGTAAATTCAATCAAGTAAATGCACACGCGACTCTTTTCATGTAGTACTTATTGTACATAACAACACTAGCTCGTCCTCCACCAGTATTGTGACATGTATCTCAAACCTACACAACATGAACATCACATTCCGACTTCCATACAGCACTCAACAAATTCTTATCCCAAAAAGGCCAAAGTGAGAGAGAGAAGACGGATCGGTCGGTCGGGCGGTAACTGCGCGCTTTGACTCAAACATGTGGGTCTTCGCTTTGTCGTGCTGTTGCTGCTGTAGGAAAGAAGTCCTACATCTACTAGTACATCTACCAACCATTTTCCCAATTGATGAGTCTTGTATCAAGCAAAACAATCCCATTCCTATCATTGCGCACATATCTCTCTTCGATTCAATTACCTATCCTTGTTTTAAACCAACAAACCTCATGCCTAAAACCCACCCATCCCAAACCTGAAGAAAAACCATGTCCACACCAAAAACAACCACAGAAAAACCATCACCATCAACATCAACATCAACATTCGATCAAATCCGTCGCTTCACCACAGACGCGTGTAAGTAAATGAACCTTTCCCTCATGTTCCACACCACCCCTCTCCACACAAAGGAACCAAACAAGGCCCCAAAATCGCCACAATCGGTTGGTACACAAACAAGAAACGCATCAAAAACCACCTCCATCCCTCTCTACAGCAAGAAAGAAAGAAAAAGAAAAAGAAAAAGAAAAAGAAAAAGAAACCCCCCAACCCAAGCTAACCAAAAATATTAAGATGGCATCGAACGCCTCCTCCGCACCCTCCAATCCACCCTGCAAATCCTCCTCCACAACCCCCCACCCCTCCTCTCCCCCCTCCAACCTTCCCCAACCG
>JAPHCH010000222.1:0-15620 GCA_030772445.1 Cladosporium sp. MBC 237
GCCGTCTTGGATACAATCCAAAGGTGAGGCGGCTGCATCTTCTGAAGCGGGCAATGTTTCCTCAAGAGTGGACAAGTCACCGGTGCCTCTCCGACAGGTGGAGGCTTCCGCCTCCGAGATCTCCACCTCTGAGATCAACAAGTCCGGAACTGCTCAGGGAAAGGCTGAGAGTCCATCAGCTCCAGTCCGACGAGTGGACGCATCTCTTGTGCCGAAGTCGACCTGGGTGGACTATGTCAAACTTGGGACCCTCGTACAAGGCGGACGAGAGCTGCTGGTGTGCTGCTCTCGCAACGATCAACGCCTGTTCATGCTGAAGGATGTCGGCGTCGGGCCCAATAGTCGTATGGAGAAGATCTCCACGCTTCAACATCGTCACATCGTTCTGGCAAGCTTTTTCATCGACTCAGAGTCAACGTCTTACATGGCATTTGAATTCACCCGCCACACACTAGAAGAGCTCTTACATACCCATGTGACAATGAATGAGGATCACATACGCGCAATAGCTCTACCTGTAATGTCAATTCATCGTGAGCAATAATGGCAGCTCTTCTAACGCTGATCAGATTTTCGAAGCCGTGCGTTACATCCACGAGAACAACCTCCTCCACGGCAATGTGGACGTTCAATCTATTCGTATATGCGGTCGATCGGGAACCGTGGTACTTGGTGAGTCCATGGACGCTATCCTCCGTGCTGAAATCATCTGACTCGAGGACATGTCAGGCGATTGCGACGCTTGCGAGGAAGTGGCAAAGCCTACCAATACGGACCTTGAAGGGCTGGGCATCGCTCTGCTCCATTGTATGGAGGGATCAATTTCTGACTTGAATCCGACGCGAGTGAAAGAGTGCCGTGCTTCGAACAAAGTATTCGGGCTCACTGACCCGGAGCGATGGAGTGAGCATAAGCAATTGGTAGATTTTATCGATGATATCTTCAGTGCCCAACGGCGACCTGCTGCAAAATATGCAAACCAAGTAGGTCATGCTAACAACCCTGTGACCGATTGAGCTGACTTCAAAAAGCACACATACATTGCGCAAGGGGACTGGAACCCAGAAGTGCTTGTGTCTTTAGCCGAGCTTGCTAGTCTTGAATGCTTCACATTGTGGCACGCCGCATAGGTGCATCATCACGATGCCTGTCTAGCGGGATGTTGGTATCGTGTGGCGGTATCATATATGATTGGTAATTCCAAGTGTAATTAAGCGCCCAAGTCACATCTACCATGCTGTATTGTGAGCTCCCTGCATTTATTACTCGCGAACATGTCGCACTAGCTCCCAGCCTTGCCTCACTTTGCTCCATACGTGCCAAAACTACGTCGAAGCGATGTCTTTCTACGGTCAGAACCCTCTCCAATATCTACCTCAGCCTCAGTCTCAGCACGTCAATGCACTACAACCCCCCTTCGGACCTGGTTCCTTCTCCGCTCATACAAGTGCGCCTTCGTCGTTTAATGAACCTCCACTCCCTGTGGAGCATGGAGCTTTCGGGACGAAAGAGTTCGCCTCGTCATCTGCACAAAACTATGATCAACCCCAGAATATCGGTTTTTTGAGGGGTTTATCAGGACAGCTCATGCAACTAGAGCAGAGACTTGAAGGTCGCTTCCAAGAGATCCGCCTCCGGGCTGAGAGAGCTGAAAGGTGAGCTCCACCGTTATGCACCAAGGCCGTTACATCCTGATACATAACTATCAGCTCGATTTCCAAGCTCGAAAACTCTCGTGCTCCGACAACTCCTCCCGACCGAGCGATTGAGAACCGCTTAGAAAGTTTCGAGAACCGCCTGGGACGTCTCGACACGTCAATCTCTTCGATGACCAAGTCTCTCCAAACCGTGACCAACAATCTCAACGAACTCGACATGAGAGCGGAACGGAGTGCCGACGACGCCTACGCGATGATCACGCTTCTGATTGAGATAGTGGCCAGGCAGCTTCAAATCAGCATCACAGAGCGTCAAGAGCTACAGCAATACCAACAGCGGGGCGAAAGGCATTTCTAGATGTGGATGAAGAAATGGGAGGACAGACAGTAAGTTAATGGAACTCAGTAGTTTTGGAGGGGTCCTCATCGTTACTGCAAATATTCATTCTCTACTTCTCAAGATGCTGTCTCCTCGCAAGCCTCGCGATCTCCTGAATCCTGTTGGGGTGCTTCCTGCCGTAACCACGATCAACCCAGAGAAGCTCACTGTTCATCTGTGGCTCGTAAACCCTTTTTTTCTCTTGAGACAAGCCGGAGTCGAAGTAGCGCTCCCATTCTGATACCCTTTTGGCGACGTTTTTCAAATTGACGCCTCTACAAAGCGTCCCTCCAGTCAATGCGACAATCAGCGCAATCCTGACATGCTCGATCGGACTATTTTCTGGATCGCAGATCACTTTGTACTCCCTGATCTGTCTGGCATCAAGTTGCTCGCGTAGATACTGGCGCATCACGATCAATTCGCTGAGTTGCTGTCTTTCGCGTCGCTCCTGGCTCTGGAAAGCCCTGCCCATTTGTCCGCCGCCACGCAAGGTTTCATGATGCTCACGTCTGTCCAAAGTAGGGATGTGCCGAAGCTTCGTGTGGGCCGAAGTTCCATCCAGAGATGAATCGTCGAAGTCATGAGCGATGTTTATGTCGAAGTCTTCTGGTTCGGGCTCCCACCGCAACAAATCTGCGCCGTTTCTCAAACGCTCCTGCAATTCGTCGAGGGAAAAAATCGCCGCGGTGTATATTGCATCCAGCAGTGCTGGGCAATAGTAGTGACACAGCCAGGTGAATGCGGGCCGAGTGTCGATATCTTGGGTCGCCATTGAGATGGGAACAACGCAGATCACCAGCGTGGTGAGATCTTCGCAGGCAGAGCATGTATACCTCTGTTTCGAGTGTCGAAGGGCGACTGCAGCTTTGAGGCAGCTAGCGGCGTTGTCCACCAAACCATGATCCGCTCTGAGCTGAAAAGACCGATCGATGCAAATGTCGCCAATCCTGCCTTTAGCACAGAGGTCAACGCATACTAAGTCTTCCTGTTCGCAGAAACGACATTGCTTGTAGATTACTCTGCACATCTTCGAAAAGGAGATGCCTTGACACAGATGGCATGAGATACGATTAGCCACGGCGACTACATAACCGGGGGATCAACATTATGTATAGCTAGATATGTGCAACTCCGGGAATTGCGATTCCGGGAATCCAGGAAATCGGATTTTGAACCTATTCATTCCCGAACCTTTTATCAGGAACACAAGACGATCTTCCTCACGGATAGAATATAATGTCAGGGCACCCGCGCTCGCGTGTGAACACATCAATAGTACCAACCCTTGCTAACCCAATGAAGACCATCCAAAGCGTACACTTCCCAATCGAAGTCATCACTTCCGTTTCGCGTAGGCCTAACTCTGCCGAAATGCATCAACTGATCGGCTTCGAAAATCACGTTCATGCTTGCAGGAACTGCATCGTCGCCAGTCGTTATCGAGACTTTGCCGAAGAGCTTTGCAGACGTGGCAAGCATCTCGCAAGATGCCTCCTAGCTTTGATAGTGGGAGCTTCCAATGGCCACACATACAGTACAGTCTCGTACTACACCCGGTACATCAGAGTCGAGATACCATACACAATGACATATGCCCTTTCATTGTACAGGACGAATAGTTGTAAGCACAGGTCACCCTCGCCTGGACGATCTTGCATTACCAATTGGCGAGAGAAGCTGCGGGCAAAGACAGCTGGTTCTAGATTTACTGTGGTATATCGAACTCGCAAAACCAAGTAGTCTTGTTCAATAGTGGTTTATGCAAGAGACATTCGGCCAAATTCATTCCCATTCCAATATACTCTGTTTGCAAAGATTGTGATGTTTGTAGACAAGATATCAAAGCAGCGCAGACCATGCGTGATCATTGCCACAAGGTAGAGATCCTGCGACCAAGAACCCATCAGAATCACGTCACTTGCATGTCACAAACCAGCGTCAGCCTCTGAAGTTTTGTTCCAGAACCTGGATCAGTTTCCAGGAACAGACTTTTTTCAGGAGACTCACGCTGGCGGGAACAACTGCACAAGTCCAGGAAGACAGGCTTCTGTTGCTATCTTGTTCTTCGGGTGGGCTATAAGAACAGACAATGGTATTGATTGATACTGAAATTCTCAATCCATACACTTCGGACCCATACGGACACTCACTAAACAATTATGCTTCGCAAAGTCAAACTTCTTCTGTCCACTTCTGCTATTACCACTCTAGGCATGCCTAGCATATCAACAGACCATAGTCTGCCTTGCCAAATTTACCCTATCAGCACCATCACTGCCGGGGAAAAGCTGCAATTTCAGTATGCGCTGTCCGCTTCTATCTCTCTATGTCTCCGACTAACAGGTTCGGTAGGCTGATCGGCGAACACGAGAGAAGCTGTCGTGTGGTTATTGCATTTAGTGACCCGAAGTTCCTCCCGGTGTCGCTACTTGCCGTTCCTCAGGACTGCTCGGGGTATCAAATGGCAACTTTGCGCTTGCCGGAGTCGCTCGCAGACGGCTATGCCTCGGTTCAATGGTATGTGCTTGGTGCATCTGTCGCGACAATGTTACCGTACCTAAGTCAATTTCAGGCAATGCGAGGGAGAATTCACAACATCCTGCAACGTCTTGGATGTTGTTGGCGGATGCAATGATCCGGAGGCGTTCGCTAGTGAGCGCGAAGGAATGAGGATGAGAGTGGAGTGCCACGATGATGACGGGCACCAAAAGCGGGAACCTGGATCCAGGAACCTACTCCAAACCTTGCACCTCAACAGCACCTTGGCCTGAGAGATCCTTTGTATATCTAGAGAGCCGTCCATAGGCAATCGTTTGTGTTTGGTTCGAGTTGGTAGCACTTCCATTGTATATTTTGCGTTCATCTTTCACCAACATGTGCAACGATAGAGTCATAAACAACAATGACCTCGAAAAGCTACTGTCCGTCCTCCAAAACAATTTTGAGGAGGTCGAAGAACGCCTCGATCGCATAGAGCGATTGATCTGCGAGCAGACCAAAGGCCTTGGTCAGGGCAAGCGCGCCGACCTGAGACGATGGACGTCGTCTGTTGCTACAAAGGTCGGCATAAGACTTCTACGCGGTTTGGCAAAGGAGGCAGTTCCTAAAAATGGTAGGCGGTCATGATACCACTCACCACTATTTGAGACTAACCCATACAAGCAGGGGCACTGTTAGAACTCCTCGAGACTTGCAGGGCTGAGAGTCGGGCTAAATAGACTTCTGTAGTGAGCTCTCCATGGAATGCAAGGCTGTATTGAATTGTTAATGTCTCATCGGTCAAGAAATTCATGCCATATACGCAACTATTGACTTACTCGTTCGACGTAACATTATTCAAGAGGCGGGATAGACGGAATGATCAACACGGTGGATGCATCTCCCATCGACGAAGAGTCCCGTGAGGGCCCCAAGTCCATGCGGGCTTGTGATGTATGCACCCAGCAAGACCGCGTGGAGTCTTGTATTCTATCAATCGCGCCAAACTGGAGGCCCGCATGGGAAACATGTCCTTGCCGGCTTTGTGGAGGTATGGAGACGTGCGTTCCGCCAAAATCACGTGAACTGAGGCCCACGCGGGCTTCGAGCGGTTGAGGACTGGCAGAGTCTGCGGGCCTTCCACGATCACGGGATTGGAGTCTCCCTGAATGTCACGTGCTCGCAGGCCCATACGGGCTTCGGACAGATGGGGGCTTTGTTCGTCTGCGGCAAGTGCGTCCCCATGGGTTCCAGGTTTCTTCAGGTTTCTTCTTCGTCACGTGCGATGCGGCGTCCGCACGGGATCTTTTGCTAGGCGGCTTTGAGGCGCATGGGCGGCTTGCAGCGTCTGCGGCGCTTTTGACCACAACAAGGTTCGAGTTCCTGGATTCGGGAACCGAGCCTGATCCATGCGTGGTCCCCACGAGACATCTTGCCGCGCGGGCTTCGCGAAGGTGCGCATTCTCGCATTCTTTGACAGTCACGTGGCCCGTCTTTGCCGCGCGGGATTCGACTTCACCTTCCATTTCGCGTTGATGGTAAATTACTCACCATGGCCTAACTTGATGCCAGTACGGAATTCGAAATCACTATGGGTTGGCAGTAGCGAGTAATCCGTGCGAGCATCTCATTCATCCCTTATCGCCATGGCTCACGGGCATGGTCGGCGGCCAATGGCCAGCATCAGAAAGCAGCTTGCATTTGCAAAGCCCAGTGGATGCTGTCAACATGTTATCAGGAAGGAGAGAGCCTCGCTAGTTGAGATAGAGAAATCAAATGTTTGGATTCTGATCTGACTACATAATAACTGGCCTTTCAATCATAAACACCTTACGCTTCCATGATGTTGGCGGGGAGCCACATAGGCTGCCATTCAACCTCAACATAACCGTGGGCCAGAGGACGCGAGACAGACCGAACTTGCTGGCATAGCGGATGATCACGCAAGATTTTGAGCGTGGATTTGTGGATGACTGAATCTTCCCATTGCATCAGACAGTACCCAGCTTCTTGTCTAATAACATCACCATAATCGAACTGTGAGTTGCGCTGCACAACATCTTCGTAGCCTCGCAGGATGTCGACAGGCTCCCAGGTGAGGCTCCATGAGACCTTGGAAAGGCCGCCGCCGAGGGGCTGTGAGTGGGACACGTATTCCAGCAAGGGGATGCCATGCAGGAACCAATCGCACAGGTCAGTCTCTCGGATCGTTGAGTCAGCCCATCGAACTTGGCACTGGTCACCATCGATGTGGATCACACTGTCGAATTCGAACTCGACCTCTTCAAGGCAAGTATCTGGCGTAATCCCAGCCAAGACATAGTCGTCAGGTTTGGTGAGGATCGTGGATGCTTCACTTGAGCAGAGCGAAGGGCAACCTTGGATGTCTGAACGAGCTTGATCCACGGCCTGGGGTGCGCCGTCGAGTTCAATTGTTTCTCTGATATCGTCGAGATTTGAGTTCAGAGAACGCTCAACGCCCTCTTGGGCCTTACGTGAGCCGACATGACTGAGTGTATGAGTGTCTGCAATGGAAAGACAGTCTCCATCCAGAGAAGACTCGCGTACGGCATTTTCATGGGCGCGGCGCTCGCTTCGTCGGTGGTGAATGGCACGACGAGCATGATGATGGTGCTGCTTGGGACTCTTGGGCATTGTAGCTGATGAAATGCTGACAAGTGGAAGGTGTAGAGCAAGTGTCGGCAGGCTGAGGGGAGATGATCACAAGGTTGTGGTGGATAATGGGAAGCAAGATGACACGGGGAGGAGCTCTACCTTTATACAAGATCGTAGCTGGGCTTGACCAACATGCTGCGCGTGCTCGGCAGAAATCATAGGCTGCGGAAGGCCCTCGGTGTGCGCGTGGATAGCGAGGTGCAGGCCTTGGAGCATCACATGCCGTACGCCTGCATCGTATTGCGGCGCATGGTGGGGATTTGTAGGGTGTGCAAGACTCCATTGATTGTGCATGAGCAGGGGTATCTAGCTGCGCTGCCTCGCGCTGCCTCGCACGTATGACCAATTCCTGGAATGACCGCCATTAGAATCCGACAACCCTCACCCATCCAGCGCCACACGGCCTTCGCGTCCCGGCATCGCCGCCGACCAAATGACATGCTCACGGGCGATACATCAACCAAACCAACATGCATCATTTCGGAATTGGAATCCTTTCCCCAACAACTCGAAGCTTGCCGTCCGCGCCACAGCACGAGCAAACGCAGGGGTTTCCTCGCGATACGGTGGGAAGGTGAAGTATAGAGTGCGCGAGATGGGTGATTGTGAGCCCGTCGCCGTTTCTGAGGCGCTCGTTGATCAACGGTGTATTGTCCAGACAGTTGCAAATGCGGGAGACTCTCAGCATGTTGGGCGCAGGCTGTGCTAGCAACATTTTACCCAGGAACGCGCTGTTTTGTATCAAAGACAGTTGCTTACGCCTTCGCGGACTCCAAACGAGATGCAGTACGACCTGGAATCTTCCCCTGCATTGTTGGACGCCGGAATTCATGCAGAATTTCGATAGCCACTTGGGCATAAGTGGCTTTGGGCGCTCCCGATCGCGATGGAAAAGCTGGACTGCCAGCTGCGGCGAGGCGGTGATCGACGAGGAAAAATGCTTGCACACTTTCCTTGACGAGAGGAGATCGTTAGTGTCAAGCCGTTCGAAGATCAGTTGAAGCAGCTCCGGGGTTTGAAAGACTCGGCGTGTTGGTTCGAACATCGTGTGCTGGCGGAAACTGAACACGAATCTGGGGGACAACCATAACTTATTTATGGCCACTCTCTCGAATCCTAGCCAAGCGAGGATACGTGGACGCGCACATAGATTGCTCGCCTCGCCTCAGTAGTGCCACGTCCCGCGAAGCATGCCCTGCGACATGTGCCCGCTGCTCACAGCCACCAACAAGTGCCGCATCCATGCCTTGTGGTGTTGTTCGGGGAAAGAGGCGCGGAGCTGAGGATTTGTTGGCCCCAGATGCTCCGCAGCCAGGCATGACGATGATCCGGCATCGAGACTATCGTTTCATGACGGCATCCCTCACCGTGGCTGCATTGCATGCTCAGCTCCGCGTCTTGGTGCTTCCAGTAGACGATGTTTGTTTTGCCCAGAGCACGCAGATCGCAAGCGGTTGGATATGATCGCTCCGGAGCCAGCTTTCACTTGCGTCCGCATGCACTCCCTTGCTCGGTTCTCCGCCACCAAACTCGCATGTGTCCAAATGCCGGAGATTCTCGTTCCGACGCGAAGACGGCATGTCTATAAAGGTCAGCTGTATCCTCCGCGCTGGTGGGCAAGCATTAGCTTCATCATTCCACAGTTCTTTCCACCTACCTCCATCACACCTGTTACAGCGACCATGACCGATCATACCGAATACCAGGGGCCTGCCGGGGCAGCTCAGGCGGCCAACAGTCTCTTGATCGGCGACAACCATTTGCTCACCTCTTCATTGGGAGAGGAGGGCGACGGCGGGACGTACCCCACCGACACACTCACCCGGACCCTGCTGGAAAGCGACTGTGCCACCGAGGCTCAAGCACACTGGCTCGATAACTCACTCGCTTTCAGCGCCTTCTTCACTGCATCGCAATATCCCAACGCGCTTTGGCAAACCTCGAGCTTCCCAGTTCTATCAACGGTCGAGCTCGTGGACCGGATTCTCGACAAGAAAGGCCTGCGGAGGATCATAGCCCTTCAAGTTGGAGCTAACATCGTCACACACTGTGTTCCTGCAGTGGCGAAGATCCTGCACGATTTGGGTCACCAATGCCTTTGCCAATCATCCGTCGAGAACAATGGCAGCAAAGTCGACGATTGGCTCCGTCAGCAAGTCGATGCGAGCGTTCCGGAGTTGCTATGGCATGCGTGCAGAACGCCGTTCGCCAGAGCCAACTATTTGATGGTGTTGGTGGAAGAGATCTTCCGGACGTTGCCGATATCTTGGACCGATGCAATCGCCCAGGCCGAAGACGGCGATGTATTGAGTCACGCGCTCGAATGCATCAAGCAAGCCGTACGTTGCGCAGAGGTTGAGCCGCAGGCCATTCTTGGCGTGTGGGCAGCCAAACACATGATACCGGATGCCCATGTCTCGACCAAGGAACAGGCGGATCCGGTGAGTCAAACGCCAGTCCAGGAAGACTATCAAAGCGTTGACAGTATCATGCTGTCGCCCCCAGACTCTGAATGCACCACATGCCTAGGTTCGTCATGTCTCTGAATCCTGGTCGACGGCAGACTGACAGCAGCAGTTGATACGGCCAAGTTCGAGGGCGACGATGATGCAAAGTCTGTCGGAAGCACATCCAGCGATTGCGGCGGAAGTCGAACATCAAGAGGGGAGTCTTCACTCGTGATGACACGCGGTACGTTGCTTTGGCGTAGCGGCATGGACGTAGACTGACACTCGAAGGTCTCGCATCCGCATTCAACGATACTGAAATGCCGAACGTGAGGAAATCGCGGGCATCGGCACCCAAATACGACATGAAGCGTCATCCCGTGGACGACATGCTGGGTGATGTTGATCTCAATACACGGAAGCGGAGGCGAATTGACCACGGAGAAAGGCAATACGACTCAAAGCGTAAATTTTCGCCCATTCTCATCAATGACTGAACGCCTCCCGATGCCATCTCTGCCAGGATGTCGCGAGGGCTTTGGAAGGCGGCAGATAATCTCTTCGGGGGTGTTGGCGGGTGGGCGTACTTCAAATATGTATTCTCGCACGGAGTAGTGAGTTGTTGGCTGGGTGGTGTTATCAGCGGACAGAACCAAACGCTCGTATTGAGCAGGTATATATCGCTCTTGCAGCTTACCTACGCTCGAGCCAGTGCAACGCTGTGGCCCTTCAGAGTATGTGCAGAAGCCACAGCCGAATCAACGAGCTTCACTAACGGTGGCTTGGGTTGAGGTCCATAATTTGGCCAATCTGAAGTCTTGACGCATCGGTCGGTGAAGTAATGGGCCGATGTCAGGACTCGGGCCTCAAGCACGAGCTGACGAGGAGTGACAAATCGCAAAATCGCCGTTTTAAGTATGCGTTATTGCTTGCGTGTGGTTCATTGTGCATTCGCTTGAGCTGAACAATAAGCGAAGCACACTGTCATCACCCAGATGACCACATTCCTGGAACCTGGAATTCGGAGGATGCGCAGCAGCCAGATCCAGAAGTCTGCACCGAGCTGTCAGGATATAGAAGGGATTACTTCAGATGTGTCGATGCAGCACCGGAGTCAGCAGGTCATTGCGATACCAAACTCTCATCATAGCAATCCAGACACATCCAATTTGCACGATGCGCTCGAGTAAGCGTTGTGTCGAACAGCTTTGTTGCGAAGAGAGGCCGCTCACCAAGAAGACGAGGAAGTCGTGCTTGAGGAAGAGCTTTCTGGATCTACCCCGCGAGCTGCGTGACATGATCTACGAGCTCAGTCTTGTTTCTACCGAAAGGATCGACGTTTGCCGGCTCGGCCAATTCGCAAGCCCGCCATCCAATACCAAGCTCGGGATTTCAACAGCACTTCTCCGGGTCTCGCGACAGATCCATAGCGAAGGACTAAAGGTCATGTACGGCCTGAACACATTTGAGGCAAGCATATTCCTCGGCCCGAGGATTCCTCACTCGTTCCACCAGAATCTCGAGCCGCTCCACCTAGGAAGGAAACGACGATTTACGAACCCGATGATTCAGAATGTCAAACGTCTGATGATCCGGCTGAAGTTCACCTCATTATCGCGGTGGCCGAGTCAAGACCCATGGTTCCCCTCAGAGATGCTTCAAGCGTTCGTTCTCGACGGCCACCTGGACTTGATCGCGTTGGAACCGGATTCTTTCTGCTCGTATTTTGAGGGTCTGCAGCACTTTAAGGCGGCATTGGCTACTGCCAATGCCGCTGTTGCCGTCGCAAGGGGGTCGTTGTTCTCCGCTCACCTTCTGTCATGCGTTGGACATAGCAACAAGAGCACGCTCGTTGTGTGTACACCACAGCCACGGCCGACTGGGTATTTCCGTTTTCTCGACTTCCCCTGGACACGTTTGGATGCTCAATCTACCAACAATGCCGTCGAGATGCTGTGCCACATACCGTCTCGATTCAGTTCGACTGGACAGATGAAATCAGCGGGTTCGACGGATTGAATGGTGTCTATTGCTTATACTATCTGGATATCTATGCAAGTGGTGTAAAGTTCTTCCTTCAATATAGCGCCATTCCCCCCCGAGTTCCCTACAGATGGCCAGTCCCAAACCCAGTAAAGCGTGTAGATGGCTTGAGTCGGAAGGCCTTCTGGAATTCTCATGACCACCTTGCAGGTCAAGCTTGTACCATCGACCTCGTCATGTGGAGGCTGCCCAGCGATTGCGCGGATAGCCGAGAGCTCGCTATCGTTATTTTCGTAGCATGAACCATCGTCAAAACTTTGCCTCTGCAGAAGACGACCTCTCAGATCACCACCTGTGTTGTTAGCGTTCCAAATATGATGAATTTTCATTAAAGTGTCAGAATCACGAGAATCACCAGTACCATAGACCGATACCGATCCGAAAGTGGGCTTTTCGGGGATCGGTTCCGAGATATGGCCATTTTCGCGATATCGCAACGCAATCTCGTCCCCAGCACGAGCTTGCAGATACGGATACTTTTCACTCTGATTGCCTACAGATTGCGTGGACTTGCATATCAAGTCTTCATTAGTGAGCGTCGAGCGCTGTGAAAGTGGTAGGAGGTATGTCATTTGCTCATCATACGTGAGCAAGGATGGATCAACTATACTCGTTTTAGGACGTGGAGACTCAGCGCCTTGGAGGTTTAAGCCATACCATAACCGCGAGCATAGCTCGGTGCGCCAACAAATGTGCCTTGGATGACTTTCCTTGCCTCAATGATATATGAGTGACATCGGATCAGAGTAACAAGTGAGAGCGCAGCAATGCATATCTTAATAGAATGCATGTTGATCTAGGATGGTTAAACACGGCGCTACGAGCGCATTCGGGCAGACCGTGGGCGTTATATGGCTGCAATAGCATTGTATTCAGGCAGCAATAAAACCAATTCCCAGAAGATATCTTCTGATGATCCAGGATCGTACGAACCAGAGTCGAGCTGAGTTTGAACGCAATCCTGGAATGTTTGGCTGAACTTCATCACGATCCGGGAACCAGGATTGTTGGCGTCCCATGGGACTTGTTTGAAGCCTAGTACCAAACCGCTCATGGAGTGACAAGTACAAGTACTCCCCCTCTCTGTGCCAGAAAGCCAATATCAGTATCAGTATTCAATAACTACAAGTTATCAACATGAGCACCCAACAAGACCTTAAGCATTTCCCCCGGACACCTTATCCCTTCGATCAGCCCCATGAATTCACAGGCTTAGCATCAATCTCCGAGTGGCTCGAGCTATCTGAAGAAATCGAGGAATGCCACGCTGAAAGCAACGCGTTGACTCCAGAGGATTGGATAGCCTGTGATGGTCAGGAAGATCCGACTTGGATAGTTGGAGAGCCCGAGTGGCTTGAAGAAGGCACCAAGAATGCTGAAATCACCCCTGGAACGCTCGTAGAAGCGGAGTCAATCCCATCTTCTGCTGATATAACGGATTCCATCTCGGACCTCTCTTCTCCCTCAGAGACGCTTGCAGAGCAGACCCAACCGGATGATGAGGCTCCAGAGACCACGCAGCCATCGGTTTCAGGGGATAAGTCGCTGTCGCTTCGTCCGCCACCAACCCAAGGTGTCATTAGGAAACGAAGCAGTGGGGAACAGATCCAGTTGCCTGAGCGGAAACGTCCACGTCTTGAAAAGTGTAAGTCATCCGGCTCAAACTTTGCATTATGCCATTAACATACGACCTTAGTAATAATCGAGAAAGCACAGCATTCCATCGCTTCTCCTCGCGTGCTGACCCCTCACTACGAGCCTACCCCTGTCTCGCCTATCCGTCAGTTCTACAGGATATTGGCACAGAAGTCTTCGGAACAGGGTGTCATGTATAAATTACTATGGCGGGAGTCGTGGGTTCACGAATCAAAGATGCCCGACGTCGAGCAAATTAGGCACGCTCAGTACATGCAATACGGGGAAACATGGGACTTATTGTGAAGAGGCCGTGGGATGTGACTATCAGTTGGAGTTAGGAATCGTGTTCGCATGTCTGTAGATTTAGGTAGTACTGTCCCATTTCTTCGAATTCCAGAATTCTAATTCCAGGAACGCATCTCTCTGCTCCCAAGCGAGTGGCTCGGGGTTTTATGGGGTCTTGGTATCTATATAGAATTATTGTCCACTCGTTCTGACAGCATGTGCACACTACTTTCCTATCATCCTGCAAGATGATTTCCTTCCTCGAGCTCCCACGAGAGCTGCGTGATTGGGTGTATGACGAATGCTTCATTGCTACGCGAGCCATCAGTTTGCAGAACCTCAGTTCATCACCTCGAACCCCAACGCCCCAACGTCTAGGCCTTGTACCTAACCTTCTGGCATCCTGTCGGCAGATATACGAAGAAGGGATCACGAAATTATACGGCGAAAATTTATACTTTGTCGACCTCGTCTCGTCTTGGCGATTCTCGCCTTCCTTGCAATGGTACAGTTACACCGGCGTGCTGGCCGAGCAGTTTGACGTTTGTGTAGCTTGCCAACGAAACCAGCCGCATCGCTCGATACCAGAAACCACGCCTGCTTTGGATCCATGGAACCCTAACATCGTGAGGATTCGGCGTTTGCAGATCTCCCTGCAGCAGTACACCTATTCGCAATGGAAGTACCGTCAACCATCCATATTTCCACGCATACCACCTGGCTGCTTGCATGTGATTCAGAACACGCTACCGCCGCAACTTCGCCTTCGCTTGATGATAGTCAGGATCCTGGATCGCAGCCTTCTATCTATTGAAGATTCCAAAACTCCGTCTCGTTGGCACACCGTGTCGCTACGATACAACAACCGAGATGTCGAACAATGGAAGTTGGAAGGCAATGAAGATCTTTCAAGGCTGGTGGAAGGTGTTTTGCGGTTTGCCAGGCGAACGGCAGACACTGTTGTCTTTTCGAAACCTGGACGTTCGCCGTGCGTCTTGGTGAAAACAACATTTACTCCAAAGTTCATACGCGATCTTCTTATGACAAAACTATACTTCAAATGTGAAGCTTTGAGAACTGCATCGGGACAGCTCGACGGAGACAGCTCTGGGGGGGCTCACAGGTTACGAGAGAGAGCATCTACGATTGCGAAGATAAGTGGGAGTAAGGTCGTGTGCATCGGTGGGGAAGATCTCGCTTTCACGAGTATATAAAGGGTCTACATGTAAGTTGATTGACTGGTCTATGAATTTTCTGATTTCTGATCATTGACAGGCCTTGCGATATTTCGAAATCGAAAAGATACCGTCCGGCTTGAAGTATTCTCATCCATCTGGAATGACGATGTCACTAGCTTTATGTCATGCGGGCTCTTCCGCAAAGCATTCCTCACACGCCGCTCGAACATGGGCGACCCACACACTCGGCTGTTAGCTTCAATCTGTAATGATGGGGTCATCTCAAGGACTTACGAGAAACGACCATCGTTCCCGCCTCAGCAGCCCACTCCTCTTGCACCAGCCAGTCAATATTCAATGCACTTCGCGCATCATAGATTCGCTGATGCTCGGAGTAAGGCTGAGTAAACATTGGCATGGATGAGTTCCTCCCGCGAAATGGGCGGTATAAGTAAACTGTAAAAATTCGTCGCTCACTGTCTTGTTTCATAAGCTCGAACAGAAATTTCCGAGCCCAGGCCTCCTGTTCTATCGAATCATCAGTGGTTGCTTCGGTGAATGCGATGGAATCTTACCATCAGTCTCCAGGAACCATAACAGAGACAGTCTACGCACGCGGGAAGTCTTGTCATTATGCGTCTGCACCAGATGGCGAATTGCAAGGAGGTGTGTTGCCACTCCGACTCCGCTAGCGATGAAAAAGACCTTGTCGAATTTGTTCAAGCCTTCAGTCCCGCCGTATGGCCCATCTAAACGCATGCGAGTGCCGCTCTTACAGAGTCTTATCACGTTACTGAAGCCAGAGCGGTGCGCTATGAGCAGCGTAAGTATCTGA
>JAPHCH010000224.1:0-12692 GCA_030772445.1 Cladosporium sp. MBC 237
CCACGAGAACAACCTCCTCCACGGAAATGTGGACGTTCAATCTATTCGCATATGCGGTCGATCGGGAACCGTGGTACTTGGTGAGTCCATGGACGCTATCCTCCGTGCTGAAATCATCTGACTCGAGGACATGTCAGGCGATTGCGACGCTTGCGAGGAAGTGGCAAAGCCTACCAATACAGACCTTGAAGGGCTGGGCATCGCTCTGCTCCATTGTATGGAGGGATCAATTTCTGACTTGAATCCGACGCGAGTGAAAGAGTGCCGTGCTTCGAACAAAGTATTCGGGCTCACTGACCCGGAGCGATGGAGTGAGCATAAGCAATTGGTAGATTTTATCGATGATATCTTCAGTGCCCAGCGGCGACCTGCTGCAAAATATGCAAACCAAGTAAGTCATGCTAGCAACCCTGTGACCGATTGAGCTGACTTCAAAAAGCACACATACATTACGCAAGGGGACTGGAACCCAGAAGTGCTTGTGTCTTTAGCCGAGCTTGCTAGTCTTGAATGCTTCACGTTGTGGCACGCCGCATAGGTGCATTATCACGATCCCTGTATAGCGGCATGTTGGTATTGCGTGGCGGTATCATATATGATTGGTAATTCCAAGTGTAATTAAGCGCCCAAGTCACATCTACCATGCTGTATTGTGAGCTCCCTGGATTTATTACTCGCGAACATGTCGCACTAGCTCCCAGCCTTCCCTCACTTTGCTCCATACGTGCCAAAATTACGTCGAAGCGATGTCTTTCTACGGTCAGAACCCTCTCCAATATCTACCTCAGCCTCAGTCTCAGCACGTTAATGCACTACAACCCCCCTTCGGACCTGGTCCCTTCTCCACTCATACAAGTGCGCCTTCATCGTTGAACGAACCTCCACTCCCTGTGGAGCATGGAGCTTTCGGGACGAACGAGTTCGCCTCTACATCTGTCCAAAACTATGATCAACCCCAGAATTCCGGTTTTCTGAGGGGTTTGTCAGGACAGCTCATGCAACTCGAGCAGCGACTTGAAGGTCGCTTCCAAGAAATCCGCCTCCGGGCTGAGAGATCTGAAAGGTGAGCTCCATCGTTGTGCACCAAAGCCGCTACAACCTGATACCTTTTAGCTCGATCTCCAAGCTCGAAAATTCTCGTGCCCTGACAACTCCTCCCGACCGAGCGATTGAGAGTCGCTTAGAAAGTCTCGAGAACCGTCTTGATAAGTCAATCTCTTCGATGTCCAAGTCTCTCCAAACCGTGACCAACAATCTCAACGAACTGGACATGAGAGCGGAACGGAGTGCTGACGACGCCTACGCCATGATCACTCTTCTGATTGAGATAGTGACCAGGCAACTTGAAATCAATATGATGGAGCGTCAAGAGCTGCAGCAATACCAACAGCGGGGCGAAAGACATTTTTAGACGCGGATGAAGAAATGGGAGGACAGACAGTAATGACACTCAGTAGTTTTGGAGGCGTCCTTATCGTTACTGCAAATATTCATTCTCTACTTCTCAAGATGCTGTCTCCTCGCAAGCCTTGCGATCTCCTGAATCCTGTTGGGGTGCTTTCTGCCGTAACCACGATCAACCCAGAGAAGCTCACTGTTCATCTGTGGCTCGTAAAACCTTCTTTTATCTTGAGACAAGCCGGGGTCGAAGTAGCGCTCCCATTCTGATACCCTCTTGGCGACGTTTCTCAAATTGACGCCTCTGCAAAGCGTCCCTCCAGTCAATGCGACAATCAGCGCAATCCTGACATGCTCGATCGGACTATCTTCTGGATCGCAGATCACCTTGTACTCCCTGATCTGTCTGGCATCAAGTTGCTCGCGTAGATACTGGCGCATCACGATCAATTCGCTGAGTTGCTGTCTTTCGCGTCGCTCCTCGCTCTGGAAAGCCCTGCCCATTTGTCCGCCGCCACGCAAGGTTTCATGATGCTCACGTCTGTCCAAAGTAGGGATGTGCCGAAGCTTCGTGTGGGCGGAAATTCCTTCCAGAGATGAATCGTCGAACTCATGAGCGATGTCTATGTCGAAGTCTTCTGGTTCAGGGTCCCACCGCAACAAATCCGCGCCATTTCTCAAACGCTCCTGCAATTCGTCGAGGGAAAAAATCGCCGCGGTGTATATTGCATCCAGCAGTGCTGGGCAATAGTAGTGACACAGCCAGGTGAATGCGGGCCGAGTATCGATATCTTGGGTCGCCATAGAGATGGGAATAACGCAGATCACCAGCGTGGTGAGATCTTCGCAGGCAGAGCACGTATACCTCTGTTTCGAGTGTCGAAGGGCGATTGCAGCTTTGAAGCACCTAGCGGCGTTGTCCACGAAATCATGATCCGCGCTGAGCTGAAAAGACCGATCGATGCAAATATCGCCAATCCTGCCTTTAGCACAGAGGTCAACGCATACTAAGTCTTCCTGTTCGCAGAAACGACATTGCTTGTAGATTACTCTGCACATCTTCGAAAAGGAGATGCCTTGACACAGATGGCATGAGGTACGATTAGCCACGGCGACTACATAACCGGGGGATCAACATTATGTATAGCTAGATATGTGCAACTCCGGAAATTGCGATTCCGGGAATCCAGGAAATCGGATTTTGAACCACAACGACTTGATTCATTCCCGAACCTTTTATCAGGAACACAAGACGATCTTCCTCACGGATAGAATATAATGTCAGGGCACCCGCGCTCGCGTGTGAACACATCAATAGTACCGACCCTTGCTGACCCAATGAAGACCATCCAAAGCGTACACTTCCCAATCGAAGTCATCACTTCCGTTTCGCGTAGGCCTAACACTGCCGAAATGTATCAACTGGTCGGCTTCGAAAATCACGTTCATGCTTGCAGGAACTGCATCGTCGCCAGTCGTTATCGAGACTTTGCCAAAGAGCTTTGCAGACGTGGCAAGCATCTCGCAAGATGCCTCCTAGCCTTGATAGTGGGAGCTTCCAATGGCCACACATATAGTACAGTCTCGTACTACACCCGGTACATCAGAGTCGAGATACCATACACAATGACATATGCCCTTTCATTGTACAGGACGAATGTTTGCAAGCACAGGTCACCCTCGCCCAGACGATCTTGCATTACCAATTGGCGAGAGAAGTTGCGGGCAAAGACAGCTGGTTCTAGATTCACTGTGGTATATCGAACTCGCAAAACCAAGTAGTCTTGTTCCATAGCGGTTTATGCAAGAGACATTTGGCCACATTCATTCCCATTCCAATATACTCTTTTTGCAAAGATTGTGATGTTTGTAGACAAGATACTAAAGCAGGGTAGACCATGCGTGATCATTGCCGCACGGTAGAGATCCTGGGACCAAGGACCTATCAGAATCACGTCACTTGCATGTCACAAACCAGTGTCAGCCTCTGAAGTTTTGTTCCAGAACCTGGATCAGTCTCCAGGAACAGACGTTTTTCGGGAGACTTACGCTGGCAGGAACAACTGGACAAGTCTAGAAATCCAGGCTTTTGCTGCTACCTTGTTCTCCGGCTGCGCTATAAGAACAGACAATGGTATTGATTGATACTGAAATTCTCCATCCATACACTTCGGACCCACATACCATACGGACACTCACTGAACAATCATGCTTCGCAAAGTCAAACTTCTTCTGTCCGCTTCTGCCATTGCCACTCTAGGCATGCCTAGCATATCAACAGAATATAGTCTGCCTTGCCAAATTTACCCTATCAGCACCATCACTGCCGGGGAAAAGCTGCAATTTCAGTATGCGCTGTCCGCTTCTATCTCTCTATGTCTCCAACTAACAGATTCGGTAGGCTGATCGGCGATCACGAGAGAAGTTGTCGTGTGGTTATTGCATTCAGTGACCCGAAGTTCCTCCCAGTGTCGCTGCTTGCCGTTCCTCAGGACTGCTCGGGGTATCAAATGGCAACTTTGCGCTTGCCGGAGTCGCTCGCAGACGGCTATGCCTCGGTTCAATGGTATGTGCTTGGTACATCTGTCGCGACAATGTTACCGTACCTAAGTCAATCTCAGGCAATGCGAGGGAGAATTCACAACATCCTGCAACGTCTTGGATGTTGTTGGCGGATGCAATGATCCGGAGGCGTTCGCTAGTGAGCGCGAAGGAATGAGGATGAGAGTGGAGTGCCACGATGATGGCGGGCACCAGAAGCGGGAACCTGGATCCAGGAACCTACTCCAAACCTTGCACCTCAATAGCACCTTGGCCTGAGAGATCCTTTGTATATCTAGAGAGCCGTCCACAGGCAGTCGGTTGTGTTTGGTTCGAGTTGGTAGCACTTCCATTGAATATTTTGCGTTCATCTTTCACCAACATGTGCAACGACAGAGTCATAAATAACAATGACCTCGAAAAACTACTGTCCGTCCTCCAAAACAATTTCGAGGAGGTCGAAGGACGCCTCGATCGCATAGAGCGATTGATCTGCGAGCAGACCAAAGGTCTTGGCCAGGGCAAGCGCGCCGACCTGAGACGATGGACCTCGTCTGTTGCTACAAAGGTCGGCATAAGACTTCTACGCGGTTTGGCAAAGGAGGCAGTTCCTAAAAATGGTAGGCGGTCATGATACCACTCACCACTACTTGAGACTAACCCATACAAGCAGGGGCACTGTTAGAGCTCCTCGAGACTTGCAGGGCTGAGAGTCGGGCTAGATAGACTTCTGTAATGAGCTCTCCGTAAAAGGCAAGACTGTATTGAATTGTTTATGTCTCATCGGTCAAGATATTCATGCCATACGCAAGTGTTGACTTACTCCTTTGATGTAACGTGAAAGGCGGGAGAGACGGAATGATCAACACGGTGGATGCATCTTCCATCGACGAAGAGTCCCGTGCGGGTCCCAAGTCCATGCGGGCTTATGATGTGTGCACCCAGCAAGACCGCGTGGAATTTTGTTTTCTATCAATCGCGCCAAGCTGGAGGCCCGCATGGGAAACATGTCCTTGCCGGCTTTGTGGAGGTATGGAGACGTGCGTTCCCGCCAAAATCACGTGAACGGAGGCCCACGCGGGCTTCGAGCGGTTGAGGACTGGCAGAGTCTGCGGGCCTTCCACGATCACGGGATTGGAGTCTCCCTGAATGTCACGTGCTCGCAGGCCCATACGGGCTTTGGACAGATGGGGACTTCCTTCGTCTGCGGCAATTGCGTCCCCATGGGTTCCAGGTTTCCTCTTCATCACGTGTGATGCGGCGTCCGCACGGGATATTTTGCTAGGCGGCTTTGAGGCGCATGGGGGCTTGCAGCGTCTGCGGCGCTTTTGACCACAACAAGCTTCGAGTTCCTGGATTCGGGAACCTAGCCTGGTGCATGCATGGTCCCTACGGGTCATCTTGCCGCGCGGGCTTCGAAGGTGCGCATTCTCGCATTCTTTGACAGTCACGTGGCCCGTCTTTGCCGCGCGGGATTCGACTTCACCTTCCGTTTCGCGTTGATGGTAAATTACTCACCGTAGCCTAACTTGATGCCAGTACGGGATTCGAGTTCATTATGGGTTGGCAGCAGCGAGTAGTCCGTGTGAGCATCTCATTCATCCCATATTGCCGTGGCTCACGGGCATGGTCGGCGGCCAACGGTCAGCATCATCAGAAAACGGCTTGCATTTGCAAAGCCCAGTGGATGCTGTCAACATGTTATCAGGAAGGAGAGAGCCTCACTAGTTAAGATAGAGAAATCAAATGTTTGGATTCTGATCTGACTACATAATAACTGGCCTTTCAATGATAACCACCTCACGCTTCCATGATGTTGGCGGGGACCCACATAGGCTGCCATTCAACTTCAACATAACCGTGGGCTAGAGAACGCGAAACAAACCGAACTTGCTGGCACAGCGGATGACCACGCAAGGTTTCGAGCGTGGATTTGTGGATGACTGAATCTTCCCATTGCATCAGATAGTACCCAGCTTCTTGTCTAATAACATCACCATAATCGAACTGTGAGTCGCGCTGCACAACATCTTCGTAGCCTCGCAGGATGTCGACAGGCTCCCAGGTGAGGCTCCATGAGACCTTGGAAAAGCCTCCGCCGAGGGGCTGTGAGCGGGACACGTATTCCAGCAAGGGGATGCCATGCAGGAACCGATCGCACAGGTCAGCCTCTCGGATCGTTGAGTCAGCCCATCGAACTTGGCACTGGTCACCATCGATGTGGATTACACTGTCGAATTCGAACTCGACCTCTTCAAGGCAAGTATCTGGCGTAATTCCAGCCAAGAAATAGTCGTCAGGTTTGGTGAGGATCGTGGATGCTTCACTTGAGCAGAGCGAAGGGCAACCTTGGATGTCTGAACGAGCTTGATCCACGGCCTGGGGCGCGCCGTCGATCTCAATTGTTGCTCTGATATCGTCGAGATTTGAGTTCAGAGAACGCTCAATGCCCTCTTGGGCCTTACGTGAGCCAACATGACTGAGTGTATGAGTGTCTGCAATAGAAAGACAGTCTCCATCCAGATCCAGAGGAGAAGACTCGCGTACGGCATTTTCATGGGCGCGGCGCTCGCTTCGTCGTTGATGAATGGCACGACGAGCATGATGATGGTGCTGCTTGGGACTCTTGGGCATTGTAGCTGATGAAATTCTGACAAGTGGAAGGTGTAGAGCGTGTCGGCAGGCTGAGGGAAGATGATCACAAGGTCGTGGTGGATAATGGGAAGCAAGATGACACGGGGAGGAGCTCGACCTTTATACACGATCGTTGCTGGGCTTGACCAACATGCTGCGTCTGCTCGGCAGAAATCATAGGCTGCGGAAGGCCCTCGGTGTGCGCGTGGATAGCGAGGTGCAGGCATTGAAGCATCACATGCCATACACCTGCATCGTATTGCGGCGCATGGTGGGGATTGGTAGGGTGTGCAAGACTCCATTGATTGTGCATGAGCAGGGGTATCTAGCTGCGCTGCCTCGCACGTATGACCAATTCCTGGAATGACCGCGATTAGAATCCGACAACCCTCACCAATCCAGCGCCGCACGGCCTTCGCGCCCCGGCATCGCCGCCGACCAAGTGACATGTTCACGGGCGATACATCAACCAAACCAACATGCATCATTTCGGAATTGGAATCCTTTCCCCAACAACTCGAAGCTTGCCGTCCGCGCCACAGCGCGAGCAAACGCAAGGGTTTCCTCGCGATACGGTGGGAAGGTGAAGTATAGAGTGCGCGAGATGGGTGATTGTGAGCCTGTCGCCGTTTCTGAGGCGTTCGTTGATCAACGGTGTATTGTCCAGACAGTTGCATATGCGGGAGATTCTCAGCAAGTTGGGCGCAGGCTGTGCTAGCAACATCTTACCCAGGAACGCGCTGTTTTGTATCAAAGACAGTTGCTTACGCCTTCGCGGACTCCAAACGAGATGCAGTACGACCTGGAATCTTCCCCTGCATTGTTGGACGCCGGCATTCATGCACAGATTCGATAACCACTTGGGCATAAGTGGCTTTGGGCGTTCCCGATCGCGATGGAAAAGCTGGACTGCCAGCCGCGGCGAGGCGGTGATCGACGAGGAAAAATGCTTGCACACTTTCCTTGACGAGAGGAGATCGTTGGTGTCAAGCCGTTCGAAGATCAGTTGAAGCAGCTCCGGGGTTTGAAAGACTCGGCGTGTTGGTTCGAACATCGTGTGCTGGCGGAAACTGAACACGAATCTGGGGGACAACCATAACTTATTTATGGCCGCTCTCTCGAATCCTAGCCAAGCGAGGATACGTGGACGCGCACATAGATTGTTCGCCTCGCCTCAATGGTGCCACGTCCCGCGAAGCATGCCCTGCGACATGTGCCCGCTGCTCACAGCCACCAACAAGTGCCGCATCCATGCCTTGTGGTGTTGTTCGGGGAAAGAGGCGCGGAGCTGAGGATCCGTTGGCCCCAGATGCTCCGCAGCCAGGCATGACGATGATCCGGCATCGAGACTATCGTTTCATGACGGCATCCCTCACCGCGGCTGCATTACATGCTCAGCTCCGCGTCTTGGTGCTTCCAGTAGACGATGTTTGTTTTGCCCAGAGCACGCAGATCGCAAGCGGTTGGATGTGATCGCTCCAGAGCCAGCTTTCACTTGCGCCCGCATGCACTGCCTTGCTCGATTCTCCGCCACCGAATTCGCATGTGTCCAAATGCCGGAGGTTCTCGTTCCGACGCGAAGACGGCATGTCTATAAAGGTCAGCTGTATCCTCCGCGCTGGTGGGCAAGCATTAGCTTCATCATTCCACAGTTCTTTCCACCTACCTCCATCACACCTGTTACAGCGACCATGACCGATCATACCAAATACCAGGGGCCTGCCGGGGAAGCTCAGGCGGCCAACAGTCTCTTGATCACCGACGACCATTTGCTCACCTCTTCGCTGGGAGAGGAGGGCGACGGCGGAACGTACCCCACCGACACGCTCACCCAGGCCCTGCTGGAAAGCGACTGTGCCACCGAGGCTCAAGCACACTGGCTCGATAATTCACTCGCTTTCAGCGCCTTCTTCACTGCATCGCAATATCCCAACGCGCTTTGGCAAACCTCGAGCTTCCCAGTTCTGTCAACGGTCGAGCTCGTGGACCGGGTTCTTGACAAGAAAGGCCTGCGGAGGATCATAGCCCTTCAAGTTGGAGCCAACATCGTCACACACTGTGTTCCTGCTGTGGCGAAGATCCTGCACGATTTGGGTCACCAATGCCTTTGCCAATCATCCGTCGAGAACGTCGGCAGCAAAGTCCAGGATTGGCTCCGTCAGCAAGTCGATACGGCCGTTCCGGAGTTGCTATGGCATGCGGGCAGAACGCCGTTCGCCAGAGCCAACTATTTGATGGTGTTGGTGGAAGAGATCTTCCGGACGTTGCCGATATCCTGGACCGATGCAATCGCCCAGGCCGAAGACGGTGAAGTATTGAGTCACGCGCTCGAATGCATCAACCAAGCCGTACGTTGCGCAGAGGTTGAGCCGCAGGCCGTTCTTGGCGTGTGGGCAGCCAAACACATGATACCGGATGCCCATGTCTCGACCAAGGAACAGGCGGATCCGGTGAGTCAAACGCCAGTTCAGGAAGACTATCGAAGCGTTGACAGTATCATGCTGTCGCCCCCAGACTCTGAATGCACCACATGCCTAGGTTCGTCATGTCTCTGAATCCCGGTCGACGGCAGACTGACAGCAGCAGTTGATACGGCCAAGATCGTCGGCGACGATGATGCAAAGTCTGTCGGAAGCACATCCAGCGATTGCGGCGGAATTCGAACACCAAGAGGGGAGTCTTCACTGGTGATGACACGCGGTACGTTGTTTTAGCGTAGCGGCATAGATGTAGACTGACACTCAAAGGTCGCGCATCCGCGTTCAACGATACTGAAATGCCGAATGTGAGGAGATCGCGGGCGCCGGCACCCGAATACGACATGACGCGTCATCCCGTGGACGACATGCTGGATGATCTTGATCTCAATACACGGAAGCGGAGGCGAATTGACCATGGAGAAAGGCAATACGACTCAAAGCGTAAGTTTTCGCCCATTCTCATCGATGACTGAACGCCTCCCGATGCCATCTCTGCCAGGATATCGCGAGGGGTGTGGAAGGCGGCAGATAATCTCTTCGGGGGTGTTGGCGGGTGGGCGTACTTCAAATATGTATTCTCGCATGGAGTAGTGAGTTGTTGGCTGGATGGTATCATCAGCGGACAGAATCAAACGCTCGTATCGAGCAGGTATATATCGCTCTTGCGGCTTAACTACGCTCGAGCCAGTGCAACGCTGTGGTCATCTTCAGAAATTTTGCAGAAGCCACAGCCGAATCGACGAGCTTCATTAACGGTGGCTTCGGTTGAAGTCCATAATTTGGCCAATCTGAAGTCCTGATGTATCGGTCGGTGAAGGAATGGGCCGATGTCAGGACTCGGGCCTCAAGCACGAGCTGATGAGGAATGACAATTCGCAAAATCGCCGTTCAAATATGCGTTGTTGCTTGCGTGTGCTTCGTTGTTCATCCGCTTGAGCTGAACAATGAGCGAAGCACACTGTCATCACCCAGATGGCCACATTCCTGGAACCTGGAATTCGGAGGATGCGCAGCCGCCAGATCCAGAAGTCTGCACCGAGCTGTCAGTATATAGAAGGGATTACTCCAGATGTGTCGATGCAGCACAGGAGTCAGCAGGTCATTGCGATAGAAAACTCTCAACATAGCAATCTAGACACCTCCAATTTGCACGATGCGCTCGATTAAGCGTTGTGTCGAACATCTTTGTTGCGAAGAGAGGCCGCTCACCAAGAAGACGAGGAAGTCGTGCTCGAGGAAAAGCTTTCTGGATCTACCCCGCGAGCTCCGTGACATGATCTACGAGCTCAGTCTTGTTTCTACCGAAAGAATCGACGTTTGCCGGCTCGGCCAATTCGCAAGCCCGCCATCCAATACGAAGCTCGGGATTTCAACAGCACTTCTCCGGGTCTCGCGACAGATCCATAGCGAAGGACTAAAGGTCATGTACGGCCTGAACACGTTTGAGGCAAACATATTCCTCGGCCCGAGGATCCCTCACTCGTTCCACCAGAATCTCGAGCCGCTCCACCTAGGAAGGAAACGACGATTTACGAACCCGATGATTCAGAATGTCAAACGTCTGATGATCCGGTTGAAGTTCACCTCATTATCGCGGTGGCCGAGTCAAGACCCATGGTTCCCCTCGGAGATGCTTCAAGCGTTCGTTCTCGACGGCCACCTGGACTTGATCGCGTTGGAACCGGATTCTTTCTGCTCGTATTTTGAGGGTCTGCAGCACTTTAAGGCGGCATTGGCTACTGCCAATGCCGCTGTTGCCGTCGCAAGGGGGTCGTTGTTCTCCGCTCACCTTCTGTCATGCGTTGGACATAGCTACAAGAGCACGCTCGTTGTGTGTACACCACAGCCACGGCCGACTGGGTATTTCCGTTTTCTCGACTTCCCCTGGACACGTTTGGATGCTCAATCTACCAACAATGCCGTCGAGATACTGTGCCACATACCGTCTCGATTCAGTTCGACTGGACAGATGAAATCAGCGGGTTCGACGGATTGAATGGTGTCTATTGCTTATACTATCTGGATATCTATGCAAGTGGTGTAAAGTTCTTCCTTCAATATAGCGCCATTTTCCCCCGAGTTCCCTGCAGATGGCCAATCCCAAACCCAGTAAAGCGTGTAGATGGCTTGAGTCGGAAGGCCTTCTGGAATTCTCATGACCACCTTGCAGGTCAAGCTTGTACCATCGACCTCGTCGTGTGGAGGCTGCCCAGCGATTGCGCGGATAGCCGAGAGCTCGCTATCGTTATTTTCGTAGCATGAACCATCGTCAAAACTTTGCCTCTGCAGAAGACGACCTCTCAGATCACCACCTGTGTTGTTAGCGTTCCAAATATGATGAATGTTCATTAAAGTGTCAGAATCACGAGCATCACCAGTACCATAGACCGATACCGATCCGAAAGTGGGCTTTTCGGGGATCGGTTTCGAAATAACGTCTGTCCCTATGACCCGGGACACCCTATATAGCGAGATACTTGTTCCAAAAGTTTTTCCGTATCCATCCTTCACTTCGTTCTTGAGTTGTAACCCATTCCTTGCTTTTCTTCGATCTTCAGCCTACCGGGCAAACCGTATATGAAGCCCTCGGCCGCGCCTATCCTTGCCCCGTCGATGAAGCTAGCACTATCGCTCGTCAACGCCTTGACTTTGAGCGCCGCGCGCATAGAGGATGATGTTGTAAAAGGGCCAAGAGTGAGTTTGGCGGATGCGCCGCGGCAAGGGGAATAATAAGCATCCGTCTGTAGGCGACCAGGGACGGTTTATGGAGGATGAGAAGCATAAACAAGCACCGGCCTGGTACATCTGGAGGATCAGCCTTCAGCCGGGCTGACCTTGGCCATGTGCGGAGATCCGCCGATACCGCGATGAAGGATGCTAATGATTCGCTCGGTTAGCTTCGCATCGCGGTACGAGCTTGACCGCGGTCCGTCTGCCGCAACCCAGCGTCTCAAAGCTTTTGATACTTCCAGACCCTCAACGGCCGAATCCGTGCGGGGAAAAAGCATTAAGCTTCCAAGAACACTATGGCATGCCACATGCCGTGTCGCGATGCAGAAATAATGCATGCGATTTGAAATTCCCATACAAGTCTTGACCCCGACACCTGGGCCTAACCAATTGAATTTGGCGATTCTGCCCACGAAGCTAATGCCCCCGTGATTTCGACAGGGTCTCAGCATTGTCCATCTGCGGTTGAGCGGTAGTGCTCTGCAGGAAACGGCTGAGTAGCAAGTAGCGCCCTACTGTATGCAATCATGGTCACACTTGTTGTTCATTGATTCAAGATGCACGAGTGCCGATCTATCTTTCATCTGCTCACTATCCGCTCTGTCATCCTGTACGAGAAAATCTAGATGCCGCTTCCCACGACAGAGGAACAAGTCTCATAAACATTGGCAAGTGATGACCCCAAAGCGTACCTGACGGTCACCCAATATTATCGCTTCGATCTCCAGTGCGGCTGAAACCTGAGGCGCATCTAATTGTACGACTAGGCAAGCCGAACTCTCGCAAGATATTTGATGAAGACATCCCTTGCCCTGAGCCTTTCCCTAAGCTCTGCACTTCCAGCAACTTGTCGGAACGAGCTTTTGCTGTCGTCTCTCTACGTCCGAGAAGGAAGCTGTATCGATGATG
>JAPHCH010000225.1:0-13684 GCA_030772445.1 Cladosporium sp. MBC 237
AAGCGAGCAGTGAAGTCTGTGGACCGACCAGCGAAGCGCCCACGGTCAGCCTGGACCATGATCTCCAACTCAGCGACGATGTTGAATAGTTGATAAGGCACAGACTCGTTGGTGGAACGCTGATGTTGATGTATGTCGTTCAACAGTGATAGAGTATCGAGGACGTTCAGCTCGTCCCATATCATACCCCCTTCCATGAGGCTCGACTGAGGTGTGTGAACAGCGTGTATCACACGAACTCCCGGTGGCATGAGGAGGACGTCGTCAGGCTCAAGTATAACGAGGCGTTCTTTGCCGTTGGGTTCCCATTGTGAGCCCATATCGTAAAAGTCACTCCAATCCACGTCTGACATCTCCTTTTTTGGAACGATCATCCAGAGCTTGATGCCACAAAGATTTCTCACCCATGTTCCTGTGAGTGCATCCATATGTGGAGGGGAAAAAGCGCCATCGAGTCCCAAGATGTTGAAAGATAGAGATCCTGTGATATCGAAAGGGATGGGTCTTCCACCTCTAGAGATGCGTTTCCCTGGACCGTCTTTGATTGCTGCCTCAGATAAGGTCTCCAAGAGTCGATAACGCAGGAGGTGGGTAAATGCTGGCCGTGAACAGGAAGTAATGCCGTGGAAGTCCAATGCATTGAGACCATAGTTTCTACTACCAGGCTCGGGTGCGGCCTTTGCTCGAAGGATTTGGACAAAAGCCGAGATATCAATGCTTTCGGTGGTGCTGTGGCCAAGTGCGCGGACTTGGAGGGTCTCATGGCGATATCTATCGAGTAACAGCGTTGCGAATTCGTCCAGGGTATAAACTCCGGCATCAGCGAAGTTTTCCTTGATGACCACAGGTTTAGAGAAGACTTTGCCTTGTCGTGAGAGTCGAAGAAATTCCTGACTGGAGGTGTAAACAACATCTGCATCGCTCTCTGTTGCGGAGTCTCCGTGACCCAAGGCGCTTGCAGGACCTGCATAGATTTTTGCCCACCGCGTGGTTGGCCGCAACCATGCCTTCCTGACCTGGTGTTCGGTTCGGTCGTCGGAATCCTTGCTGACACGATCTGTGTACGCCTTGACGAGATCTAGGTGACGTCGACGGATTGCAAGGTCAAGGGAGGTTTCGTGGTGGTCCTGGCTTTGAGATCTCGTGTCAGTGGCGAGGTCCAACGCATCGAGGTTCGCTCTTCTGGAGCTCGTCTTGTCGCCTATAATAGTGGGCTGAGCACGAATGATTTGGCTCCTAGAAATGCCGTCGGCCGGACATCTGGCGTTCGTCACCTCGATCAGGCGACTTCTGGGGCCACCTTTCACACATTGACCCAGCTGCGAGTCACCGTCCCGGGTGCCTGTAGCCTTGTCTCGAGCATCATCATGCGATTGAGAGCCATGCTCAGTGTCAGAGGCCTCTTCATTCCGTTCGTGTCCTGAATCGGCTCTGGATTCGCTTCCACGTTCAACACCTTCACCTGATGCGCTTGAACAGCTGGCTTGTTTCTCAATGCTGGAAGTTTTACTGGCATCCCCTTCCACGCTGTGGCTTTTCTCCCGTGAATCAGAATTCGCCTGTCTTCCTCGCGCCGGCTTTTTCCCATGCCCACTTCTCCGATCCTTCTCCGCTCTCCCCTTCACAGCATTCCTACCGTTGTGATTCTTCGCTGCCTTCGCTCCTGTAGATTGTTGATGAAGCGAGGCAGAAAGCGCCTGGTCAATTTGAGTTCGCAATTTTGCCGACGCAGATGTCTTTCTCCGCTTCGATGATATCACGGCCAACCTCTTAGGAACTAAGAGTCCGAAGCGGTCGTAGCCCAGAAGAAACCTGTGGGTCTGTATCGGTCGCATGGTGACAAGTGCCTTGCCGCGTACCTCGAACCCGAAGTCATCTCCACACCATCGTTGCTGGCGCTCCAACTCGTCTTGTGAGACAGCTGCATTTGGATACATAGTCACACCGTGAGCCACAAAGGGGACATCGGTGCCATTCTTCGAAATGAAGGCAAGATGTTGGATATCGGATACGGTGAGTGGTGAGTGTGCGAAATTCGCTTTCGAAGATGAGTGATGCTCGCCGATGCTCGGCACGCGAGATTTGAAAAGTGACTCCTCATGCCTATGCACCATGATGTACTTCGCAAGTGGTACTAGCTGGGATTCAAAATCGGGGAACGCCAGAGCACACTGCCTCAGTAGCTCTACGGTCGTCCGAGATGAATCAGCCCACCCGTAATGACGAACAATCTCCCAAGACCAGATAGCCACCAAAGACAGCAGTGCGCGCCTTTGGCGTGTCTCATCATTGGAAGGTATTGCTTCGTCAGAGCTGGTTCGAATGTTTTTCAGTACCTGCCATTGAGCGTTTTGAGGCGGAGCCTTATAGAATGCAGTGGCTGCATCGAACAAGGCAGCAGCACAATCGACAGCGTCTTTGTGATTCGATATTAGATCGTCGCGAGCCTTTTCATAGATAGAGAGCGCTTGCTTGGGGTTGAGTCTTATCCGCTGATATACAGAGTCAAGGAACTCGAAAGGGGACAGCATCGCCGCACACAGCAAAGTTAGTACCTTACCGTTGTAGTAGCGCGCGTTTGAAGTCCGAGGGTCGGAAGAGGAGATAGAGCACGAGCCAATGCAGACCGGGTATACCCGGTCTGCATTGGCTCGTGCCATGGTAGCCTGCACACGACCTCGGCGGCTGAACCGCGATCAATACCACCAACTTATGCTCGCCAGCATCCACCCCAGAGACCGTTTCCGCCGGCACAGAGGAGACACCCGTCGTCTGGGATCGCCTCGTTCCTTGCAGCATTTACCTGTCTTGCAATACCTCTGTCGCTCCGAGTGTCATGCTGTTGCTCCTTTTTTTTTCTTGGGATCGCACTCCTCCGCCTCTTTATCATCATCGTAGTGGTTGTCAGGCTCAGCAGGTCGGGCTCAGCAGAGAGGTAAGTTAACGTTACCGCAGTGGTGAATATCCGGCTGAGCAAACGGGATGCTGAGTCACGTGAGTATCAACCACCTTCATGCCTTCGAACAAATGCTGTTCCTTCCGTGTTGTTCGGAGATCTGGTGAAATGGGGTTTCTGGTAACATTCTTTTAACTTAGTCTGGTGTCTTTTACATTGAATACAGTATAACTTAGCTAGCCAAACTGATGCTGTGTCTTCGCTATCGAATCTCGTTAACCTAGCAACAACGCCTTGCACTTCAAACCACTCCGGGTACACCCACGTTGAGAGAATTACTTGAAAATCATCACTAACCAAAACAACGCTCACACCAGCCGATGGACTTCTGGATGCTTTGAACCCTGGCTTTACGTATCCTAAGTAATTTACGAGGCTCTCGCATATTGAGCCCGAGGACTTCACTTTCTACGGTGTGCCTCTGTTCTTGGAGTAATCTCTCCTTTGCTTTTGCCAATACGCGACGCCCACTTGTACGATATAGTCTTTTAAGCTCATTGAGGCCATCCATAAGACTGTCAATGTCATTCACCTGATCGTAAAATTTCTTGATGGCAAAAAATGCTTGCTGGTTGCGCGCTCCTTTGCGGCCGTCTAGGTCTTCCTGATGTTTACGCAATCGCGCCAAGAGACCCTTCTTGAGTGCTCTGAAAGCGAAAGGATCTGTGAGTGAGGTGGATGGAAAGTTGTCATAATCTTCTATTTTTTGTTAGCAACGACGCGATATGATATCTGCGGGTCCGCGGGTCCAGATCTCACCCAAGGATTGTTTTCGGCGCCACCTGGCCAATGCGCGGCGGAAGCGTTCTTTGCTGGAATTGACAGGGCTGATAATAGGGTTCAGTCCCGAGGGCCGGGGAACGCCAGTCGGACCGCTGGTGGCGCCAGCCGCGACTCGCGTAGAACGGGGCATGGAAGCTATAGGTGAAGAGGCTATATGACGAGAAGTGTTGAGAGGTGCCGACACTCGGAAATTCTCTCGACCACGTGTTAATAATTTGCTTCTTTTGACATCGCGCAAGACCTTTACAAATTTTGAATGCAGGATTGGAACATATAGAACGAGGATGAAGATGCAATATGCAAGAGTCAAGCGTCCAGGATCCGAGATCCAGGAATGCATGAGTGAAGAATCCCGGAACTAGGATTCAGGGTCGGGAATGACAGCAAACGGGAAGCAACCCTGTGCGGTGCGAAGCTGCACCATAAGCGCCAGTCCGCAACGCCATCACCATCGACGACGATAGGCGAGCATGCTGGAAAACGGTAGTCAACTTACTAAGAAACAATCGTTCTGTCTGTACTGACGCCTAGCACAGTTCACCACCGTCATGTACCGGATGATAATCCTCACCATTGTCGCCCTCACAAGCGTCGCTTTGCTTGTGCACATACAGTTGTAGGCGCCAATAGTTGGTACACAGATCAGGAAGCTGGCCTGGCATGGTGCCGACAACGCCACCCTTGGATTTGGGGGAATATTTGTGCCGACTGAGAATGTCCACACATGGAAGGTGCAAGGTCATGAAAGAGCTGCAAATCTCGTTTGGATAGACCTGATGTAAAGGATATAGATCACGAGGATGACCCTGCGAGAGAACGAGGGACACGCACAGACATGACAGACAACACACAATGCACCTTTGACTTCTGACCATATTCACTTGATTTGACCCGCTGCATTCACTGTTACAGAAACCCAACTTAACTTCTTAGGTACTTGACTGACACCCACGTGACGGTATTCAATTGGCATTTATAATTCTCATTAAGACGAAGGTACAGACGATGGCTCGGATCAGGAAAAAGGCATGTAGCTCTGCAGGCATATCATAATAGAGGAATAGGGTAAATGAACTACGGGCTCTCGGGTTGTTTATGGAGAGTGGCGGGATAACGACAATGTCCTTCGTGGTTAATAATATTCTTTCAAGATCTTCTCAGAAATTTGGACAGCTTCTTGAGCTTTCTAGAGCCCTCGTGGTTCATTGAATTCTTCTCCGCGTGGATTATAGGATCTGATACTCAGAATATTAGCATACTCTGTCCGTATGCTCAACTCGAATCTCACAGGAACCCTTATCAACGCCTTCAGAATACATCTTTTCTCGAGCCTCCTTAGAAAAGCCAAAGACAGGGTGATTCCGGTGGAGATTGCGATATGAGGACCAGGGACTGCCACGAGAGCCCTGAGGTGGCGTTTTGGGGCGCGTATAGCCGGCATTCCCCGCTGCATCACTTTCGTGCCAATCGTGCCCTGCAAGGGTAGTGGCCTCGGAGAATGTATTAGACGTTCGACGGTTTGTCTGTGATTCAGGCGGGTCGTGCTTAACAGCAGATTGTGTTTCAGAAATCTGCTTGCGGCCAAAGAAGAAGGCTCCTGGAGTGGAACTGCCGTTATCGCCGTCAAGGAGCGGATAAGATGGGAATGTGCACCCGGCCATAGCTCGTTGCTACGTTGAAAACCGTGAAGTTCTAGCTTATTGCTCTTGTGTCGCTCCAGGTTGCGAAAGGCCTAATATATAGGTCACGGTGGGGAATGTCCCTCAAAGCACAGCCACTAAGAAGATGAGATCATGGCGTACTTAGTGAACGCTTCGAAGGGCTAGGGCAGCTCTAAACTATTCCTCGGATTAGGTCCGCTGCTAGCGCTGAGCATATGACCCGGCTACCCCGTAGATAGGGATTTGTAGCCTTTGCAATATTTACAAACTATGAAAAAGACTTACCAAGACCCCATTCCATATTCTCTTGATCTCATTGGCTGCTGCGTTTCAGGCTAAGTAACTTAGTATAGATTGATTGATTGATTGATGCTGTCAGGCTATTCACGGTGACCGTATGAGCCGTCCCTAAGAGTGACCTTACTTACAAATGAGATTCGTTGCCTTTGCTCAGAGTGAGTGTGAGAGCAATCCATCCCCGATACTGCCTGTATGACCTCCTGTTGGTAGGTCAACCTGCCTGTTTTCTCCAGAAATCGGATAGTAGCCTTGACGACTGCTAGATCCGCCTTCCATTTCTCTTTCCGGCCATCTAATAACTGCCCTGTTCTAATGTCCCTTTTCGAACCCCATCCTCCTAAGAGGTAAGGCATGTCTCCCAACCTATCGCCTGTGGCTTCTCGCAGCTCTCTGCGCTCGTCAGCCCATCTCGGGCACACAAAAAGGTCGTGTTTGATGGTTTCGTCATCGTCTCCACATCCACATTTGGCATCGTCTACTAGTCCTGCTCGGGGAAGAAACTGGTTCAGCCGGCAGTGTCCTGTTCTCGCCTAGATGACGATCGAAGCCTGGTCCGAGGTGAGCGACCCGTATAGCTGTAGGGTGTGCTTTCCAGGTAGGGCCTGATCCATTCTCCACGTATACTGGCCGGGCAGCCTCGTGGTGACGAACGGGTTTGGATCTTCACTTCTATCCCGAATTTGTCAGACGAATAACGCCTGCCACATCCCGCACCCTTTTTAGTGCCGAAGCCGTAGGCTTGCCCACGTGACTCGACGCCTCCTGTGCTGCGTCGTCGGCCTCTTCGTTTCCTACTACGCCTTCATGGTGGCGGAGTGTAGACAGATTTACACGAAACGTGGCTTGGAGTGCGAGATGCACTGCTGAAAGGTCCGGCAAGAAAGTTGGGGATTTGTGGCAACGCTTGCATAACAATTAGGAAGATAACGTTATATTTGATGTTTATCTACCTCAGCTACGGGATACTACTCGCGTTATTGCCCATAGTACTCTCGCCGAGGGCGAATGACACTTTCTTGTGTCTGCCCTTGAGCTCTAATAAAGGTGATTCAAAATATTTATCAACACCTGCCATTCAAGGCCTACAGGTGGATATTTGCAGTATGAGGTGGCGGCATTGAGCTGGACAGAAGCATAACCGACAGAATCTTCGTGATTCGATGATATATGGCGCCACGAGCCTTCCCTAGATGACTGGGCTCGCTGGGGATTGAACTTTACCTGCTGGTACACCTTGTCGTCGAGGAATTCGCAAAGGAAAGCATCGCTGCGGTCATATGAAACTCATAAGCACATACCTGAGAAGGTTATTGAAGTTGTGGCGACCCAATGCACACTGTTGAAGTGATGAGCACGAGCCATCAACGACCGGGTAAAGCCGGTCGGCGTTGGTCTGTGCTCACGACGCATGCACACATCGGACGGGACAACATCGAACCATGGAGCAATTCATTCTTATCTTTCTTGGATACAACGCTTACTTGAATTCTCTCTGCACGATTGAAAAACAGCTCCGAATCCGCACGCCTGCCAACAGCAAAAGAAACCAGCTTTTTCTATCGTCACACCTCCGGCAAGCCACGAGATCATTTGACTTTCTCAGCCTAAAGCGTAATGCTGATACAAACACAATGCTGAATGATATTCAGATAGGTGTGGGTGGCAATGATTTTTCCGCCTCTTTGCAATCCACTCTCCCGAACGGTGATCGAAGTTGTTGCGTCCGGAGAAGCTCCGTCGCGGTCTTTGGCAATCCGCTAATCGTCGTGGGGGAAGATGTCAAGCCCAAAAGCGTGATACCAATATCATCGTACAAGGTCTCTACGCTGAATTGAATCTTCCTCTTGAAAGGTGGTGCCACCGAACAAGCGGGAATGAAGTCAACGCATCGAGTGGGCTCTCCCAGTACCAAGAAATATGATGCGGTGGAGTCAAGCTTTTCGTACAGGCGTTGGCGACCTTGCAGAGGCATGTTGACTCGGCAGTATATGTGTCCAGTGCACATATATGCATTGTCGATGTACTTAGGGTAATCTGCTAGCTCAAAGTAGAACATCGAAGCATACATCGAGTCTAGCGAGGGCAGGAACCTCCGGTTAGTGCTAATCCAATTCTGTGCCTGCCTTTTCAGGGCGTCGATTGCCATTATATCGTCCAAAGTAGGTTCATTGCCCTGAATCGGCAGATTCAGACGGTGAAAACGTTCCCTTTCACGATCGGTCAAAGAGTTGGAAATCTCTCTCCAGACCCTCTCGCCGTCGAGACTCTTCATGAAAGTTTTATAAAGTCTGGACAGAAAACGATCTTTGACGGGCGAATACGCATCCGCGCTAAAAGCTTGCGAATCATGATCGGTGGTACCAGTACCGATTGACAAAGCAAAGTCGATTGTTTTGTTAGGCCATATAAATTTAGTCTCCCATATAGCAATGTTCAATGGGTTATTATAGTGAAGACCACCGTCTTGGAAAGTTCCTAGGTTACGGAGTAAACGCGGTTTGAAGAACCTGTTGACGGTCAGGAAATGATCCTTGGGAAAGCAACAACTCAAGGAACGTACCACGGTGCAGCAGATGTGCAAGAAGCCCTATACTCATTAGTATCAGATCTGTCAATGCTGGGGTACGTCGTAACTTACGCTTCGCTGACAAGGATATCGTTCTCTGGTTTCTTTGCCCGAATGAGACTGTAACCTAATAGAATCAGCATTGCGAGTAACGAACTGAGGGGGAAACCCATACCCAATTCTTTTGGCCGACCTCCGCCATTGTAGTTCGAGAAGATACAAGCGGCACTTTCTTTCGCAGTCGTAGTTGTGATAGCCACTTTTGTGTCGTTTGTCAAAGGGTTAAACAGGCCGACCTCTTTCTGATCTTCGAATGCCGATTGGAATGACTCTTCGATGGCGAGAGAACTGTACCTACAGTCACGAAGATATGAGATGACGAGTTGCTGCATTCGCCCAAAAGTACCGTATGAACCATTGAATGTCTTTCGGGCGAGCTCCTCGAATTTCTCGAGACTTTCGCCCGCGTCCCAACACATCAAGAAGATGCCGATTGCAATCAGACCGCCTCGTTCGTGTCAGCAGATCACTGTGATGTCTGCATAAGCCTAAGGGTTTCAACGTACCTGCTGACGTCCCACACACAAAGTCGAACATGCTGCGAAGCGGAATCTGTAGTTCGGTGAGGATCTCTTGCATATGTTGAAGATATACAAGAGGTATAACCCCCCTTATACCTCCACCATCGAGACTCAACAATCTTACACCGGCTGTCGCAGGTATCAGTGAGATGACGGACTTGTGGTTTCGCTCTCCGCATAGTATGCAGTCCGAGATTGTAAAAGTGTCTTTGCATTCGGGATCTATTTGACCGAACGTGCGAACACATAGATCGCATAGTGCGTGTCCACAGGACATTACCTTCTCTGGTGCTCGAAGCAGACAGCAAAAACATGTTTTGTGGCTTTTGGTCGGCTTGAGGTACTCATGTAAATCGCCAAGTCGTCGGAGGTGTTGCGTGACCGGTCCGCTCTCATTGCACGCATTGAGTTCCTTATAATCGTGTAAAAGTCTTTCACGCAAGTTGTGAATCAAGCTGGTTCGCCCATCTTCTTGCACGATAGTGTTGTTGATTGCTGTCAAACAATGCCTCTGATAAATTTGGTCGAACACCATCATTATGGGAAATTCTAGAACATCAGCAAAGGAACCATGTGAGATTTGATAAAGGCTTACCGTGAGAGCCTGGTGGATACGAGGCAAGTATCAGACTCGAAGAAAGCAAGGGTACAACCAGATGACATAACCAAATTTCAGACGGGATGAGAGAGATCAAATCTTCTATATGGCCCGCAAGGCCACTCGAGCAGAATCCGCTCGGCCTTGATTCAACTACGAATGACAATGGATCCGCATTCACTGGATTCATGTTTTCGATCAATTTGCTAGCCAAGACGAATAAGTGATCCCTTTTAAACCTGAGCCCGGCAACGAGCCTCGACAGATGCACCTCGCGTTTGATACGAAGTAGACGCTTCCGGAGTTGTGCGGACTTCTGATGAGGTTTGTTCCGTTTGGCCAAGCCAATCACACGGACGTCATAATAGTGAGCTCTCAGCGCTGTGGTGAACACTTCAGAAGCATCGGGCGAACTACGTCTCCAGATTTCTTCCGTCATAGCAAGGATGCGAGCCTCAGTAGCATGTGAATCGAAACTCCGAGCCATGGTCTCTACAACCACGAGGACCCTAGGCAAAGCCGAGAAAGGGATCTCGGGAGAAGGTTTGAGGAGTAAGTGCTCGGCAAGCGAAGCTGCTACGGCTCGAATCCCCCCTAAGTCCATGGAGAAATAACAGAGGGTATCGCATAATGGAGCAATCCCACGGCCACATATCATGTTACCGACTCTTCTCCTCGGCCAAGCCTCGCCGCTCTGCGCAAGGAGATCAATGGCATGTTTCTGTGGTATGCCGAAGCCAGATGATTCGTTTGGCTGCGCATGATCCCACGATTGGAACTCATAGTCAACATAGACAGTAGGCGCATCGGTTTTGTTAGATCTATCCGTGTATAGGTACGCCTGGCCGTGCAAGCGCGGAATTGGATCTTTTGATATTTTATCGGCGAGTCGACCGAGGACTTCAGATTTAGTCTTCTTGCCGATCATCACCGTCAGCGAAGGCTGCGAAAAAGGCAAAAGGTTCAGTGTGTCGAACGCATCGTTATACTCAGAAATCGTTGCAGCAGTGCGAGATGCCGTCAGACTGAGCCAAAGGTTGCGTGGCGCCATGGTATTTGTGATAGCACTGTAGACGAAAGAGTTCTGGTGTGTAATATATGTGATGCGTTGCCTCGTTCGGCCCAAGAACGATCGTGATCCAGGATTTCGGTCCCGCGTTCCAGGAATCAGGAAAGAAAACCTGGAATGCACGTGGTTGAGTATACATTCGCCCAGCTCTGTGTTAAGATACTTTCTCCACGGTCTCTTCGTGAGACGTACGCTTCAAGTGAGTATAGCCATGGATGACGTTGGCAATTTTGCATACGCGAAGCATGGCCAATTTAGAGGCTTAGCGCGGGTGGCACTAGGCGATCTGCAGCATGACGAAAACCACGCATTCTCCCCTCAGAACGTCATTCGTCTTTGTCGAATATTCCAGATTGAAGGCTGTCAACGGCTGGACGAGCGCAACTACATCGATGTTCTGGCCTCTGACACCCAGCTCGATGCAGTGTCACCAGAAACGCTCCAGGACACTCCGCCGCAAACGTGGGAGACGCGTCCCGTTTTAGGCGTTGGCTCGCTCAAATGTCTCACAGGCCAACATCGTATCAGAGCGGCCCAGAGGTGTCTCGATGCCAATGACCAGTGGTGGATTGCCAGGATCTACTCCGATCGTACGTTGCGACACATTCAACGAAGCTATCAAAACTGATAAGAAGCACAGATCTCCCGCCTTCCCCTTGCTTGCGTCTCACGGAAGAGTACTGCAACGAAAGGGCTCCCTGTGATGGCGAGATCTTTTACAAGATACGCCAGTATCACCTCGCCAACGATGAATCGAATGAGCTAAAATGGTGGGCGAGACTCACAGAAACTAAGCGCAAGGATCTCAAACAGCTATTGAAGGACGTTCGTTACGCAAAAGCTTTCGACGGCATGCTCCCATGGCCCGGGCTATGGGCACCTGTGAAACTCGGATCATTGCACAGGTTGCTCTGTATGAAATGCGACGAGGTGAGGTTGGATGCTTCGTTGCCGATCTCGTCTTAGACTAAAGTAACCCGGCAGGAGTTATTGGCTTACCTCGCCTATATATCAGAAATCTGGAGTAGCATCACTGCGAATATAGACACGAGCGACATCGTGGATGCTGGTAGCGCTGAAAAACTACAGAGTCTCGCACCGCAACATTCCGCCGCCGATGCTGAATCAATCTCGGACCTGGTCGCCGCGAACAAGATCTTCACGAAGGTGACGGATGCGGGACAACGCGGCACAATTTTGGCAAATTTACAATCCATTCGGAATATGATCCCGAGTCTGTTCACCTTTTTCGAAGACTTGAAGTACTTGGAGCCGTGTGCCAAAGTCCTCAAGGCTTTGTTGCCGCCCCGAGGTAGACAATCGGTATCTCGTGGTTTGATGGGTTCCTATTTCCAGCAAGATAAGTTACTCGTCGAACACGCAAATGGTGATACTCGTACACACGCCGGGTCGTCCTCTGAGGTCGCTCGAAATCTTTCATATCAACAACTTTGGCTGTTCGCATTCCGTAACTTCCCTCTGATGACCAATTTCACCACGAGAAAAATGCATGACAAAGATAAGCCGTCCGCCGTCGAACCAAGTCCGTACGTATGGCGAGAGTTCGGAGAGCTCGCTGTATCACTGGGCTTCAGAACTCCTGCTGCACATGAGCTATGCTCCCGGGATCCTACGAGACTGATCGTTGCCCAATTATTTGCCAGGTTCACAGAGCCCGGTTCAGTCGGCAATTCTGATGCTGCAGACCAGATTGCAACAATCTTGAAGGCATTGCATCAGCGGAGAGAGCCCGTTGGCCAGCCTGATTTCACCAGTAACGAGCAGCTTTCGGTCTTAGAACGCTGCGGACGCCCATTTGAGGATGACCATAGCAAGGATAGACCCTGTCTTTATTTACCACAAATCTATCGAGCCCCCTCCGCCGGGAGAAGTATAACCACGTTCTATCGGAAGTGGTGCATGTTTCGAATCTTCATGGGCATTAGAGACGTACGTTTTCACCATACGCGACACCGTTTGCCCAATTCTGATCCTCGTAGACTCCTCTAGAAAACTTCGAAGATGATGTTGTGATAGAAAATGTTGACGAACATGGAACAGACAACAACAATACGACACAGCCCACCAGGAGTGACGCGTGTACCGAGCACGATCGCATGATTGAGAATCTCAAGAGTCAACTTGAGCGTCGAGACCAAGAAAGCCGTGAAACAAAGTCAGAATGCCAGCGGGCAACTCAAAGGCTTACAGAAGAGCTCCGAACAGAAGCCCAACGTATGAGCGAACTAAGGACACAGCTTCAAGAAATGGAAGACAAGTCTAACAAAGATTCCGAAGAGAAGCAAGATTTGCGTAAAGAACTTCAAGAGACCAGAGGCAACATGTCACAGACCCTCCAAAAGAATGATGTTCTCTTACGAGATTTGAAGGCCCAACTCGATGAGTCATCGAGAGAGAAAGACAGCCTTCGGCTACAAATTACGAGATTGGAGGCGTCCGCGCTTGAGCTCGATAAGAGCAATGCGGATGCCCAAGCCTCGGGGGACCAGTTGAAGGAACAGCTGAGGAGGCAACTACATGAACAAAAAGAAGTAAACTCCACGCTGCAAAGTCAGCACTCGGCGGACATACTTGGCCTGAAGGAGAGAATCGGAGCCCTAGAGAGGGAGCACACAGACGCCAGCGCGAAACATCTGTCTACTGTGAATGAGATGGAAAGTATTATTGCAGCGAAAGACGAGCAAGTCCAGTCACTGCAGCTGGAATTGGCCCAGCACTGCTTGCTACAAGAGGCTAGCAATAAGGATAGACAAGAGTTGAATGAATGGAAGCAAAAGTCAACCGAACAAGCGCAACAAGACGGGGAAAAGGTATCCAAACTCGAATCGTATCTCGCAGAAGCCAAAATTCAGATCACAGAGCTCGAATCCAAGGCCGCAATCGCCTCGGAGAAGATCTCCAGCCTTGAAGGAGAGATAATGGAAGCTCGTGAATGCATCAGGGTACAAGCCCAGGCTGTAGAGCAAGAACAAGATACTCGCTATGATGCTGAGGTAGCCGTGATGAACCAAAGGGTCGAAAACGCCACGGCAAAGGAGGTGTCAAAGAAGATCCTGGAGGAGCTCAACCGGGCAAATGATCGAGGAAAGGATATGGAAGAGAAAATGAAAACTCTCGAAGCGAATATTCAGTCCCAGAAATTGGGGTCA
>JAPHCH010000227.1:0-13584 GCA_030772445.1 Cladosporium sp. MBC 237
GGCGGGGGTGGTGGGGTTGGAGGGGAGGATTGGGGGGTTTGAGGTGGGCATGGATTGGGATGCGCAGTTGGTTAGGTTGGGGGGTGTGGCGGAGGATGGGGAGTTGGGGGTCGATGAGGGTTTGGTGGATGTTTTTGGGGGAGAGAGTTGGGATGATAGGGTTGCTAAATGGGTTTATACGGGGGATGATCGGAATACGCTGGCTGTGTGGGTTAAGGGACGGTTGGTGCATCAGAGAGAGGAGTTTAGATCAGCGCGTGCTTTGGATGGGAAACAATGATAGAACCCTCCTGAGAGGGAAATTGAAATTACTTTTGAGCATCTACTACAACTGAACCGTATCGATCCGCCCACCAATCTCACCCTCCTTACTCATCGGGCCTTCCGCCAAACGCTTGCTCAAAGTAGCCAGAATATCCTCATACCCCTGACCAGGTTCGAGCTCAACTTGCACGATGAGAGCGGCATGAAGGGCCTTGAGAGCATCCCACTTCGCCGTGGCAATTTTGTAAGCAGAGCTCTCAGCATCGCCACGCCCACCAACCAGGTTTGCGAAAGTCTGAGGTGGCTTGACCAGATACGGCAGGGTGTATTCGAGCGCTGGAGGACTCAGGATGGCGAGGTGGCCGGAGGGTGGGGTTGCCATGGTTGAGGATGGGAGTGCTAGGGATGGTTTGGTGGACCAGTTGGCAGTGATTACTGAGTGGAGGCAATTGAGCGCTGCAAGTGCAAGCTCTTTCAGCGCTACAGTGTCGGCATGGGTTGCGATGTCGTTCCAGAAACGAGTGTTGTTGGCAACGTAGTTCATGTAGAGAGCGCGTGCGGCGGCAGCTTCCAACTCCTCTTGAGGGCTCGGTTCGTCCGCCATTGGGGATGTCGCAGGGAATGTGATGATCTTGCGTGATGGGCCGTGGAAAATCGTCGCAAGCGTGTTGAGGGCGTCTGGATTCGTGGCTTTGGAGGGAAGAAGAGACAGCGGCGTTGTCGCCCATGCAGCTGGACCTTCGGCGTTTGGTAGCAGGGAAGCGCGCGGAAGGCTTGCGAGGAGGTGGAGATCATGCTTTGGTGATTCTGCGTGTGCCCATTTGGATGGGGAGAGCGACAAGGCGTTCATGAGTTGGTGGTTGACTTGCTTCGGCATGCCTGAAGCCTGAAAGTGTCTTGGGTAGAGAGAAGCGTAGGTGGCGATATAGTTTGCAGACGGGCCATAAAGGAACATCGACTCCATCATATCGATATCCTGTCCCGAGTGCAGATACGTGTTCGCCGTCCGATCGTGTAATCCCTTGGAGATGAGATAATCCAGCGCCGGAGATGCCTCCACGGTCGTCGCGGGCGTCTCTCGCGTAAGCATGACATCCAGCAGATCGGAGAAGAAATCAATCAAGCACCTGTACATCAGCACATCATCGGCGTAGTCGACCATTTGCAGAGCGGCAAAATCAAGCAAACCACCACCCTCTTCAACCCCAGACCCCCTCTCCACCTCAGCATGATGGCTCTTCGAAACAGCGCTCCAATCCATTCTCGCAACCGCAGGCAACCACTCCAAAAGTCTCGCCTGCGCCAAAGTCCTCTGATTCTTTGAAAGCTTCAAACTCTGCGCCTTAAGCCCACACGCCTCAAAGATAGTCCCATAAACATTACGATCCCCAAACACCCGCTTCCACACCAAACCCTGTCCTTGCGCGGGAACATGCTGGTTCGGATCGCTGAAAACCTCATGGTCCACTCTCAGCAAATCAATCAGCAGCTTCGACGCATGCGTGGCAACGCCAGTATCAGACGAGCAAAGCCAAAGCCTCACCAGCGCCTGCACGACCTCTGGCTTAGCCGCCACGCTCGCCGCGTCGCTCGAGCTGCTCGCTGCTTTCTGAAGCAAAGCCAGCATCAAGCGGTTGAAAGGCACCATGACGCCCTCCGGAGCGCCGAAGCCGACATCAAGGCCGGCGGCGAAGTTGACGGGCGGGTCGAAGGAGAGGACATCGGAGAAGGCGAAGGGGTCGATTAAGCGGATGAGAAGATTGACTGCGGGCGCTGGGTTTTGTTGGATGTCTTGGAGGAGCGCGGAGAGCCTTTGCACGAGAGTGTAGCTTTCGGTTTGGCTGATTTGGTCGGGGAGGACGAGCTCGGCTTCGTCGAAGAGGCGGGTGTCGATGGCGACTGTGGAAGGGTTTGTTTCCAGATCGGTCAAATGGCCCTGGAGGCGGGTGTGAACGCTATTTCCAGCCATCGCGAAGAATGCGTGGTCTTGAGTTTGATTTCAGCTTTGGTTGATGGTGGTAGCAAAGCTACATGTACTTTATTTATTCTCGAGTGTCGCCTCATTCGAGCTGTAAAGTGGAGTGACGTCGGAACCAGCCGAGCAAACGCCCGTTCACGTGATATGTTCCATGCTAGTACTTCACGCACAACAACGACAATTACACAACGGAACACTGAGATATTGCTACTGTATACGATAGAGCATGTCTCTGATTTTTGGCGACTGCGCTACGCTAAGTACATCACCTCTCACACCCTAAATGCGGCCAAAGCTCGCAAAAATGCGCATGCCCAAAAACTTTTTTCTTCATTTGATTCTGGTGGTCGTGTCCTTCGTGGTCCATAAACAACGCCATCGCTGGTGCTGGCAGCCAAAGAAAACTCCAACTCCAAAGAATGGTTTCTGTTACCTTATTCTGTTTTTGCTGCCCGTGAAACGAGCATTCGCCCAATCAGGCTCCAATACACGCTGCGACTCCGACGGAATGCTAAACACTGTGCTACCCTATATCTCGCTAGTTGGCCTTGGGAGTGACCTTGATGAGCTGCTCAACATTGCGCAGCATGTCGTCGACGTCATAAGCAGCAGAGGCCTCGCCGTAAACACGGACGGCGTCCTCAGTGCCGGAAGCACGGACGAAGCAGCGACCGTTGCGGTACTTCTCAACGAGGACGTCAATCTTCTCTTGCATGCCAGCAGGCTTCTCGAGCTTGCGCTCAGCAGTGCCAGGGACAGTGGCATAGTCGCTCTTGTCAGGGACCAGAACCTTGATCAGCCTGTTAGGCATGTCTTCGTAGGTGGCGGCCCATTCCTTGACAGTGTATTCTTTCTGCGCAAGGATGACTTCGACAAGGAGCATATCAGACAGAGCATCGCCGACAGTCTGGTTGATGAGCTCGGTCAGAGCACGAAGAGTGGTCAGTGCCTCAAGCTCAGCGGGTGACTGCGGGTCCGCCTTGCGTATCTTGCGCTGCGCATTCTGAGAGAACAGCACGGTACCGTGGCCGTTGGCCTCAAAGTAAACACCAATGTCGTAACGGCTGGCGACGTGGTGAAGGTGCTTGACTCCAGTAGGCGTGCACTCAACCTTGAGCTTCAGGACGTCCTGGATGTATTTGGTGCTGGCGCCGTTGGCGTATGCTGTCTGGACGACGGCAAGCTGGAGGTCATCCTCAAGACCAGCTTTCTGAACAAGCTCGCGGATGAAGGTGGCAGCGAGGGTGGCAATGCGGTCGCCATCAAGGAGCCTGAAGATGCTTCCCTCTTCGTGGAAGTAGTACAGGACACGGTCGGCATCGCCGTCATAAGATGCCCAACGGTCAAAAGGCTTGCCGTTGAAGCCCTCAGGAGCACGCTGTCCAGATTTCACAAAGTCGGCACCGCACTTCTCGTTCAGGACTTCCGGCTTTTCGATGCGATCGTTCGCAACGTTGATCTTCAATCCTCCAGACGGGTCATCCTCCTTGGGCATGTATTTGAGGAACTCTTTCAAAGCAACAGCACCGACGCCGTTCGCGCAATCAACGGTGAGAGATCCGGCAGGCTTGTCATGGCGCATGGCGGTCTTGTATGCTTCACTGAGCTTCTTGTAGTATCCCTCAACTGAGACCTCGCCGTATGGGTGCGAGTCATTCTGGGTGTTCGTAGCACGGGTGAGGTAGTGGAGTTGCGGGGTTGTCAGAATGCCGTAGTCGGTGTACTGCGAGCCAACAGCCTTCAGAGCGTCCACCAGCGCGTTCACGAGCTTCTCGCCGGAAGGACGAGTGTCACGGGCGATGATGACGTTGGAGGCGAGCTCCTCGTCAACGCCAAGGTCCTTCGCCGCCTTTGCGTAAGCCTCTCCCATCTCTTCAACAGGAGTGTTAGCCAGAGTAGTGGCATAGCTCTCCCACGACTGCTCCAGCATGTCGCCATAAGGGTCGACCAGCTTCACACCGTTATCCTTTGCTGGGTTGTGCGAAGCGGTGATCATCACACCGATCGTCTGGCCCTTGAGCTTTCGGGAGCGCAGAGCGGCGAGAAGACCAACAGAGTAGACAACTGGGTCGAGGAGATCGGCGTGCATGCGAAAACCTGCGGTTCCGTAGACGAAAGGCTTCGACTCGGCAGGGCGAGGGTGCGACTTGGCCGCCGCAGCGACTGCATCGGAGTAGTTGTTGGACATGGTTGGAGGCGGTGACAGGAAAGGCGAAGGACGAGACGAAAAGCTAAGGACTTGCCCGTGTCCGTGTTGTAAGAATGCTGGGGCTGTTGTGCGCGAGTAAGAACGCAATCCTACGGATATATTGCGCAGTAGATCACAAGGGCTCGGAGCTTCAGCCTCGTGGTAGCTTTATGCAGGTCCCAATGCGGCTGGCGGAGGGAAGGTTGGCGGGATACTGGAAGAGGGAATGTGTGAGAGGTTGTTGAAGAGACGATTGCCGGATGCGTTTGAGAGGTGTTGTATAGAGGGATAGGCGGGTGGCAGCAGGTGTGGTTGGTAGAGGTGTGGAGGGGCAGAGTGTGTGTAAGTGACAGGACGAGAGAGTGATAGAGTAGCGAGTTGGTAGATCAACAGACGTAGCCCAACACACCACCAGCGAGAGAGGGCAACCCCACGTTGGAAGCACAGCACACCTCCCACCCAGCACCTTGACACTTTCGGCCATCCCGCTCCGAGCGAGCTAGTCCCGATTGGGCGAAGGAGGCATTGAATCAAGCCCTCTAATAATAGTAGAGAGTCCATACCATACCATATACCAGGATAATCACCACCACCACCACACCAGCCATGATGAACGCACCATCCACAGCGCTCCTGCGCACATTCTCGCCTCTCTGGCGCTCTCAGGCACCTGCTGCCACCGCGCGCGGCTGCCTCGCCCAGCAACAGCAGCAGCGCGCAGACTTCTCTTCCACTCCAGCAAACCAGGCCAGGAACAAGAAAGGAGGAGGACCGAAGAAAGATCCCAGAATCAGTATGTTCATACCGAAATGCTGAGAGACTTGTAACAAGTAAACTCGAACGAAAGGCTGACATCTCGTCTCAGCGCAAATCAGATACCACTTGCAGCACCCTCTCACACCACGACCTCTGCGCTTCTCTCGGTAAGCGACCACCATGCCATCTACTCACCTCCGTCGCGAGAAACTAACAACAACCAACCAGCAACCGCTCTCTCCGCCACTGGACCATCCACCGCGCATGGCAACTCTACCAGGCCAAGCTCCGCGACCAGCAACAACTCGATCTCGAGAAGCAGTACCGTAGCATGGCCAACGCATGCGAGGCGCTCCGCCTCATCGATAACCAGGGTCTGACCGCAGAGGAGAGACTGAAGCTCGGCGAGGGCGAGGCAGAGGGCAACCAGATGGGCAAGCTTTACAGGATTGCCATGCAGAAGAAGGGCATCTGGGACGGCGTGCCCATTGAGTACGCCAGAATACAGACCGACACCCCGCCCAAGGACGGCTGGAACCATTCTTGGACGAGGTAGATTTGGGATTGCTGGGGGGTAAGAACATTTGTGTGGATACTGTAACATTATGCAGGCTACGGCCTGCTTGATACTTTGTAAGAAAAGAGATTATGCATGTTCCAGGATCGCGATCTTGTACTTTCCAGATGCTGTTTTGCATTCTCCGTATGGCGTATACCATGGCCTCCGAATTCACTTACAAATGAGAGAATACCCGAAGTGCTTTGCGGCGTACTTTGCGGCAGACGAGCATGCATGCAGTCAGAGCGAGATGACCCAGCTCACTTCATGCTTGACTAGCCAAATGCGCGTCATGTGATCAGGGGAAAATGCAAAAGGCCGTTAATCATGCTGTGTTATGAGGCATATCCAATGTGCTTCAATATCCCGCAGCTCATTTCAGTTTTGAACCGCGAATCACCGGCTCGACATTTTTCGCCCACCAATTCTCCCACTCAACCACCTTCTTACCCAACCTGGCTTCTTCCGCAGCAAAGACAGCCGCGTGAGATCGTACGATCTCCTCAACAGTGCAACCGAGGAACTTCCTCTGCGCGACATCTACACTCATCTCGCCACTCTTGACGGCACCAACAGCCTTAGCAAACTGCTGCGTCAACCCATCATCTCCTCCGCCATGGTGTGAATTCTTCGGCACTTCGGGGTTGTACACCTGCGTCGTATCGTTCGCGAAATCGTGAACAGTGATGCTCTTGCTGTCGTAAGAAATCTCACCAGTCGTACCGTAAATCCGGCCTCTCCGCTCGCACTGCGACAGAGTTTGTGCGATCATGTGGAAGTTCGCCGTTTTGGCACTGCCATGCTTGTCGTCTGCCCATTCGAAAGTGACGAATTGATCATCCGCGACGTCGTTGTCGCTTGCCCAGACGCAACGACCGTACCATGGCCTCGACTCAATGTCTTCTATTGGTGTTTGAGAGGTGTCGTAGTCTTCGGAAAGAGACTTCATCAGGCCCTCTTTCGCCGCTTCTGGGCCACCGGATTTCGTCAAGGCTTCGATGTCCGGTTGGACGATGTCTACTGGCCACGTCAGATTTCCCCTGGCGAGTTGCTTGTCGTGGTAGATCCGAGGCGCAGAGAACATGCAATTGTCCTGTATTGGACAAGACAAGCAATTGGTCTCAAGCCCAGAAGCTTTGGGTTTGTTCGATGGCCTGAATTGTTTCAGGGAGCCTGCAGAAGAAATCGTGGCTGGTAAGTGAGGTTGAGATGATTGATCACTGGCATCGACTGGCGAGCAGAGCATCCAAAGAATGAAATCGATATCGTGGCAGCTTTTGGTCATCAGGCTGGGCGCCGAAGTGGACTCTTTCCTCCAGTTGCCTCGGACGTATGAATGGGCAAAGTGCCACCAGCCAACAGGCTCCGTGTGCTCGATTGATAGCACGTTACCAACGACCTGTTTTTCGCGCACGAGATGTCGAAGAAGCATGTTGTGAGGACTGTACCGGAGGACGTGGCCTACGGCAAAAATCGACTCTGAGCCTGATTCGAGGGATGTTTGGATCTTGAGACAATCGTTCAGCCTTGTTGCGAGGGGTTTCTCGCACATGATGTGCAGACCCAGAGGACCGAGAGCGGAGGCTACTTCTACATGCAGATGGTCCATGACACAGATGAAAGCAGCGTCGATTTTCGGTGGCGTAGCTTTGCCAGCTTCTTCATCAATCCGGCGTTGCTCTTCGAACTTCACGTACTCTTTCCAGTCGCTGAACTCTTGACCAGGCAGCTTTCGTGACGATTCCCAAACATATCTAGCACCAAGTTCTGTTCGCTTATAGGCATTCGGCTCTGCTACTGCTGCGACCATACCCAGTCCAGAATCCCGGAGTGCGCGAGCATATGAGTTGCCTCGTGATCCAGCACCGATGATGAGAAAGCGAGGGAGATGAGACTTTTCAAGATCCGATTGACCGTTTTGATAGGAAGCCATTTCATTTCAAGCTATGGACAAAGTTGAAGATCATGAATTATGTCAGGTAGTTGTATGTTGATTCAAGAGCATCATCTTGGTAGGAGGTAGAAGGTAGCATATCAGGCTGACGAGGAGTAAGCATGAAGTCAACCAATCCCGAGATCTCCCCGACATCGGTCCAGGCCTTGTCTTGCCTCTACAGCATTTGCCCATCTATACCACTGCGCCAACAACCATACCAATCGCGATAATGCCTAATTCTCTACCCAACGCAATGTCGTCGCGCCTAGCAACCCTCCCACGCCACGCTTTCAGGATCCATCCAAGGACTATCCGCTCTCCCAGCTTCCCCAAACGCCACCAGTCAACCACGCCCTCCTCTACTACCACGTCCCAACCCACTGCACCCGCACGCACACAGCAGGCTCAAACACCCTTACCGACCAATGTACAAAAACACCCCTCATCCGTCTCACACCCAGCTTTGCGTGAGCAATCTATGAAGCGCGGGAATGACAACACCATTTTTCTCATTTTCGGCGGGCTGCTCCTGGGCGGCATCCCTCTAAGCTACTGGTACTGGGGCTACAGGGAGCGAGCTATGAGAGCGAAGAAGGAGGAGATGTTGAGAGGGATTCAGGAGAGGTATGCTGCGAGGCATGGAAGTGGGTGAGAGTGTGGTGTGGCGAAGAGATGAATTCAATCAATGGCTGTTCGAGAACGGCATGTCAGAGCATATGGCTTGTGAGGACAAGGCTGAAGGATGTGGAGATCGTCCAGGTCATGCCTCATTGCGCAATGCGGTATATGGCACCCTGCTGAGAGACGCATCGAACGGTGCGACTAGAGCGAAGTAGGAAGCTGAGGATTCCGCGAGCTACACCTCAGCGAGGCGGAATCATGGCTGCAGATGCTATGTTATTTGGACAGGACGTCGCAACAAAGATAAGATGGCCAAAGGGGGAGAACTCCAGCGGTCGCACTACTCGGCAAGAAAGGTTTCTACTACTGGTCAGGAGCAACAATCGACGAACCTCTGACTTCATTTCCGATTCGTTCATTGTCTTGCCAGGAGGCGATGGTTTGCTCGACCCGTACCGTCGTGCCCAAGATATGTATTTATACTAGCTGTAATTATACAAGCGACACGGAGGAGCGTGTCGCGGGTCGCTGTATGGCATTGTTTCCTGTTTCTCTGCGAATTCAAACAGCAATTTCAAGATCGCATGGAGGCACGCTTCGAATGTTAGCACCTGCTAGAGTGAGGTGCAAGAGATGATGAGTATTCTTTCGCACGGCAAAACCCTATATATCGTTTTCCGTGTAGATGGTTAGATGTCTTCTAATCTTCTACCGAGTGCTTCGGCGCTCTCGTGCTTATGGCGAGGTATCATGCAGCTCGCCACTCCTCTCAATCGCATACGTACTGCACGGTGTACGCTTCAACACTAGGGATCCCTCTGAGAGCGGACTTCTAATCACGTTGCGCCTTAGCGAGTTCCCCACCGAAGAGAATGACATACTTATTAGCCAAGGACGGTTTGCCTCTATACACTTCGCAACACGCCCTTCTATATAAGTCCTCTTATCGGGCCATAATGTTATCGTGAGTCCAAGAGGTGAAGTCTCAAAGTTTTGAAACGTTCGTTCAGGAAGAACATGTACTCTCTTCCTGTTACGCGTATGTACGCACGTAACCCTAACTGCTTCACATACTGATCAGAGTCTAGTGAAGAAAAACGGATAAGTTATCTGGTTTCTTATATCTAGCCCGACCAAATTCGGGCAATAAAAGTATAGTCCGAAGGTGTTCAGGAGGATTACGCCATTCGAAGCATATGTGGTGTACCATCCACTCGGCTTTCATCCCACACCCTCCGAAAGTAAGCGAGGCAGTTGGAGTCTCCACTACGGAGGCAGTTGGGCTCGCGAGACTTGGATGAGTTGCGACTTCCTGTCTTTTCTCTATATGTGCTCGTGTCGGAACCCGTAAATTCGGCCTATCCACCGTTGCGCCACAGCCCATCCAAGGAAAGTCTTTCGTTGTACAGATCGAGATGGCCAACGCCGTGAAAGACGGTTATTTCGACTTGGGTTCCTTCCATCGCCCCATCACGACAACAAACCCTACAGCTCAGCTATGGTTCAACCGAGCACTGGTCTGGTCTTATGGATTCAACAGGCCCGAAGCGTTCTCTTGCTCCGAGAAAGTGGTTGCCGCAGACCCGGAATGTGCTATGGGCTACTGGGGGCTGGCCTATGCCGCGGCTGCCTATTACAACAAACCATGGGAGCTCTTTGACAAAGACGATCTCATAAAGTCTACTGCACGAGCATACGAGGCGTTACAAAAAGCTCTTTCTCTTGTCGATAGAGCCAGTCCGGTCGAACAAGCACTGGTTCGTGCACTCGCCACTCGCCATCCTCAAGCAACGCCATCAAATGATTTGTCCGCATGGGATCAGCAGTATGCTCAAAGTATGAGCAAAGTGTATAGCGACTTCGGCGATGACCTTGATGTCGCTGTACTCTACGCGGAATCGCTCATGAACCTGACACCATGGAGGCTTTGGGATCCGTATACTGGACAACCAACACCGGGATCCCGCGCACACGATGTGAAGAAGACGCTTGATCGAGCTTTCAGTCTGGAAGACGCTTGGGATCATCCTGGTCTTCTTCATTTATACATCCACATGATAGAAATGACCCGCGAGCCCGAGCTCGGGTTGAAGGCAGCCGATCGTTTGCGCTTCTTGATCCCAGATGCCGGCCATCTCACGCACATGCCATCTCATCTCGACGTTCTCGTTGGTGACTATCGCAATGCCATCGAAGCCAACGCCCGCGCTATCGTTGCTGACGACAAGTTTCTGGACAAAGTCGGAGCCATGAACATGTACACATTCTATAGGATTCATGACATGCACTCCCTCATATATGCTGCAATGCTTTGCGGTCAGTCCAAGGTCGCTCTGGAGTATACAGAGAGGCTCGAGAAGTCTATACCCGACGAGATGCTTCGCATACAGTCCCCTCCCATGGCTGACTGGCTTGAGACATTCATGGCTGTTCGGCCTCATGTGCTCATTAGATTTGGACGGTGGGAGGAGATCTTGAAACTGGATGTTCCTTCAGACAAGAACCTCTATTGCGTGACAGTGTCAACGCTCCACTACGCCAGGGGTGTCGCCTACGCCGCAACAGGACATGTAGCCGAAGCAGAACAGGAGCAGCGATTGTTCAAAGAAGTCCAAGCTTTGGTTCCAGATACCCGTTACGACTACCCCAACAAGTGCGTAGACGAACTGAAAGTGGCTGAAGCCATGCTTGCAGGAGAGATTGAGTATCGTCGTGGGAATTACGACCTTGCATTCAAGCATCTCAGAGAATCCATCCACTTCGACGATAGTCTGCTTTACAGCGAACCTTGGGGCTGGATGCAGCCAACACGTCACGCATACGGTGCTCTATTACTGGAACAAGGCCACGTAGAAGAAGCGGCTGAGGCGTATGGCGCCGATTTGGGATTCACTGACACCCTCCCACGTGGTCATGCGCATCCAAATAACATCTGGGCTCTCAAGGGTCTACACGAGTGTCTCATCCGTTTAGGACGTCTAAGGGAGGCCAGAATGTTGGAACTGCCGCTGAAGCAGGCCGAAGCGATCGCAGATATTGATGTGACATCTTCATGCTATTGCAGAACGGACAATGAGTCTGCATGCAAAAAGACCGCGGCCAACGGAAAGACTAGTTGCAAGATTTGAGAGGCTGCGAAACTTTTCGCGCGGATTGTTGGTCAGCGTGGCTGGCATTCCAGTTGTGTCTCTTTGGAATGCATTACTGCGGCTTGACAACGCTCGCCACGCCACCACGACGATGCCACTTTCCCACAAAGCTTGTCTAGATGAACATATTATACGTCTGGCTGTGGGATCAATCGTGCAGAAGGATACCGCGTGTTGCTAATGCATGGCATACGAACACCTCCAGAACCGAAGGCACTGGATTTGGCTGCATCGACCGTAGCGTACAAGTGCGCTCACTTCATCCGGCTACGACTGAACTGGCATTTACGAGTAGAGCAACCACCAAAGATGAAGATACCCAGCGCATACTAGACTATCCACATCGACTTGATGCCTCATCCGTCAAATTCCGACTTAGCCTTTGTTCTAAATCCCATTTTCCCGCCATGTCACCCCGAACGCTTGCAGCTTTGTTGTCCATTCATTGTCCGTTTTCGGAAACAGAGGCACAATAACCGCAGCACGTATACCGCTATTGACGCCGTTTCAAGGCTTCAGGACAAGTATTCCTCCAAAGGTAGTTGTCTTGTTCTCCAGCATCTCTTCAACTCGTTGAACCCGCATGATCGCCTTTCCCTGTTTTTCTCTGCAAGCGCGACAAGACGCATAGAAGTGTAATCATGTACTTCCGCAACTTGCTTTGCACGTTCGCCTTTGCGACTCTCGCTTCGGCCGCCGTGGCCAAGCAGATCCCCACCCCTTACTCGAGCGAAACCTACGACGATGGCAGCGAGGACCTCCTCGAGCGCGACGCCGAAGCCGACCCAGTCAGGAAGGCTGCCTGGGAAGAAGCCCACGGAGGCGAAGCTCCCTCCTACCACTTCGGCGAGGACCACAACCCTGGTGCGTGGCACGTCGCTCGCGAGGCGGAAACCATGGCCGAAGCAGAGCCTGGCTGGGCACATGGTCCCAAGCATGGCGTCAAGCACACTGGCGCCCATACCAAGCCGGCCAACTGGGCTTCATGGTTCTCGAGCGGTGTTAACAACGCCGTCAAACCTACCGCCAAGCCTTGGAGCGAGCACATCAAGCAGCACTTGAAGGGGCAGCACGGTCATGGCAAGAAGCCTGGCAAGCACGCTCGTGATGTTGAGGATGGTGAGGAGTTTGACGATGATGAGTTCGCGGATCTTGAGGCTCGCGATGTCGGCGAGGAGAATGTTCCGGATTTTGGTGATGATGATGTCGACACTTCTCTTGAAGGCTATGGCGAGCCATTGAAAGCTCGTGATGTTGATGATGAAGATGCGGATTACGAGGATGACGACGACTCTGAGGGCCTTGAGCGTCGTGAGGCCCAACTCGAAGCTGATACCGGGGCTGAAGGCGATGCGGATTACTCGCTCGATGGCTACGACTTCGACGAGAGCGAGGAAGACCTCGAGAAGCGCGACGTCGACGAGGAAGAGACTGAGGAGGGAACCGACGACGACGACGTCGAGGATCTCGAAGCTCGCGATGTCGCCGACGATGAGGTTCCGGACTTCGGCGGCGACGACGACGTTGATACTCCTCTCGAAGGCTACGGCGAGCCCCTGGAAGCCCGCAGCCTCGACGACGATGAAGTCCCGGATTTTGGCGACGATGAGGTCGACACTACGCTTGAGGGCTATGGTGATCCTCTGGAGACACGCGATGTCGATGATGAAGATGACGACGAAGAAATCGACGACACGACCAGCAGTGCCGACGCTGCGTACGAGAACGAACCTGTTGTTGAAGAACTCGTGGCGGAGCCAGAGCTTGAGTAAGTGGGCCGATCCTATCCATCTCGCTGTAGATATCAACTTTGGCTGACTTATATTCTCTTCAAGGGCCCGCGATGCCCACGGCGTCTTCCCTCACCATGGAGGATACCGCCCTAGTCACACAGGAGGCCGCAAGCCGGCTTCTTCTAGCCGTGGATTTTTCAGGATTCCGTGGTAGATGGATCGTTGGTCGGTTCTCGAAATGTCTTCAATTGCTCGTTTTGTTTTCAAGGCGCTAGGTAGTGATCTCTTCGAGAAGTTTTCCCATATAGATGTCGCCGGTAATAAAAAAGACTTTCTTGATTTTACCTCATTGGCGCTCTCCGCCAATCTGATGCTAGTGGGTGGGTGGGTGGGTGGGTGG
>JAPHCH010000240.1:0-19257 GCA_030772445.1 Cladosporium sp. MBC 237
CCCCCACTCCTCCCCTCCCCCCTCCGTCCCCCAGAATCCTTCCTAATAATCTGCCTGCAAACATCCACAAAAACCTCATTGACATTCAACCTCCGCCGCGCGCTCGTCTCGTAGTACGGAATGTTCCCCCACATTTGCGAGACTTGGAAGGCTTTGGCGCGCGACACGCGCCGGTCGTCTTCCAGGTCTGCTTTGTTGCCGACTAATACGATGGGGATGGACGGGTCGTGGTTTTTCATGTGCGCGATTTGTTCGCGCAGTTCGGCCAGTTCGGCGAGGGAGGTGGTCGAGGTTATGCTGAAGACTAGGAGGAAGCCTTGCGCGTAGCGCATGTACATTTCTCTGTGGAGGGATGGGGTTAGGGTGTGGGTTCTGTTTTTTTTCCCTGAGGTGTTGGATGGGAGGAGGGTGGGTGGATTGGAGGTTGATTTACCGTATTGATGCTGTGAGAGGATGTTTGTTAGCGGGTGGTTTTTGGCGATCGCATTGGTGGGAGCGGGCGGACTTACTGAATTGTTCTGTTCCTGCTGTGTCCATGATTTCAAGCATCACCTGTCTCCCCTGTGGTTTGTACTGTCAGATCGCGTATTCGGTCGCGCCAATGGGATCGCCGAGTGGGAATGGGTCGAGCGTACATCAACGTCAATCGCTTTGCGATACGTATCTTCGATCGTTGGGTCATATCGTTCAATGAAAATTCCCTGGACGAATTGCGCTTGATTGTCGCAAATGTGTTAGCGCATGTCGTATTTTCGACAATTGGGAGTTGACTGTTGAGGCAGAATTGAGAGGATTGGTAGGAAGGTAAAAGAAGAATGAAAGAGAAGGATCATGCATACCGGTCAAAGCACTTTTTCCCACGCCGCCAGATCCAAGGACAGCTATATTATATTCTCTACATGGATTTGTTATTATAAGCATGCTCCACATACGGGGTCGGTGGTTCGGGTGGTGGGTCGGGGAAAGGAAGGGAGGAGAGCCATACCTCTGGTATCCAGATCGCGACGACATGACATATCAAAGTAGCGACTCCCGAGTCGCGACTAAGTATCTACTGTCCTCCTGGGTCTGTTGCTGTAAAATTGCTAGATGAGCTGTCCAGCAGAGAGAAAGAGAGGGAATCAATAAAAACTCCCCGCGTGCGCAGCGCACGATTCTTGTAATATCCCTCCCTGTTTTCTGTTTCTCTTCCTAGTCCACACAACTTGACAAATACAACAACCCCCTGCTACCACGGCCTATCTTCAAGGAGAGCAACAAACGTCGAAGCTCTCGTGATTCTGGTTGGATCTGCACGTTTCTGTTTGTGGTGGGTGGGTGGGCTGGGTGTGTTTTTTTTGTTGCTCTTTTGCCCTTATCGGCTCTGACACAGGAGCTTTCCCCGCCTATATCAGGAGGTGTCTTAATGCGATGTTCCCAGAAAAAAAGTGACCAACTGTCGCGGGAGACCCTCAAGGCCGTTGCACCGAATTTGGGGGAGGGAGCTTCGCTTGTCCAAGATTGGTTCGGTGCAGGAATTCGGAAACGCTCTTTCTTTTTTGGAGGGAGAAGGGAAGAGTGTGTGACAGGTCGCGCGATACGGCTGTGGTATCACTGCAGGAAGCGGAGCCTTGCAGCGTGATATCGGTTTTTGCGCGAACAAACGAGCGCCTGGGTGTTGTATGACGAAAGTATGCGTATCAAGAGAAGATTTGGGGGGTGGTGGGAGAAGTTGCGCGCCGGGGCGGTAGGGCGAAAAGTGCAGCGCGAGAGGGCGCGCACAGGGATGGATGGGTTATGACGAACGAAGAAGATTGAATGTGAAGGGGATTGACTATTCTCCTACCGGTTCCTGGCGCCCTTCTTAGTAGCCCGAGTCCGCGGTAGCGGTCTATCTTAGCGGCAGTCTCATGTGCCTTTTGCTTGCTTGGGGTTCGCTGGGCTGGGAGGGAAAAAAGAACGACGTTTCGGCGCGCCGGCCGCTTTGGCACATCGAGCCTAAGTTGCTACTGAGCATTAATTGTTGTTGCCCATGTTCCTGTCTCCGACTGGCTGCAGGCCGTCGCGCGAGGATCCACCGGAGGACCGGTCGAAGACGTCGAATGCCTGTCCTGCACGCGACGGCCCTACCTTACGCGCTGCTGCGTTACTGGCTCTGCCTTTCCCCGTCGGCTCCTTCGCTTCCACGGCTTCTACCTCTCGTCTGCAGGCTCACATGTCATGTCCGCCCCAAAGGCTGCCACGCTCGCCATGCTGCCATTGTTTGCCCGCGGCTTTCCCCGTTGCTAGCCACATCCTGTCAACCATCCATTGGCGACCTTCGTTTTCGCTCGCCAGTCTTGCAGACTCGGAACGCCCTAGCCTCGCAGCGTGCTAGCGGCAGCAAGATTTCCTGTCGGCTTTGGGCACTTGTTCGTCACGTTGAGAGGCCGGCGGATATCTCCTGCGTACTACCGGCGACCGGACAGCCATCCACGCGTAGACGAACGATGATGCCCGGGCCCTTTTGCGGGGAGGGGAGAAAGCCAATGGCTTGCGCGCTTGACCGTCCTCACTGGCGGCATGCGCTGTGCGCAGTGCGCCCTCATTTGCCGTTGCTGATCCGTTCGAGAATCGTTCTGCCGAACAAACGCTGCTCCAAGATCTACCGTTGAGCATCCTGGTTCAGACGTAGGGCCGAAGGGGCTAACAAACGGCGGAAAGGAGGAGCGGTGCAAAAAATCAAGCTCTCTCAGAAAGAAAGCATGGCTCGTCACGGTCATTGGTGGTTTGGTTAAATCATGTTGGATGCTTCCGTGTCCGAGTGACGTTGCATCAACCCCCTAGGAACTTTCCGAGGGCTCTCGTAAAGGAATGCGAGAAGATCCTTGTTGTCGTCGGCTATACGTCAGAGGAGGGTTGGGGAGAATGCATCGCGTAGGGAATTGAAGCTATCGACATCGCGGCACCTTTTCCCTTTCGCGGCTCAGTAGCCGGTTGCAGATGCAAGAATTGCTGCAGCATGCGCTTAATAAGTTGAAGCCTGCATGTGCAGGCTTGTGATTTCGTATCTTGAGAACGTGGCTTGAAACGACGGGACTGAAACGTTGTGCGGGAGAGGCCATGATTACTTACCTTAAGTACTACTGAGTTCGGAGGAGTCCTCCGAGTATCGAAACAATGACAGCTCGTTTGGAATGTCGGGAGGGGCTTCCAAAGGCGATTAATGATTGATTAATCAAAGCCATCGAATTGATTGTCCAATTGATTGGTTCATCAAACCCCGCCAAGCCCATCGTCTAGTGTCGCGCGGGCTTTGGGTGTGAGGTAACTGTAGAGCTTCAGGTCTGGCTAGCTGGCCCTGGGAAACACCACCAGCGTCAGAGCCTCACATTAACACGATGATGATGCCAGTGCTAGCAGCAGCCTGTCTGTTGCTCAAATCAACATCTGCAGTCTTCGCTGATGAAGCGTGGAATGTCGACTATCACCATGCACTACTAGGCAAACCTCAGGAGTCTACTACTTTCTTCCACCGTCCGAACCCAGCGTCGCGCGCTTCTTTGATCTATTCGCTATCCGAGAAGGGAGTTTTGGGTGCTGTTAACCCAAGAGATGGATCGCTGGTTTGGAGACAATTGTTGGAGGCAGATGTGAGCTCGGAATCGAGCTTCCTGCGTGCTGGAGAGGACCAGGATTTGGTTGTTAGTGGTACGGGAAATCAAGTCGCTTCATGGAGCGCTGCGGATGGAAGACTTGCTTGGAGCCACACTGCGCCGGGATTGTTGCAAGATTTGGAGATTCTGGAACTCAGCGATGGAAAGATTACGCCTGGCGCAAAGGACGCCTTGATCCTCGCGGGAGGAGAGCACGCTGAGGTGCAGAGGTTGGACGGCGCTACGGGCTCTGTGAAGTGGTCACACAAACTCGAGAGCGGCGATGAGGCTTATCAAGTCTCGGCATCGTCGACTGAGGTGTTCGCCATCTTGCTGCACAAGACTATGCTTGGCTACATCAAGATCAAGGTCATTACCCTGGATCCAGTGACTGGCAAGAAGACGGACGAGTACACTCTGAGTTCTGACAGTGAGCTGGCTTCGGCAGACACCATTGTTTCTGTCGGTGCCAACTCTGCCTCACCTATCATTGCATGGGCGGATGCAGCCTACACCACGCTCAAAGTCAACATCATCGGAACCAAGACTGTGTCTTCCTTCAACATCGAGAAGCATAATGAGCACCCGGTTCAGCGTATCACTCTCCAAGCGCCATTCCACACGAACTCGCTCGCTCACTTTCTGGTCGAGTTTGAAACTGCCGTATCTGACTGGGCTGAGGTCTACCACGTCGATTTGAAGAAGAGCCAAATCGAGAAGGCGTACAGCCTGCCCAAGATTGCCGGTCACAGTGCCTTCTCTACCAGCAGCAGCGATGCAAACGTGTACTTTACGAGAATCACGAATGGCGAGGTGTCTACCGTGTCCTCTGCATCTCACGGTGTTCTGGGCAGATGGCAGATCGGTGATTTTGGCGTTGCTGCTAGCGAGCAAGAAAATGCTCCTGTGCATGCTGTGTCTGAGGTTTCTATCAAAGGAGATGCTGTCTCCGCTGTACGATCCGCAGTCTATTTGTCTTCGGGCGAATGGGTACTCCTCAGAGATGGTAGCGCAAGTTGGCAACGTCCTGAAGTGCTCGCTGACACCGTCTCTGCGGCTTTCGCCATCCCATCCGAGGCCGAGGCATTGGTGCACGAGCTTGAGGAAGAGGCTCACAGCACGCCCATCCATGCATATGTCCACCGCATCAAGCGTCATATCAACGATTTGAAGAGCCTGCCCGAGGCTATTCGTACTCTGCCGCAAAGCTTCATGCGTGGCTTCCTGGGCACTAGCGACGACCATGGCGATGCGTTTGGATTCAACAAAATCATAGTCTGTGCTACTAGCAGTGGCCGTCTCCTTGCCCTTGACGGTGGCAATCCCAACAGAATCATCTGGTCGAAGCAGGTCGCTCAAGTACCCGCCGGACAGTCCTGGGCCGTTCGCGCAGAGGCACTTCCCAATGGTGTCATCCGCGTTGCACAGGACAATGACGCTGAAAGTCCGCTCTTCAACGCTTCAACTGGCGAAAAGATTGCCTCTTCTTCTCAAGAGGTGTACGTTGATTCGCCCGTGCCCCAAGTTGCCGTGCAATACACTCTTGTCAACGGCGAGCTCGTGGCCACCGCACCTGGACCGAAGGAGGCCGGCAACCTGTGGCATTTCGTGCCGCAGCCCGGCGAAAAGATTGTAAGCTTGGTCTCAAGACCTACAAACGACCCTGTTGCTTCTATCGGAAAGGTTTTGGGTGACAGGAATGTTCTCTACAAGTACCTCAACCCCAACCTCGCCCTCCTTGTGACTTCTCACGAGGCGTTGAAGTCTGCTTCGGTGTACGTTTTGGATACCGTTAGTGGCGCCATCATCTATTCGAACACACACAAGAACGTGGATCTGAGCTCGCCGATCGCTTCCACGCTGTCTGAAAACTGGTTCGCCTATTCTTTCACTGCTGAATCGGGTGACTTCTCACCTAAGGGTCACCAACTGGTCAGTGGCGAGCTGTTTGAATCTCTCTCTGCCAATGACCGTGGCATTCTCGACGACGCTGCCAATGTTTCCAGCTTGGCAAGCAGCACTGAGCCTTTCACCCTTACCCAGACCTATCAAATCGCCGAATCGATTGCCAAGCTGTCTGTCACCCAGACACGCCAGGGTATCACCTCTCGCCAGCTCCTCGCTGTTCTAGCCGATTCCAGCTCCATCGTCGGTATCCCCCGAGGCGTCATTGACCCCCGTCGCCCTGTCGGTCGCGATGCTACCAAGAACGAGCAAATGGAGGGCCTTGTCAAATACGCACCGGTCATCGAGTTCGATCCCAAATGGTACTTGAACCACGCGCGTGAGGTCATTGGCATCAAAGACATCATCACCAGCCCCGCGCTTCTTGAGAGCACGAGCTTGATCTTTGCCTACGGCTTGGACGTGTTCGGCACAAGGCTGACGCCTAGTTTCAACTTTGACAGATTGGGCAAGGACTTCAACAAGTTCCAAATGCTAGCGACCGTCGCGGCTTTGGCTATTGTGACGTTTGTTGTCACTCCTTTGGTGAGTTTGCATAGGCAATGAAAGATGAGAACAACGAGGCCAATTCGACTGACTATTACATAGGTGAAACGAAAGCAAGTCAACGCACGATGGCAGTTTGCGTAAGCGATACATCTGCAGGGCGTGAATCTTGAAGCGAGCCCTGCATTTTCCACGGATCTTGACGGAACCGACGTTGTACGCTGTGAGAGTGTAGTGACACCACGGCATCAATCTCCAGCGAGCTTATGGTCTCCCGGCTGGAGCGTTAATACCAGGCGCAAAGGGAAACAACCAATGAGGACAAAAGCCATACGAAGGGAGGTTAAGCTCTCTCTCTCTCTCCCCCTCTCATTATTCAGCCTGCTCATGCGGGCCCTGTCGATCACTGGAGAGAAAGCTCGATAGCCGCACGAGCCGCAACCCGGTTACATGTATAAAATGCCATTTACGAAAATGTTAACTTTCAGTATTGTCCATTGTTCGTGCAATCAGCTGAATGCAATGGTGCATCTTTTGGGGTAATATTGCGTAATTCGCTTACATTTGGTCTTGCTCACTTTTGTTCAGCAGGTTACCGATCAGAAGTAAGTGTGTTTTCTCACGCGCGGTTGATGTCATGACATAACTCAACTTGCTCTCGGAGCTTCCACTCGCTTAACTCCATGTCCGTATGTTTATTTTATTCCAGAGGCACATGCACTCCAGACTAACAAGCACGACTGCAACAATCAACTGCCTATAAAGTCTTCAATCGCCACCCCGAACATTGAAGCATTCCTCACTAATCGACTCGACATCCTTCCAACACAAACGCACACCAGCACCCATCCAAATCCATCGCCGCCATCAACCCCCACGACCTCACAATGGCCGACCAAGTCAAATACAACAAACTCCAAGGCAAATCCGTCCTCATCGTCGGCGGTTCCTCAGGTACCTCCCCACCCCTCTCCCCCCACAACCACAACAAAGCAACTAACCCTCCCTCCCCCTCCCAGGCATCGGCTACGCCATAGCAGAAGCGGCCCTCGAATCCGGCGCCACCGTAACAATCTCCTCCTCCAACCCCACCCGCATCAGCACCGCCATAACCAGACTCCAAACCTCCTACCCCTCCGCCTCAAACCGCATAAAAGGCCACGCCTGCGACCTCTCCACCTCCTCCACCCTGGAAAGCAACCTCGTCGCCCTCCTAAACGCCACAACATCCAACGGCACCGCACCCCTCGACCACGCAATCCACACCGCCGGCGACGCTCTGGCCGCCAAACCCCTCTCCTCCGCCAACCTGCCCTTCATCCTCCAAGCGGGCATGGTCCGCTTCTTCGCCCCAATGCTGCTCGCCAAACACCTGCCCGCCCACATCCGTCCCGGCCCGGATAGCAGTTTCACCATCACGACCGGCGCGGTGGGAGAGAAGCCCATCCCTGACTGGACGGTCGTCGGCAGCTACGCGACGGGTTTGCAGGGACTGGGGCGCCAGTTGGCGCTCGATCTGAGGCCGCTGAGGGTTAATGTTGTTTCTCCCGGGGCGGTGAGGACGGAGCTTTGGGATTCCATGGAGGAGGGGGAGAGGGAGGCGCTCATGAAGGGTTTTGAGGGGAAGATGGCGACGGGGAGAGTGGGACGGCCGGAGGATTTGGCCGAGGCGTATTTGTATTGTATGAGGGATGGGAATGTCACGGGGGCGTTGGTCAGTTCGAATGGGGGGAGTTTGATCATGTGATTTTTTTGAGGTTTTGGCCGGTTTGGTGGGTTGGGGAGTTGTTGGAAGGTAGCTTTTCGTGATCGGCACTTCACTTCTTGAGGAATGCGAGAGTTGCTGTTTGGCCTTTTTGAAACCCCAGCTTTCACGGCCGAGTCTTACGGAGATCGTGCTCGGTGTTTTATCTGTTCGAGTGTTGAGATCATCGGCGTGTGCCTCTGTTTCCTGCGCATTTCATGGTTTTGACGTTGAAGAGATTTCGTCGACGTTCCTCCTAGGCGTAAGTTGTAACCATGCAGGCTCATCACAAACAAAAAAAAATTGTCTATAGTACACTTTATCACTCACCGCGCTCGGAGACCCAGTTCGGTCGTAATGTATCAATTCGTGTAGCTTCTATCATATCCAATACCTCAATCCTCTCTTAGGGGTATATCCCAACGCCCATTCCCAAGCGTTTCCAAACATCACATCCACCCGAACCATTCCAATGTCTACTTGCCATGAACAAACAGTCTCCCACCGATCGGCTCCTCGGCCCTCTCGGCCAACTTCTCCCTCGCGCCCTCCTGCAAGCCACCAAAGACCAACTGCGCCTTCAGCGACCACTCCAGCGGAATGTTCCAAACCTCGCTGGCCTTCTGCTCAGGCAGCGGGTTGTAGTGCTGCAAGTTCGCGCCGAGCCCCTCGGCTTCCAGAGCAGTCCAGGCGGCGTACTGGTGCATAGCGCTCGTGTGCTCGGACCAGTCGGGGAACTTGTCGGCGTACATGGGGAATTTCGATTGGAGGTTTTTGACGGGGGCGGGGTCTTCGTAGAAAAGGATCTGGATTGGAAGAGTTTGTTAGGTTTGAGGATTACATGAGGAGATGATAGGCAACAGGACACTCACGGTTCCGTAACCGGCGCGGAAACCGGCGATGCGGTTGCCGGTAGACTCCCACTTGTCCTCGGGGACGATGGCTTTGAGGATGTCGCGGACGATGTCCCAGAACTTGTCGTGCTCGTCTTTCAGGAGAAGGACGAGGCGGGCGGACTGGGAGTTGAAAGAAGAGGGGACATTCTTGACGAGGTGGGTGACGATTTCCTCGATGCGGGCGTCGGAGATGGGGGAGTTCTTGTTGAGCGCGTAGATGCTGCGACGGTTGGTTGTGGCGTCGAGGAAGGAGAGGGTGGAGGCCATTTTGGGTTGTTGGTGACGGGAGATGGTTGTGGTTATGTTGCGGGTGAAGGGAATGAGAGAGGGTTTGGTGGAGGACAGAATGGGTCGGGTGAGGGAGGGGAGAGATGTCTTTTGTATGAAGGGACGGATGCTCTTTAGCAGATTGGACGATAGCGGGGCAGCCATTGCGGTATGTGGTGGGAGAGTGGAGTTGCTAACTAGTGGGCGGTAAACAAGGAAGATACTAGAAGGGAGAAAAGAGATTGGTCGAGGGTGGTGTGCAATCGCTGATGGAGATGGCGCTATATGGCGGAAACGGAATGATCCCCTTACCAATAAGGTATTTCCCGGACTTTACTGAGATTTCTGGGAGGGTGTTTTGAGGAAGTGGGATAACATAATCATGCATAAGAATTGGCTGTATTTTGCTCGGTCTCGGTGTTGATGGAGTTGAGGCTGCGCGGATGAATTAGAAATGCGAGCCTAAGATGACGCCACCGGAACGGAACTGTCGCCGCCTCCATCTATTTCCGGTCATATTTGAGCGACTTCGCCTGTAAAACGTTGTCAGCAGCCTGCCATATCTACTACATCTCGCAGCAGTGTGCAATATAAGTATATCACCATCATATCAATTGTCATGGAACATCATTTTCAAATTCGTCTGTCAGGATCGATACACGAACGTGAAAAAGAGCGATGCGCAATGTTTTCAAAAGAACATCCCAATAGATTCATCCAGGTCAAAACTCCAAGTATATCATGAAAAAGGAGATATCATTCCACCGCATCCATACAGAAAATCGCAACAACACCAAACTCGGAGGAAGAATAAGACTACAAAACATTCCATCATCCCCTCCCAACCCCCCTCAACAACCCCAAAGCAACATCCACAGCCTCATGCACCCTCCAAAGCTCCCTCTCCCCACTCGCCGCCAAATCCGCACTAACCTGCGCCAGTTTCCTCTCATAAAACCTCGCCTGCTGCGCCAACCCGCCACTGAGCAGACTCCTCAGTTTGGGCGAAAACGTCGTGGCGGAGTCCAGCGGCGCCTCGCCCAGGTATAATCTGTGCCCGAACTCGCAGGCCGTGCGGAAGGACTCGTCGTCGCTGGGGAGGGATTTGAGGCGCCGGCGGGAGCCTCGGAGGGTGCCTTGGGGTGTGAGGGTGGGTTCGAGGGTTTTGATTTTGGAGGGTTGGTTTTTGGGGCGACGACGATGATGGGTTTTGGTGGTTGTTGGTTTCTTCAGCGCTGAAGGCCGGATGGCTGCTAGGGCTGCTGCGCGGCGGCGTGTGGTTACTGGCATTTTTACGTTTCTACCTCTTATGATCGTTCGTATGGTGTGGCTATGACTTGGTAAGTACGCAAGTCCCGATGTAAACGCAAAGTCATCACCACAAAGACGGCTTGTCCGAATCGACGAACAAAGAAATGAAACCCTCCAAAGACCACAGCTCCCTCGAGTCCTGATCGCTTCCGGCGATTATCAAGAATTCCAATCGAACAAAGGATTAGTATTACGCCAAAATTGTGCACGTCCTATTCCTCCCGCTTGACCTACCTCTCCCATCTTGATCGAAATCGTTCTCATCACAATCAAAGCAACACCAACAGCACCATGCCTCCCATAACCCGCTCCAGGGCCCTTTCAAAAGCACCTCCAGCATCTACAACGAAGCCAAAACCAGCACCTCGCAAACCCAACAAGCCGAAACCAAAACCAAAATCAAAATTAACCAAAAAACCACAATCCCCCAAACCAGCAAAAATATCAAAACCTCAAACCCCTCCCAAGAAAAAAAGCAAAAGCAAAAAGAAGCCAACAAACCCCAAACCCAAGCCCAAGAACAAACCCCCTCCAGCACCAAGAAACCCCCACACCAACACCATCCCCGCCGAAGGCGAACATGACCAGCATGAAGAAGAAGACTGGGAATTAGCAGAATCCTACCGCATCCTCCCCTACCTCACCAGCCCCGATTTCATGCCTCCATACCTCCCCTCCAAAGGTCCCAGCAAGAAGGGAACCTCAAATCCGCGAGCCACACCACCAGCACGAATCCACGCGCGGCAACGAACCAGGCAAACAACCGCAGGACCTCCACCACCTCATCCATCCAACCCCATTAGATCCAACCACACCAGCCCGCGCGTTCCGCCCACCCCTCCCCCCTCCGCGGCCATAAGCCCAGCAGTGCCAGATCGCAGGCATTTGAGCGTGCATTTCGAAGACGACGAGGGGTCTACACTCCCGCCCAAACGCGGACAGAAACTCAAACGTGGCTCGTCTTCGAGCGAATCGATCAAGCTGGCTGATATCCCTTCGTATGTCCCTTCGGCTGCTGGGAGTACGACGCCCGATTCCGGGGAGGGGTATGGATTGACCGATGCTGTTCGCAATGGCTGGGTGCCATTTTTGAACGCGAGTGATGTCGGAATGAGAGGTCAAAATCTCCCATCCTCATTCCCGATCGAAGCGAACCCCCAAACCACCCAGCGCAGCCGCAGAAACCCCAACCCCAACCCCAACCCCCCATCACCAACACCCTCAACGCCCCTCTCCCTCCCCGCCGCTCAGGTTTTCAAACGCCCCACCGTCAACACTCTCCGGCAAGAGCGGGCGCAATTCCACGAAGCTCTGGGGGTGTGGGTGGTGAGTTTGGAAGGTGTTTTGGATGTTCTGGGGGGTGTTGTGAGGGAGATGAAAGGGAGGATGGGGGTTTTGCAGGCGGTTAATAGGGTGCAGAAACCGCTTAGGAGGGCGGTTTTGGGACGGGAGAGGGGGAAGGGGAGGGGAAGGAGGGGGAGGTGAAGTTGAGAGAGGAAGACTTTTGGATAGAACGTTGATTGGGCAGATGTATTTTCCTTTTTGATAGGTGTTCTCTGGTTTTTTTACCGTTGCCTTCTCGCTCTGTAGGCCTCTACACTCCTCTTGATTGCTAGACTTGTTTTCTCCAGCGTGCGCACGACGCCTCTCGTCCCAGACCGATCTAGGATGCAAATCTTTGAGAAGGGTGCTCGAGATCACGGCTTACGTCCGGCTGGTCCAGGGAGGTTTGGAAGCCCGATTGCCAGTGGCATTCGAGAGGACCGTTCCCCGAGTCGCACGCTTCTGCCATTCCATGCCTGTAGCATGATGATGCGGTCTTGTGGCCATGCATCGTTGAATCCTCCTCTTGGGCAGATAGAGCATGTCTGCGCTGTCTCCTGCAGGAAAAGTCGCGCCCTCTTCGACCAGTAGAGATTCTGGCTAGCAGAGAGTCCGGCACACCAGACAGGCTTCCTCCAACCAGTGATGTGAAGTCGAAAATTCATAATAAGTCGTCAAAACCCCCCAGCACCCTCTCACGCCCCACTCAAAACCAACTCACAAACCCTCCCACCCCTCTCACCATTCAAAAACTCCATGACACCCTCCTCGTCATCCAGCTCCAAACTAGCCTCGTACCCCCTGCGCACATTCTCCTCGTCAACCTTGACACCCCCCTCAACCAACACCCTAACCACACCCGCCACCCTCGCAATATCCCGCCTCGTGGCCTCGGAAATCTCATCGTTCTGGCTCGAATAGATCGCCTCGCTCGTGCTCTGCTCCAAGCGATTGATGCCCACCTCCGCCGCGGCAGCCTGCGCTTCTTCCGCAGCGTGCTTCTCAATCCACACGTACCCGTTCACGCCGAGGATGACATCCACCTCACCACCCTTAGTCTGCAGCGGGAAAATCTGCCTGCGAGCGCGCACAACACCCGCTCCACCGCCCACGCCAGCGACGGCCATGAAATGCCCATTCTTCAATTTGCCATACTTCAGACTGCGCGTGTGCAGCGAAGCGCTCCCGTCCTGGAACAAACCCTGCACCTCCGCGACCAGCAACTCGCCCTCCCCGAAGAAAGACCTAATATTCAACTCATCCACACTCGTCCTTCGGCGCAGAATTCCTCCGGGCAAATTAATCGAGCTCAGCAGGAGATTCGCCAGCAGCGGCGCCGCGACGTCGACTTTCCACCGGCGCGACTGGACTTCCACGATGCGCCCGATGACCAGGTCGCCGATCTCGGGTGTGTAGCGGGCGCGCAGCGGCACGACGGAGAGGAGTTTGTTGGTCTTTTGCAGCGTGCCCGCGAGAGTCGAGCGGATCGTGGTCGATTCTTCCGAGGCGAAGGTGCCGTGGCCGCGCATCCATTGGGGGTCGTCGGTGACGGTTTGGCCTGGTGTGATGATGTTTGTGGCGCTGCGTTGTTTGGTCGAGGGGAGATTGTCGATGTCCATTTCGTCCGAGGAATCGTCTTCGGAGAGCTCGGGGTCGCGGTTTTTGGGCGCTGGGGGAGGCGCGGCGGCCAGAGGGGGGAGGATCGTTATTGCCATTGTTATGGTGTGTATATGCGAGGTGGTTTTGTGAACAACGGCAGTTGTGGGTGTTGGGAGAGGGTAAGAAGAGGTGTAGAGCTCGAACTGTCAAGCTTGTACAAATTTCGGGCAGGGCAACGAATGACGCGCGGGGGAGTGTGAAGCTCACTCGCCGAAAGGGACAGAGGGACTGATGAGATGATTGAAGCAGCTGATGTAAGGTCGTCCTCTACCATACGTAAAAAATTATCATTGACACTGTTGCTCACCCAAATGCGTTATCCAAATAAATATTCTTAGATCCCCCTTTCCCCCCAATTTCCATGTCATATGAGCCAATACCCTAGGCCTCCAGACAAGTCGATCACACACTCATTCTTCCTGAATGACTGCCTCACAATGATACATATGGGCAACCGTCCTGATGTACATGCATGAATACCTTACTAGGTATCATCAACACCACCGAGCTGAACGCACCCAACCGAACGATCTGTCCCCTCCGTGTCCAAGATTTCCATCGATGCTTAATCGACATGCTAGCGTGAACCCCGGTCCTATCGTCAGACATATCATCTCAAAATCAACACCATACCAACATACCAAAGAAAGAAAGGGACCAACGAACGCACGATCTCCGCGCCACTGGTGGTGATATCATCCGACATAGCGTATAAAAATCGGCATCATGTCAAGGAAAGAAAGGAACGTGAAAGTTGACCTCGCTCAATGCTTCGTAATAAATAGAAATAGCTAGCTAGCCTCAAACTACCCAAATTCTTGGGTAGACAACTTCAATTAACAACCATCGAATTGCATGAAGTACGAACAAGGACCAAAACTTCACTCAGGAGGAGGAGGATGAAAGTAGAGAATACAGCCAGGGGGAGAGAGAAAAACACTACATTTCACTATCGTAGAGGATGGTTTGATGAAAAAGAAGAAAAAAAGTCAACACACGAGCAAGAATACACTCATAGAGAATGGGTTCTTCTCAATTTTTGCTCAAAAAAACGTTCCATTCTTCTTTTCACTTTTCCAACAGAAAACATAACAACACAAAATCGTGTAATCCAACAAGAAAGGGGAAAGCCCCAAAATCCCAAGCTCCAGGCCCAGAATTCCCTTTCCCCTTCTCTATCAAGCCAGCCCCACCGTCTACCTCCTGGCGAAACAGCACAGCAGACCCGTCTTGCCCAAGAACCACAAACATCCGAGGAAGCGGACGAAAGCCAGCGCGGCGGTGGCGTACAGCAAGGCGCGGAAGAAATTCGCCGTGCGGTCCGTGGCGCCCGAGCTGAAACCGAATTTGTCGGCGCTGTCGTTTGTGATGATGACGGCGAGGAGGGCGTTGGAGAAGATCCAGAAAGTGACGAGGCGGGTGCGGAAGGATTTGTACGAGTCCTCGAGGGTCTTCTTGTTGTCTTCCTTGGGGGCGATGTGGGGCGTGAGGGCGCGTTTGACGGTTTGCTCGAATTGCGAGTCGATGTCGGCTTGTGAGAGGTCGGCTTCTTCGATGACGGCTTGCTTGCCGTCGCCGGTCTTTTTGGTTTGCGCGGAGGGGAGGGCGTCGGCTTTGTCGGAACCCTTGGTGCCCCAGGAAACATCGTGCCAGTTGCTGTATGCGTAGACGTTGAGGATGTTGATGTAACTGCTTGCCACGAGGAGGTACTGCGGGAAGGAAGTGAACATGTGCCAGGGGTCCAGGTAGAGGAATGAGGCGACGAAGTAGAGACCAAAGGTTGCTGCAACGGCGACGAGAATGACACCGGCTCCTGAGGGTGAGAAGAAATCCGATATCACCTCAGATGTTTCACCATCGGTCTTGATGAAGCTGCCTGATGTGAAGGCGCGTACAACCAGGTAGATGGAGAGGACAATGATGTAAAGCTGGATGATGGCAAAGACGCAGAAGGACGTGATGTATGACCAGCGTGAACCCTTTGGCCTATTACCGAGCGCAAGGATGAATTGCAAGAGCAGGAAACCGAGGTAGATGTACTTCAGGACAGTGTTGACAATCGGAGTAGCGTCGTTTCCAAAGGGGAATGCTTTGTTGCCGTTCTGCGAGCTGGGATTTCCAACGAGATCCATGATAACCATAGTGGTAAGCCAGTAAGAAGCTTTAGATTGTTAGTCAGACGTTCAGAAAAGACAGGCATGCAAGACTCACCGAGAGCAAACCAAGTCATGATAACGTTGGCCAAGTTGTAAATGAGCTGAATGTGCAAGAAAATCATGCGGATGATGTTGTGGCCAGATCGGTACATGCGACCGAAATGCATCAGGGAGTAGATGGTAGCAGCGAAAGAACCGTTCAACCAACGACGACGCTGACCAATGAACTCAGCTGCGCCTTCTGGCACGTCAGTCTCACCCTTGGAAGACTTGACATAAGTCAGATGCCATTTGCTTCCCGCCTTAGCGACAAGCTCGAAACAAAGAATACGGTCCTCGGCCAAGAACATGTTCTTCTTGAAAATGTTCATACCCTCAATACCCTTGGGACCGAGCTGCTTGGCCAGAGTGTGATCTCCGTGGAAGTACTGCTCGAGAGGTCGGCCCATAATGGCGCGGAATCTGTATGCAGAGAAAGCACCCGGCAACACGGAGACGTAACCAAAAGACGACTCGAGCGGCTTGTCGAGAATATTTGAGATCTTGTACTCGAAGTTCTGGGCTGCAACGAGCGGGTTGACCAGGTTCTTCCACCCCCTTCCAAGGAGCGCGTGAATCTCACCACAAGATCCTCCAAGATCCTTGTCGTTGTAGAATGCCTCCCAGAGAGCGAGCAGAGCCTTGTGACCGGGCTTGGTACCAGCATCAAGCAGAATGCAGACCTCGGGGTTGAGGATGCGACCGAAAGCGGTGAACAGCCATCTGTGAGAGTTGATCTTCTTGGTGTTCTTCTGCTTTAGACAAAACATCATCTGCACGGGAGGCAGAGTTGAAGGGCCATCATCCATGGGGCGGATGAGCTGTTGGTTCGGGGTGACGGAGAGCTGGGTGGTGTACTCGAAAATGTGGGCAACGGTCTCTTTGCCGTCAATGTCCTTCTTCATGATACCGTCCTGGTAGACACCAATCGTGGCCAGCACGTCAAGGGTGCCCTTGTCGCAAGGGTCGATACCGTCAAAGACCAGGCATACGACAATCTTTTGCCAAGCCGGGCCTCCTTTGTTCCAGAACTCCGACTTCTTGATGTTAACAATATCGCGGATATTCTGCATAACACCGTGCAGAGTACGCGAGGTGAGCTCCTTGTCCTCGTTGTAGTAGGTGACGGCAATGAGAAGCTCGGTATGTCTGTTGTACATGGCCGGCCTGAGATTGTAGCCGTTCTTGAGCGTAAAGTCATTCGGGTCGCAAGTGGCAGCGGTGTAGCGCATGTGAGTGAACTCCTCACTGCCGCTCTCGAGATCATTCCTGTATTTTGCCTGAACGGCGTTCTGAATGGCAGATGGCACGGGGTAGTCGGCACTCAGGACAGCACCCTGAACGAGCTTGACCTTGCGAGTGGCACCACGCTTGAGAGCGCTCGCTCCCACTTCCTGTCGCTGCTGCCAGGCTTCGGTGCTGCCAGTCTCACTTCTCGAGTAGGGACTCGGTACGCGGTCTGGAGCACTGCCAAAGCCAGGGTCATGTAGGGTGGTGCCCGCATAGCTTGTGTCTTGGTAGCCATTGTTGTAGGGGGCACCGTGAGCGCCCATGTACGACTCTTCCAGATTGTAGCCGCGGGTATCAGGACCGCCAGGAGTGCCTGCACGGCTGTGAGGGTCGTCGAAAGGGCCATTGAAAGGGCCGGTGGGGTTGGTGTGAAGAAGCGAGCGTTCGACCTCCTCATCGCTGTCGTGCTGCGGTGGAGGTGCGTGATAGGGTTGCTGGAGGGTATGTTAGCAAGGGTTTGATTTCTGATGCATGTCTCGCTGTGTACATACGCCTGCAGGCGGATCGCCGTAGCCATCGTGTCGTCCTCCTCCCTGGTAAGCCATGTTGACTGCTGGAATGCACGCAAAACGAGGGCCAGACTAGGGTGAAAGTTGGAGAGGTAAAGGGCGGTGATGCGCGATGTGCGCGATGGAGATGGCGCGGGTGATGGAGGGTGGCAGAGACAAAGAAGGTAATAGGGTCGGAGATGAAGAACAAGTGCCCAGGTAGATGGGTAGGTAGGTGATTGTAGTGAAGGAGACAAAGGGCGGTGGTGGTGGGCAGGCCAGAGATGGAGCTTCGCTGCTTTTGCGGGCAAGGGCCTAGTTGTCGGTTGGTCTGGCAGGGTCTCTGCGTTCAGCCAGCCAGCTCAGCCAACCAGCCAGTCGTCAGTGAGCCAACTCCTTTATCCTGCCTGCGCTCGTGTTTCAACCCCAGACGCTCAGTGTGAAACTCGAAACGGTAGTCGCGCGAGCGAGGGAAGATTTGGTTTGAAGATGCCGTTGGAAGGATGCCTTCTGGAAATTGTCCTTGTTTTGTCGAGTGATGTGAATGATTGCAGTACTACTACCACAAACTAGCATGATGATCCCACATGCACATCTCTCTCACGTGTCTGATGCCCGTATTGCTTCTTGCATGCCCTACACCACATCCCCAGACTAACTCACTGGTTGTGGGACGCGTCACAAACGCTTCCCGGCCTATAATTGACTTGACGCTACCCGCCCGCCAAAGGAACCGGACCATCCGCCCTCTCCGCCCGTGAGTCTCTTTTACCAGCAAGCAGCAGCAGTACCTACCTAGTTAGCAGCAGCAGCTAGAAAACAAAAAAAGATACATCGGAAAAGGTACAGAACTACAAAACTACCTGACAAGGTATCCTGCCAACAAATCTCTTTTTCTTCAGTCGCACCTGCGATCTCGCATAGACCACGCGACCCACCGTGCCTCGCATGCTTGGCCGCTGGCGTGTCAAGAAGTCTAGGCGCTCCCTTGTTATTACTTACTGCTGGCATCGATCGCTGTTCAAATCAATTGAACAAGACGCCTCCCAAAAGTCTAGGACGCCGTTCGTTCCTTGACTCGTAAAAAACGCTTTCCACACACCCAATCACGTTGCCAGCTCAACTGCACAGCCTTGTCGCACAAACACCACAGTAGTTCACCGTGCACCTCGTACTCTTTCTAATTATAACAAAAAAATTAAACCGCCCGATCCGCCCGTTAACCATCCAACACCACAGTAGTAACGTTGCCTCCCACAGCAATTGTAAAAAAACAATTCGAAACCCAAATCCTCATGTCAACACCAACCCACCTCCTCCTCCTCTGCTGCCACGCCACCTACCGCGGCGACGGCAGCAATCCCTACGACGAGGCCACCTGGATCCTACAAGACTTCCAAAAATCCAACCCAAGCACAGGAAAACCGGGAGAACACCTGACGTTCCTCCAGCACATCCAAGCAGCAGCGGCGATTTTGGCTCAAGATCCTAGTGCTTTGCTGATATTCTCGGGAGGCAAAACGCAATCCCAAGTGGATTTGTCTGAGGCGGAGAGTTATCGGCGTGTTTATGATGTTATGTACAACAATAATGACAATAATAGAGGTAAAGATCCGGGACAGCAACAGCAACTGAAAGACCTCACCTCCAAACCAGCAGACCCTTCACTTTCAGCAAGAGTAGCAACCGAACCCCACGCAACAGACTCTTACCAAAACCTCCTCTTCTCCCTCCTGCGCTTCCACGCCCTCACAAAAACCTACCCAACCCGCATAACAATTCTCACCCACGCCTTCAAAGCACCCCGATTCCTGCACCTCCACGGTCCAGCTCTCAAGTACCCCTCTGGCAACTTGCGAGTTCTGGGTATTGATCCGCCTTTCACGCGCGAGGAGTTGCGGGATGTGGAGGAGGGAGAGAGGGTGCGTGGGTACGAGGCGTTTGAGAGGGATTTGTATGGTGTTGGAAGTGTTTTGGGGGGGAAGAGGAGGGCGAGGGGGTGGGTGGGTGGTGCTGGTT
>JAPHCH010000257.1:0-12173 GCA_030772445.1 Cladosporium sp. MBC 237
TGACCCCAATTTCTGGGACTGAATGTTCGCTTCGAGAGTTTTCATTTTCTCTTCCATATCCTTTCCTCGATCATTTGCGCGGTTGAGCTCCTCCAGGATCTTTTTTGACACCTCCTTTGCCATGGCGTTTTCGACCCTTTGGTTCATCACGGTTACCTCAGCATCATAGCGAGTATCTTGTTCTTGCTCTACAGCCTGGGCTTGTACCCTGATGCATTCACGAGCTTCCATTATTTCTCCTTCAAGGCTGGAGATCTTCTCCGAGGCGATTGCGGCCTTGGATTCGAGCTCTGTGATCTGAATTTTGGCTTCTCCGAGATACGATTCGAGTTTGGATACCTTTTCCTCGTCTTGTTGCGCTTGTTCGGTTGACTTTTGCTTCAATTCATTCAACTCTTGTCTATCCTTGTTGCTAGCCTCTTGTACCAAGCAGTGCTGGGCCAATTCCTGCTGCAGTGACTGGACTTGCTCGTCTTTAGCTGCAATAATGCTTTCCATCTCATTCACAGTAGACAGATGTTCCGCGCTGGCGTCTGTGTGCTCTCTCTCTAGGGCTCCAATTCTCTCCTTCAGACCAAGTATGTCCGCCGAGTGCTGACTTTGCAGCGTGGAGTTTCTTTCTTTTTGTTCATGTAGCTGCCTCCTCAGCTGTTCCTTCAGCCGGTCCTCCGAGGCTTGTGCATCCGCATTGCTCTTATCGAGCTCAAGCGCAGACCCCTCCAATCTCGTGATTTGTAGCCGAAGACTGTCTTTTTCTATCGATGATTCATCAAGTTGGGCCTTCAAATCTCTTAAGAGAACATCATTCTTTTGGAGAGTCTGTGACATGTTGCCTCTGATCTCTTGAAGTTCTTCACGCAAATCCTGCTTCTCTTCGGAGTCTTTGTTAGACCTGTCTTCCATTTCTTGAAGCTGTCTCCTTAGATCGCTCATACGTTGGGCTTCCGTTCGGAGCTCTTCTGTAAGCTTTTGAGTTGCCCGCTGGTATCCTGACTGTGTTTCACGGCTTTCTTGGTCTCGACGCTCAAGTTGACTCTTGAGATTCTCAATCATGCGATCGTGCTCGGTACACGCGTCACTCCTGGTGGGCTGTGTCGTATTGTCGTTGTTATTGTCTATTCCATGTTCGTCAACATTTTCTATCGTAACATCATCTTCGAAGTTTTCTAGAGGAGTCTACGAGGATCAGAATTGGGCAAACGGTGTCGCGCATAGTGAAAACGTACGTCTCTAATACCCATGAAGATTCGAAACATGCACCACTTCCGATAGAACGTGGTTATACTTCTCCCGGTGGAGGGGGCTCGATAGATTTGTGGTAAATAAAGACAGGGTCTATCCTTACTATGGTCATCCTCAAATGGGCGTCCGCAGCGTTCTAAGACCGAAAGCTGCTCGTTACTGGTGAAATCAGGCTGGCCAACGGGCTCTCTCCGCTGGTGCAATGCCTTCAAGATTGTTGCAATCTGGTCTGCAGCATCAGAATTGCCGACTGAACCGGGCTCTGTGAACCTGGCAAATAACTGGGCAACGATTAGTCTCGTAGGATCCCGGGAGCATAGCTCATGTGCAGCAGGAGTTCTGAAGCCCAGTGATACAGCGAGCTCTCCGAACTCTCGCCATACGTACGGACTTGGTTCGACGGCGGCTGGCTTATCTTTGTCATGCATTTTTCTCGTGGTGAAATTGGTCATCAGAGGGAAGTTACGGAATGCAAACAGCCAAAGTTGTTGATATGAAAGATTTCGAGCGACCTCAGAGGGCGACCCGGAGTGTGTACGAGTATCACCATTTGCGTGTTCGACTAGTAACTTATCTTGCTGAAAATAGGAACCCATCAAACCACGAGATACCGATTGTCTACCTCGGGGCGGCAATAAAGCCTTGAGAACTTTGGCACACGGCTCCAAGTACTTCAAGTCTTCGAAAAAGGTGAACAGACTCGGGATCATATTCCGAATGGATTGCAAATTCGCCAAAATCGTGCCGCGTTGTCCCGCATCCGTCACCTTCGTGAAGATCTTGTTCGCGGCGACCAGGTCCGAGATTGATTCAGCATCGGCGGCGGAATGTTGCGGTGCGAGACTTTGTAGTTTTTCAGCGCTACCAGCATCCACGATATCGCTCGTGTCTATATTCGCAGTGATGCTACTCCAGATTTCTGATATATAGGCGAGGTAAGCCAATAACTCCTGCCGAGTTACGTTAGTCTAAGACGAGATCGGCAACGAAGCATCCAACCTCACCTCGTCGCATTTCATGCAGAGCAGCCTGTGCAATGATCCGAGTTTCACAGGTGCCCATAGCCCGGGCCAAGGGAGCATGCCGTCGAAAGCCTTTGCGTAACGAACGTCCTTCAATAGCTGTTTGAGATCCTTGCGCTTAGTTTCTGTGAGTCTCGCCCACCATTTGAGCTCATTCGATTCATCGTTGGCGAGGTGATATTGTCGTATCTTATAAAAGATCTCGCCATCACAGGGAGCCCTTTCGTTGCAGTACTCTTCCGTGAGACGCAAGCAAGGGGAAGGCGGGAGATCTGTGCTTTTCATCAGTTTTGATAGCTTCGTTACATGTGTCGCAACGTACGATCGGAGTAGATCCTGGCGATCCACCACTGGTCGTTGGCATCGAGACACCTCTGGGCCGCTCTGATACGATGTTGGCCTGTGAGACATTTGAGCGAGCCAACGCCTAAAATGGGACGCGTCTCCCACGTTTGCGGCGGAGTGTCATGGAGCTGTTCTGGTGACACTGCATCGAGCTGGGTGTCAGAGGCCAGAACATCGATGTAGTTGCGCTCGTCAAGCCGTTGACAGCCTTCAATCTGGAAAATTCGACAAAGACGAAGGACGTTTTGAGGGGAGAATGCGTGGTTTTCGTCATGCTGCAGATCGCCTAGTGCCACCCGCGCTAAGCCTCTAAATTGGCCATGCTTCGCGTATGCAAAATTGCCAACGTCATCCATGGCTATACTCACTTGAAGCGTACATGTCACGAAGAGACCGTGGATAAAGTGTCTTAACACAGAGCTGGGCGAATGTATACTCAACCACGTGCATTCCAGGTTTTCCTTCCTGATTCCTGGAACGCGGGACCGAAATCCTGGATCACGGTCGTTCTTGGGCCGAACGAGGCAACGCATCACATATATTACACACCAGAACTCTTTCGTCTACAGTGCTATCACAAATACCATGGCGCCACGCAACCTTTGGCTCAGTCTGACAGCATCTCGCACTGCTGCAACGATTTCTGAGTATAATGATGCGTTCGACACACTGAACCTTTTGCCTTCTTCGCAGCCTTCGCTGACGGTGATGATCGGCAAGAAGACTAAATCTGAAGTCCTCGGTGGACTCGCCGATAAAATATCGAAAGATCCAATTCCGCGCTTGCACGGTCAGGCATACCTATACACGGATAGATCTAACAAAACCGATGCGCCTACCGTCTACGTTGACTATGAGTTCCAATCGTGGGACCATGCGCAGCCAAACGAATGGTCTGGCTTCGGCATACCACAGAAACATGCCATTGATCTCCTTGCGCAGAGCGGCGAGGCTTGGCCAAGGAGGAGAGTCGGTAACATGATATGTGGCCGTGGGATTGCTCCATTATGCGATACCCTCTGTTATTTCTCCATGGACTTAGGGGGGATCCGAGCCGTAGCAGCTTCGCTTGCCGAGCACTTACTCTTCAAGCCTTTTCCCGAGATCCCTTTCTCGGCTTTGCCTAGGGTCCTCGTGGTTGTAGAGACCATGGCTCGTAGTTCCGATCCACATGCTACTGAGGCTCGCATCCTTGCTATGACGGAAGAAATCTGGAGACGTAGTTCGCCCGATGCTTCTGAAGGTTTCACCACAGCGCTGAGAGCTCACTATTATGACGTCCGTGTAATTGGCTTGACCAAACGGAACAAACCTCATCAGAAATCCGCACAACTTCGGAAGCGTCTACTTCGTATCAAACGCGAGGTGCATCTGTCGAGGCTCGTTACCGGGCTCAGGTTTAAAAGGGATCACTTATTCGTCTTGGCTAGCAAATTGATCGAAAATGTGAATCCAGTGAATGCGGATCCATTGTCATTCGTAGTTGAATCAAGGCCGAGCGGATTCTGCTCGAGTGGCCTTGCGGGCCATATAGAAGATTTGATCTCTCTCATCCCGTCTGAAATATGGTTATGTCATCTGGTTGTACCCTTGCTTTCTTCGAGTCTGATACTTGCCTCGTATCCACCAGGCTCTCACGGTAAGCCTTTATCAAATCTCACATGGTTCCTTTGCTGATGTTCCAGAATTTCCCATAATGATGGTGTTCGACCAAATTTATCAGAGGCATTGTTTGACAGCAATCAACAACACTATCGTGCAAGAAGATGGGCGAACCAGCTTGATTCACAACCTGCGTGAAAGACTTTCACACGATTATAAGGAACTCAATGCATGCAATGAGAGCGGACCGGTCACGCAACACCGCCGGCGACTTGGCGATTTACATGAGTACCTCAAGTCGACTAAAAGCCACAAAACATGTTTTTGCTGTCTGCTTCGAGCACCAGAGAAGGTCATGTCCTGTGGACACGCATTATGTGATTTATGTGTTCGCACGTTCGGTCAAATGGATCCCGAATGCAAAGACACTTTTACAATCTCGGACTGCATACTATGCGGAGAGCGAAACCACAAGTCCGTCATCTCACTGATACCTGCGACAGCCGGTGTAAGATTGTTGAGTCTCGATGGTGGAGGTATAAGGGGGGTTATACCTCTTGTCTATCTTCAATATATGCAAGAGGCCATCACTGAACTACATATTCCGCTTCGCAGCATGTTCGACTTTGTGTGTGGGACGTCAGCAGGTATGTCGAAACCCTTAGGCTTATGCAGAGATAACAGTGATTTGCTGACACGAACGAGGCGGTCTGATTGCAATCGGCATCTTCTTGATGTGTTGGGACGCGGGCGAAAGTCTCGAGAAATTTGAGGAGCTTGCCCGGAAGACGTTCAATGGTTCATACGGTACTTTTGGGCGAATGCAGCAACTCGTCATCTCATATCTTCGTGACTGTAGATACAGCTCTCTCGCCATCGAAGAGTCATTCCAATCGGCATTCGAGGATCAAAAAGAGGTCGGCCTGTTTAACCCTTTGACAAACGACACAAAAGTGGCCATCACAACTACTACTGCGAAAGAAAGTGCCGCTTGTATCTTCTCAAACTACAATGGCGGAGTTCGGCCAAAAGAATTGGGTATGTGTTTCTCCCTCGGTTTGTGACTCGCAATGCTGATTTTAGTAGGCTATAGTCTCATTCGGGCAAAGAAACCAGAGAACGATATCCTTGTCAGCGAAGCGTAAGTCACGGCGTACCCCAGTATTGACAGATCTGATACTAATAGTTGTAGGGCTTCTTGTACATCTGCTGCACCGTGGTGCGTACCTTAAGTATTTACTTTCCCGAAAACTTCATTTCCTAACCGTCAACAGGTTCTTCAAACCCCGTTTACTCCGTAACCTAGGAACTTTCCAAGACGGTGGTCTTCACTATAATAACCCATTGAACATTGCGATATGGGAGACTAAATTTATATGGCCTGACAAAACAATCGACTTTGCTTTGTCAATCGGTACTGGTACCACCGATCATGATTCGCAAGCTTTTAGCGCGGATGCGTATTCGCCCGTCAAAGATCGTTTTCTGTCCAGACTTTATAAAACTTTCATGAAGAGTCTCGACGGCGAGAGGGTATGGAGAGAGATTTCCAACTCTTTGACCGATCGTGAAAAGGGACGTTTCCACCGTTTGAACCTGTCGATTCAGGGTAATGAACCTACTTTGGACGATATAATGGCAATCGACGCCCTGAAAAGGCAGGCACAGAACTGGATTAGCACCAACCGGAGGTTCCTGCCCTCGCTAGACTCGATGTATGCTTCGATGTTCTACTTTGAGCTAGCTGACTACCCTACGTACGTCGACAATGCATATATGTGTACTGGACACATATACTGCCGAGTCAACATGCCTCTGCAAGGTCGCCAACGCCTGTACGAAAAGCTTGACTCCACCGCATCGTATTTCTTGGTACTGGGAGAGCCCACTCGATGCGTTGACTTCATTCCCGCTTGTTCGGTGGCACCACCTTTCAAGAGGAAGATTCGATTTAGCGTAGAGACCTTGTACGATGATATTGGTATCACGCTTTTGGGCTTGACATCTTCCCCCACGACGATTAGCGGATTGCCAAAGACCGCGACGGAGCTTCTCAGAACGCAACAACTTCGATCACCGTTCGGGAGAGCGGATTGCAAAGAGGCGGAAAAAACATTGCCACCCACACCTATCTGAAGATCATACAACATTGTGCTTGTATCAACATTATGCTTTAAGCTGAGAAAGTCAAATGATCTCGTGGCTTGCCGGAGGCGCGACGATAGAAAAAGCAGGTTCCTTTCGCTGTTGGCAGGCGGGCGGACTCGGAGCTGTTTTTCAATCGTGCAGAGAGAATTCAATTAAGCGTTGTATCCAAGAAAGATAAAGAGAAATGCTCCATGGTTCGATGTTGTCCCATCCGATGTGTGCATGCGTCGTAAGCACAGACCAACGCCGACCGGCTCTACCCGGTCGTTGATGGCTCGTGCTCATCACTTCAATAGTGGACATCGGGTCGCTGCAACTTCAATAACCTTCTCAGGTATGTGCTTATGAGTTTCATATGACCGCAGCAATGCTTTCCTTTGCGAATTCCTCGACAACAAGGTGTACCAGCAGTCAAAGTTCAATCCCCAGCGAGCCCAGTCATCTAGGCAAGGCTCGCGGCGCCATATATTATCGAATCACGAAGATTTTGTCGGTTATGCTTTTGTCTAGCTCAATGCCACCACCTCATACTGCAAACATCCACCTGGAGACCCTGATTGGCAGGTGTTGATAGATATTTGGAATCACCTTTATTAAAGCTCAAGGGAAGACACTGGTTTGGCCAACTCTAGAGTACAAAGAAAGTGTCATTCGCTTTCGGCGAGAGTACTATGGACAATAATGCGAGTGGTATCCTGTAGCTGAGGTAGATAAACATCACATATATCTTCCTAAGTATGCAAGCATTGCCACAAATCCCCAACTTTCTTGCCAGACCTTTCAGCAGTGCATCTCGCACTCCAAGCCACGTTTGGTGTAAATTTGTCTACACTCCGCCACCATGACAGTCTCTCTCTCTTTCGCGCAGTCCCTGGTGTACTGATCGACCTAGACCCGTTGACGTGTTGGTGATGTAGAAGTTCGGGGATAGGTGCAATGCACCTTTGTCGTAATCCAGCACATAGAGCATGTAAATGGACATCAAGCGCTTGTGCCCGAGTCGAAACAAGCTCCTCTACGAGCCATTGCGCATGTGTTCTGGTTATAGCCCATGCGTAGGAAGACATTGGCGCAACGTCGAAGGCGACTTGCTGCTGCGTCGAACCGGAGGCCGTCTCGGCAGATTGCATTTGCTGGTAGTAATTGTTGAAACCGGACGTCAAGTTTGCCCAAGGAAGGGCATACGGGTCTGTATAAAGAGCTATCCGAGTTTGTGCAGTGAACTGAATACCATAGTGCCCAAGCCAGAGTATGTCCCAGTAATCTTTGCCGTACGGATCCCGTGAGCTGATGTTTTGCCATCGCCGTGCTAGTGTATTGCCTAGAAGCTTGGTCTGCAACCTGATCATAACATTGAAATCAACATCATCTTCGAGGAACAAAGCTGTTTCAAAATCCTTCTCAATAAAATGTTGCAGTAAAGTAATGTAGTTCATAGTAGCTTTGACCGAACCGATTTGGTACTCCAGTTTATCGCCTTGGAGGTATTCTATTGCGTCCTGATCGGATCTGGGGTCTCTACTTGTGATGATCAGGTCTATCCCAACGAGGCTTGCAGCTCTTTCAAGACCTTGCACCCTCCATGTGTGGACATTCTCAGTCAACACAAAGATCCCCCCAAATCCAAGGGTGGCGTTGTCGGCACCGTGCCAGGCCAGCTTCCTGATCCGTGTACCGACTATTGGCGCATGCAACTGTATGTGCACAAGCAAAGCGACGCTTGTGAGGGCGACAATGGTGAGGATTAAATTCCGGTACATGACGGTGGTGAACCGTGCTAGGCGTTAGTACAGACAGAATAATTGTTTCTTAGTAAGTTGACTACCGTTTTTCAGCATGCTCGCCTATCGCCGTCGATGGTGATGGCGTTGCGGACTGGCGCTTATGGTGCAGCTTCGCACCGCACAGGGCTGCTTCCCGTTTGCTGTCATTCCCGACCCTGAATCCTAGTTCCCGGATTCTTCACTCATGCATTCCTGGACTTCGAATCCTGGACGCTTGACTCTTGCATCTTGCATCTCTATCCTCGTTCTATATATTTCAATGTTGCATTTAAATTTGTAAAGGTCTTGGGCGATGTCAAAAGAAGCATATTATTAACACGTGGTCGAGAGAATTTCCGAGTGTCGGCACCTCTCAACACTTATCGTCATATAGCCTCTCCACCTATAGCTTCCATGCCCCGTTCTATGCGAGTCGCGGCTGGCGCCACCAGCGGTCCCACTAGCGTTCTCCGGCCCTCGGGCTTGAACCCTATTATCAGCCCTGTCAATGCCAGCAAAGAACGCTTCCGCCGCGCATTGGCCAGGTGGCGCCGAAAACAATCCATGGGTGAGATCGGGACCCGCGGAACCGCAGATATCATATCGCGTCGTTGCTAACAAACAATAGAAGATTATGACAGCTTTCCAGCCACCTCACTCACGGATCCTTTCGCTTTCAAAGCACTGAAGAAGGGTCTCTTGGTGCGATTGCGTAAACATCAGGAAGACCTAGACGGCCGCAAAGGAGCGCGCAACCAGCAAGCATTTGTTGCCATCAAGGATCTTCACGATCAGGTAAATGACATCAACAGTCTTATGGACGGCCTCAATGAGCTCAAAAGACTATATCGCACAAGTGGTCGTCGCGTATTGGCAAAAGCAAACGAAAGATTACTCCAAGAACAGAGGCACACCGTAGAGAGTGAAGTCCTCGGGCTCAATATGCGAGAGCCTCGTAAATTACTTAGGATACGTAAAGCCAGGGTTCAAAGCATCCAGAAGTCTATCGACTGGTGTGAGCGTTGTTTTGGTTAGTGATGATTTTCAAGTAATTCTCTCAACGTGGGTGTACCCGGAGTGGTTTGAAGTGCAAGGCGTTGTTGCTAGGTTAACGAGATTCGATAGCGAAGACACAGCATCAGATTGGCTAGCTAAGTTATACTGTATTCAGAGTAGAAGACACCATACTAAGTTAACCGAATGTTACCAGAAACTCCATTTCCCCAGATCTCCGAGCAACACGATAGGAACAGCATTTGTTCGAAGGCATGAAGGTGGTTGATACTCACGTGACTCAGCATCCCGTTTGGTCAGCCGGATATTCACCACTGCGGTAACGCTAGCTTACCTGTCTGCTGAGCTTGACCTGCTGAGCCTGACAACCACTACGATGATGATAAAGAGGCGGAGGAGTGCCATCAAAAAGAAAAAAAAAAAGAGCAACAGCACCACGCTCGGAGCGACGAAGGAATTGCAAGACAGGTAAATGCCGCGAAGAACGAGGCGATCCCAGACGACAGGTGTCTCCTCTGTGTCGGCGGAAACGGTCTCTGGGGGTGGATGCTGGCGAGCATAAGTTGGTGGTATTGATCGCTCGTCAGCCGCCGAGGTCGTGTGCAGGCTACCAGTGCACGAGCCAATGCAGACCGGGTATACCCGGTCTGCATTGGCTCGTGCTTCATCTCCTCTTCCGACCCTCGGACTGCAAACGTGCGCTACTACAGCGGTAAGGTATAAACTTTGCTGTGTGCGGCGATGCTGTCCCCTTTCGAGTTTCTGGACACTGTATATCAGCGGATAAGACTCAACCCCAAGCAAGCGCACTCTATTTTCGAAAAGGCTCGCGACGATCTAATATCGAATCACAAAGACGCTGTCGATTGTGCTGCTGCGTTGTTCGATGCAGCCACTGCATTCTATAAGGCTCCACCTGGAAACCCTCAATGGCAGGTACTCAATAACCTTCGAACTAGCTCTGACGAAGCAATACCTTCCAATGATGAGACACGCCAAAGGCGCGCACTGCTGTCTTTGGTGGCAATCTGGTCTTGGGAGATTGTTCTTCATTACGGTTGGGCTGATTCATCTCGGACAACCGTAGAGCTACTGAGGCAGTGTGCTCTGGCGTTCCCCGATTTTGAATCCCAGCTAGTACCACTCGCGAAGTACATAATGGTGCATAGGCATGAGGAGTCACTTTTCAAGTCTCGCGTGCCGAGCATCGGCGAGCATCACTCATCTTCGAAAGCGAATTTCGCACACTCACCACTGACCGTATCCGATATCCAACATCTTGCCTTCATTTCGAAGAATGGCAACGATGTCCCGTTCGTGGCTCATGGTGTGACGATGTATCCAAATGCAGCTGTCTCACAAGACGAGTTGGAGCGCCAGCAACGATGGTGTGGAGATGACTTCGGGTTCGAGGTACGCGGCAAGGCACTTGTCACCATGCGACCGATACAGACCCACAGGTTTCTTCTGGGCTACGACCGCTTCGGACTGTTAGTTCCTAAGAGGTTGGCCGTGATATCATCGAAGCGGAGAAAGACATCTGCGTCGGCAAAATCGCAAACTCAAGTTGACCAAGCGCTTTCTGCCTCGCTTCATCAACAATCTACAGGATCGAAGGCAGCGAAGAATCACAACGGTAGGAATCCAGTGAAGGGGAGAGTAAAGAAAGATCGGAGAAGCGGGCATGGAAAAAAGCCGGCGCGAGGAAGACAGGCGAATTCTGATTCACGGGAGAAAAGCCACAGCATGGGAGGGGATGCTAGTGAATCTTCCAACATCGAGAAACAAGCCAGCTGGTCAACCGCCTCAGGTGAAGGTGTTGAACGTGGAAGCGAATCCAGAGCCGATTCAGGACACGAACGGGATGAAGAGGCCTCTGACACTAAGCATGGCTCTCAATCACATGATGCTCCTCGAGGCAAGGCTACAGGCACCCGGGACGGTAGCTCGCAGCTGGGTCAATGTGTGAAAGGTGGTCCTAGAAGTCGCCTGACCGAGGTGACGAACGCCAGGTGTCCGGCCGACGGCATTTCTAGGAGCCAAATCATTCGTGACCAGCCCACTATTATAGGCGACAAGTCGAGCTCCAGAAGAGCGAACCTCGATGCGTTGGACCTTGCCACTGACACGAGATCTCAAAGCCGGGACCGCCACGAAACCTCCCTTGACCTTGCCATCCGTCGACGTCACCTAGATCTCGTCAAGGCGTACACAGATCGTGTCAGCCAGGACTCCGACGACCGAACCGAACACCAGGTCAGGAAGGCATGGTTGCGGCCAACCACGCGGTGGGCAAAAATCTATGCAGGTCCTGCAAGCGCCTTGGGTCACGGAGACTCCGCAACAGAGAGCGATGCAGATGTTGTTTACACATCCAGTCAGGAATTTCTTCGACTCTCACGACAAGGGAAAGTCTTCTCTAAGCCTGTAGTCATCAAGGAAAACTTCGCTGATGCCGGAGTTTATACCCTGGACGAATTTGCAACGCTGTTACTCGATAGATATCGTCATGAGACCCTCCAAGTCCGCGCACTTGGCCACAGCACTACCGAAAGCATCGATGTCTCGGCCTTTGTCCAAATTCTTCGAGCAAAGGCCGCACCCAAGCCTGGTAGTAGAAACTATGGTCTCAATGCATTGGACTTCCACGGCATTACTTCCTGTTCACGGCCAGCATTTACCCACCTCCTGCGTTATCGACTCTTGGAGACCTTATCTGAGGCAGCAGTCAAAGACGGTCCAGGAAAACGCGTCTCTAGAGGTGGAAGACCCATCCCTTTCGATATCACAGGATCTCTATCTTTCAACATCTTGGGACTCGATGGCGCTTTTTCCCCTCCACATATGGATGCACTCACAGGAACATGGGTGAGAAATCTTTGTGGCATCAAGCTCTGGATGATCGTTCCAACAAAGGAGATGTCAGACGTGGATTGGAGTGACTTTTACGATATGGGCTCACAGTGGGATCCCAACGGCAAAGAACGCCTCGTTATACTTGAGCCTGACGACATCCTCCTCATGCCACCGGGAGTTC
>JAPHCH010000262.1:0-14450 GCA_030772445.1 Cladosporium sp. MBC 237
CGCGCGCTTCGCGGGCCATTACAGTTTGATACCTAATATAGCTAGTAGGGTTTTCTAAAACGCTAAAGTAAAGAGCTTATCTCTATTACTAATAATTACTTTAGGTATACTATAGTATCGGGTAATTCTATCGATAAAGACTTATACTAGTAATTATACCGTATAGTCCTCGTTATATAGTATAAAATACGTATACTTTATAAGTTTGTCTACTATAACGAATATAGAGTCGTATTAGTTTCCCGTAGGTTCTTCGATAGATCCGGGTAGTTTAGTAATAAAGTCTATAGTAATTTCGTCCTAAGGTTTTTCTAGTAGGTCGATAAACTAAATATAACCGTATTTAGCGTATCGTTCTACCTTATTCGTTTAATATTCTATATATTACTTAATATAGGTTATAACCTTTTATCGTATTTATAGGAATATAAAGTTCCTCTAGATAAGTTCGACTATTTTTGTAATCCTAGAGTATCCCTTCGTAGGGTCGTCGTAGTATTAGCGAATACATTCTTGTTCTTAATTTAGTTAAACGCTAATATTAGATCCTTGATCTAAGTGACTACCGTTACGTAAGTCGTGAAATTAGGTAACTAAGAAGTCTAGTTTAGGCTCGGTAGAGAGGCTATATAGGTAGATAAGTAATAAGAGAAGTAAGAAGTAATAAAGTAGTATAGGGATAATAATTCGGTATCGAATAAAACCTTATAGTTACTATAAATAATGAGTTAAATACACGATATCGAAGATATCCTATATTCCTATATACTAAAGAGATTCGTACTATAAGTATAGTAATTAGTCGTGATTAGTAGCTTAGTAGTACTAAGCGGGTACTAATTAACTAATTATATTAGATTAGTAGCTTAGTAGTACTTAGTACTACTAATCCACTAATTATATTATATAACTAAAGGTTACGTTTTTCCCTAGATACCTAGTATACGGGAGGCTAGCCCGCCTACTTCCTTCTTCCTATATTATAGCCTAAGATACTAGTATATAATCGTAATACTATTCCCCCTCTTAGTTAGCTTAGTCCCCTAAGCTTATTAGATAAGTAGAGATTACCCCTATAATCTTATCTATATAGCTTTCTTCTTCTATTATACTAAAGGCACGCTCTAAGTCTAGTACTATCCGTCGTCGCTACCTATTCGAATTTATTAAATCCTTTAGAGAAATTATAGTAAAGAAGTACGTAACGTACGTAAGGTATAATCGTATATATAGGGTATATATTCGGTCTAGGAAGTATAGTGAGTATCTTCGTCGCGGGTAGCGCTACGACGTAAAGGTAACTTAGTCGGAGTTTAGGAGGTTATCTAAGGAGAAGGAGCGGCTACGCTAGTGAATACAAGAGTCCTAGGAGTAGTAGGAGTCTACGTTCCGTAAGTAGGAAGCTACTATACGGTTATACGAAAAGGCTCTAGAGAATCTAAAAACCGCTCGAGCGCGCGAGGAGCGGCTACGCTAATAGATAGACCTCGTAGATCGTCGCGCGGAGGAGGCTATCGTAGTAGAAGAGCGGAGTATCGAGGAGTAAGAGGCCGCCGAGGTAGTAGGAACTTCCGAGCTTCTCCCGAACGATATCGTTACCGAGGGTCTCGCTCTAAACCTCTTACTAGGTACCTAGAGCGCCTTAGAGGGTTTCGGGGACGAGTTCTAGGAGACTCCTAACTTCCTTCCCGCTAGTACCTAAGTTATCCTTAGTTACTTCGGTATATCGCTATTAGCCCTATAGTTCTCCTAAATTCCTTTAATTCTTACTTACGTTTCTTCGTAGCTCTCTTTTTTAGCTATACCGTAAACTTAGCTCGGCTCGAAACGTCTAGTCGGTTTCCTCGGGTTCTTATTCTATCGCCGCCGAGTCGAAGGTTTAATTCTAGTTCTTCGTTCCCTAGTATATAGAATTCTTAAAGGTAGGATAGGTAGTAGATAAGGTTCTCGGGGGGTTCCTATATATTTTCGGAATCTAGATATCCCTTCTATTTAATTAAGTACCTATCCCTATCCTATTAGAGGATTTTTTCTATATCGTACTAAGTTTCTTCTTATTCCTAGTAGTGGAATATTATTTATAACGGAGTATTAGGGTCGGCTAGCTCTAGTAGGGATATATAGAGTATAGGGTAAATTCTAGCGTCTTTAGGTAGTTTAAGTCGGTAGTTCTAAGGACCCTTCTATTCCTTAACGAGAAATAGTCCGACCTTAACCTAATCTAGTTTTTTAGTAGGTCTCTTAGTCTTGAGATTTTTAGTTAAGAGATATACCTTATCCCCCTTCTTAAGCTAAGGTACTATTTTTCTTTTATCGTATAGGTACTCTATTATTTTCTTTTATATAGTCTTGATTTAGTTACTATAAATATTATAAATATCCTTGAGCTATTTAGCTACGATTATCGTAGGTTCGAGTTCTAGGCTTTCGTAGGGTACTATAAATAAATTAGGGTCTTTACTAAAATTAGCGTAGAACGGTAAAGTCCTAATTATCGCTAATATAGTATTATTAAGCGTAAGCTACGCTATTAGTAATAGTATAACCCAATTATCCTAAGCGTAATTAGTATAGTATCGTAAGTATACCTCGAGTATTTAGTTTATTCTTTCTATCTATCTATCCGTTTATAGATAGAACGCCGTAGAAAGTTTGAGTTTGATACCTAATATAGCTAGTAGGGTTTTCTAGAACGCTAAAGTGAAGAGCTTATCTCTATTACTAATAATAACCTTAGGTATCCTATAGTACCGAATAATTCTATCGACGAAGGTCTATACGAGGGATTATATAGTGTATTCCTCGTTATATAGTATAAAGTAGGTATACTTTATAAGTTTGTCTACTATAACGAATATAGAGTCGTACCTATTTCCCGTAGGTTCTTTAATAGATCCTAGTAGCTTAGTAATAAAGTCTATAGTAATCTCGTCCTAAGGCTTTTCTAGTAGGTCGATAAACTAAATATAACCGTATCTAGTATATCGTTCCGCCTTGTTTGTTTAATATTCTATATATTACTTAATGTATATTATAACCTTATATCGTATTTATAGGAATATAAAGTTCCTTTAGATAAGTTCGACCGTTTTTGTAATCCTAGGGTATCCCTTTATAGAGTCGTCGTAGTATTAGCGAATGTATTCCTATTCTTAGTCTAGTTAAACGCTAAATTTCCCCTATATAATAGGGAATTCCTTATCCGTATCTCGAAGTATCCGTAGAGTTTCTCCGAAATCCTTAACGTTAGTACTAAGGCTTCCGTCCTTATTGGATTTTAGTATACTATACTCGATTACTTCTTTACTTTCTATATAGTCTAGTCGCCTACTAAGTATATCGGCTCGGCCGTTATCGCGTCCGGGTATATACTAGATTTTAAATTTATATTATCCGAGGAGCTCGGACTAGCGAACCTATCTTCGGTTTAATTATTTCGTCGTAGTAAACGTAGTTAAGTTCTTATAGTCCGAATAGATAATTAGTTTAGGTACTCCTTCCGTATAAACTCTCTAGTATTAGAGTACGGTAACTATAGCGAGTAGTTCCTTATTATAGATATCGTAGTTTTATTCCGCCGGAGTTATTTTTTGTAAATAATAGGCTAATAGATATCTCTACCTAGTATATTCCTAGGTTAGGTATACTCCTATTACTAAATCTAAAGTATCTATTTCGATTTATACTAGTATTTTGTCGTCGAAAATACGGAGTGTAGGTGAAACCGTATATATCTCCTTAAGTACTTAAAACGCCGTTTCCTAGTCTTAAGTCTATTTAAATAACGTATCCTTCTTAGTAAATCGAGTAAGTAGTATCGCGATCTTAGAGTAATTAGGTATGAATTTCCGATTATAATTCGCGAGTCCTAGGAAGGATTAAATGTCTTTAACCGTTTTCGGTATCGGCTATTCTTCGATAGATTTAGTCTTTACGGGATCGATTCTTACTCTATCTATACTAATAATAAAGCCTAGGAATTTAACGCTTTTCTTATAGAATTCGTATTTCTCGGGTACCGTCTTAAACGTAGTCGTACTAAGCCGTTTAAATACTACTTATACGTCCTTAATATACTAGTCGAGTAATCCTTTTATAAAGATAAGGATATCGTCTATATACGCGAGGACTATAATATTAAGGAGATCCCGAAGGATATTATTAATTATTTATTGTATTATAGTAGGGGCGTTTATTAGTCCTATTAGTATTACGGTAAACTCGTAGAGTCCGTATCGTAATCTAAATACGGTTTTCTATTCTTCTCCTTTAGCTATTCGTATACTATAGAAGGCGTCGCGTAGATCGATCTTAGTAAACTAGTCGGCTCCGACGAGCCTATCTATCGCTTCCTTAATATTCGGTAATAGATACCGGTTCTTAATCGTGATTACGTTTATTCCGCGGTAGTCTTAAACTTTCCGCTTTCCTCCGTTTTGTTTTGGAATAAAGAAAGTTAGTAAGGCGGCTAGTAATTTGGATTTATAGATCTAGCCCTTCCCCTTATATTTATCTAACTATTCCCTCTCGGCTTTAAGTTCTTCTACTAAAAGTGGATATAGGGGTCCCTATAGGGGCTCTTTACCTAGTTCGAGGTCGATTTTATAGTCCTATAGTTAATACTTAGGTAAGGAGTATCCTTTATCCTCTTTAAAGAGTCGTTTCTACTTACTATACTCTTTAGGTAACTCGGGTAGTACGTTAATTCCATCCTTACTCCTAACTTCTTTATAATCCGATTAACCTAAACCGGTATCTATCGGAGTTAGAAGTACTTCTATAATCTTCCTTTTCGACTAGGCTTATCTTCTAATATTATTATATTCCCTAGTCTTATCTACCTCTATTCCCTATTAGAGCGTAGGGTAAGTACGAGTAATATAGTTATACTTCTTAAACTTAAGTACTTTTTCCTTCTAATCTATTATTGGATTATACTAGTTTAACTAAGGTATTCCTAGAACGACGTCGTACCTAGCTATAGGTACGATATCTAGGGAAGTATCCTCGAGGTATTATTAATAGCCTATTCTTATCGTAACCGTCTTACGAGTAATATCGGGTAGTATTAAGCTATCTACGGCCTATAGCTAGTACCCTATTATCTTCTTTCGGGTTATAATCCCGTATTTCTTAACGAATTCTTCTAATATAAAACATCCGTTAGCGCCGGAGTCTATTATTATATTTATTATAATATTATTAATAGTAAAGGTTATACGGAGGACTTCTATATTAGGAGATAATACGGAAGCTTACGTCGAACTAAACTCCCGGTAATCGCTTCTATTAGTAGGGTTCCCTAGTTTTTTAATAGCTTCCTTAATATATCTAGGTATCCGTATTCTTTAAGTATATCGATATAATCGAGGTTCTAAGATCCGGGTATTTTCTCGCCGACTTATAGAAGCGTGGTTCGGAGATAGTCGATTATAAACTTTACTCTCCTAGGTTCGTTTTTAAACTCTTCCTAAGTTATTAGGTCGGTTACTACGATTTATACCTAGTAGATCCGCTTATAGTAGGTTCTAAGGTCTCCTACTTTATCTAATATCGCTTCGTTAAAGAATGTTCTATCTAGCGCGAGCTAGCCCGCTAGCGTAACGTCGCTTCCGACTAGAACCTATTCCTTTACGAACTAATCGCCTCGATACGTCGTTAGTACTAGCCGGTAATACTAAAACCTTATCCTTAGGTTAAGAATTATTTCGTCGAACTTAAAAGGATCGAGATAGATCTTTCCGCCTATTACCGGAAAGGCTTTCCTATAGTATTTTAAGATAATATTAATTATTTTCTTAACCGGTTTAGAAGCTTCGAGTACGAATTAGATATAGCTCTCTTCGTATTCGATTTCGTTATTAGTACTATCGTATTCCGACTCTTCTAGTATACTTACGTTAACCGAGTTAGGATTTTCTATCGGATCGTTATTAATTGTTTCTACCTCTACTTTCTCTTCCTTATCTAATCGGAGGGGTGAGATATAGATATTACTATTTTCCCGATAGATCGCGTAAGTATCTCTAGCTACGTACGCTATCTAATAAAGGATTCTATAGTCCGGGTATAAAGTACTTTCGATTAGTAGAATATTTTCCTTATTTTCTTCCCGCTCCTTTACCTCTTATCTAAGGTACTTATATATAGGACATCCTACGTGAATATAGTTTCGCTAATGTAGTTACTAGTGTTCGGGGTAGTTAAAGTTTCCCTAGGTATATCGTCTTCTAAGACGTTCTCGTTATAAGAGCTCTTCCTAGGAGTATCTAATTCCTCGTATTAATTCGTAATATTCCTTTACGGGGGTATAGTCGATATAGTTATTAACCTTATATTAAGCGAATCCGACCTTCTAGTAGTCGGGGTAGAATGGGTTTTCTTCTAGTATACTATATCTTTCCGTATAGTACTACGTATCGGTTAAAAAGATATAGCTTTCCGGAGTCTCGTCGGGGTATCCGGGCTAGTCCCGTAGCTACTCCTAAGTCCTTTCCGTTCCTAGACTATCTAATTCTCGGCGCTATTTCTTTTCGCGGTCGTGAATCTCGTAGTCTTTATCTTCGTAATCTACTTAGCTCGTACTAAGGTAATTAGGATATTCCTTATCCTAGAAGGAAAGTTCCTTCTTCTATTTCGGAGCTTATTATATTATTATATTAAATTCTCTAATCTCTATAGGTACGCTAGTAAAACCGTAGTATTATACCTAATAGGTTTTCTTTCGTTAGTATCCCGTTTAGCTAAGTATATAATAGAAAGCTTCTATTTTCTTTTCCTTAGTATATCGATTATAATTATTATCTAGGTAGATTACTCCGTCTATTAGCGTTCCTTCGTACGTCTTTTCCGGGTCCCGATTAGCCGTTAAGGACCTAGTTAGCTCCGGCTAACTAAGCGTAGTATATAGAACTATCCGGATAAAGTTATCCTTACTATCTATTATAGGTACTAGCCTAGTGCTATTAAATTCCTTCGGAGATCGAGTAGTCGAGTTAAGCTACGTTCGGGGTACCTTTCCCTTTAAACGATAGTCTCTAGCTATATAGCTTTTCCTTCTATAAGTATAGTAAGTAATTCCTCCTTACTTACCTCTATTATTCGGCTACTTCCTTAGCTTCGATAACTTTCGATCCTTATAAGTCGTAGAGAGATCTATAGGGTCGAAGGTACGTATATCCTTAATTCCTCCCGGGAACCCGAAGGTTCTATACGAGTTAAAGTTATATTTCTTCTCTATAGCTCGTTCGTAGAGTTTGTCGTCGATATTAATTACTATTCGGACTAATATCTCCAAGGTATTAATTATCCTACTATTACGTATTAGTTCGTCTTTAACGTTCTCCTTAAGTCCGCGGCGGAATATAGTTATAAGGGTATTTTAATCCTATTTAGTAACCTAAGCGTATTCCTAAAACTTAACTACGTACTTAGCTATAGACGTCTTCTAGCGTAGGTACTAGATAACTCGAATCGCTATTTCCTTATCGTTAGTAACCCTAAAGACGAGTCGTATATTCGTCTTAAGGTTATTGAAATTAGCGAATAATCTATTAGAGTCGCCGTCTATAGGTCTATTTTTAAGGAACTTATAAAGGTATAGTTTGATCTAGTACTAGGCGCGTCTACGTAGGAACGTAGTAGTAAATAGGGTCTTCTTTTCCGTTACCGTTAGATTAAAGAGGAAGTATATTTAGATCTAGTAGAACTAGTCCTTAAGCTTCTTACGATCTCTATAGTATAGGTCCGGTTTCTATACCTTAGAGTCGTCCCTATTATCGCTACGGCGTATAGCCGTACTAGTCTCACTTCCGTTAACGCTTAGTAGTATCCTAAGGGTATTTAAAGTTATTAGATCTTTGATCTAAGTGACTACCGTTACGTGAGTTATAAAGTTAGGTAACTAAGAAGTCTAGTTTAGGCTCGGTAGAGAGGCTATATAGATAGATAAGTAATAAGAGAAGTGAGAAGTAATGAAGTAGTATAGGGATAATAATTCGGTATCGAATAAAACCTTATAGTTACTATTAATAATGAGTTAAATATACGATATCGAAGATATCCTATATTCCTATATACTAAGAGAATTCGTTACCCTTACTTAGTTCCAAGTGGGAGCTCGCGCGCTCACCCGTGAGCAGAGTGAGTTCCTTACTCCTCTTACGGGTGAGGTCGTGAGTAGTTCACGTGGATCACGTGACTGGACCTGTGTTTTAGCTACCATGTCAGCGCTCACTCGTCCTAGAGTGAGCGCGGCTAACACTGTTAAGGGGTTGGCTAGTCATTGTTGTTGGTTCGTAACAATCTGTTTAAAGCGAGAATTGAACTCGCATCTAGTGAGTTTCTTAATGAACTTAGGGTTAGGGTTTTAGCTTTCAAGACTAGTATGAAAAGGACCGATGCTGTAACGGATGAATCGCTTATGCTGTTCTGAAACGGGCTCCATGAGAACAACCTTTCTTTGCGCATTTATCTGATTCTCTGAATCACGTACACCTTTCACTCTTTCTTTTATCATAGATCTTCTTCATTGCTGCCTTCTTCGCCCACTGTTCGCAGCTTGATTGGGACGGAACCCTTAGTCACAGATCAAGCTAGATCAAAACATCCTGATGGCGGTACGCTTGCTCTTGCATGACCTCCCAATCTCTATTCCGGTAACTACTCTCCCGATCCTCTTTTGGCGCGACGAAAATCATTTTCGCGACACTCGGGGTGCCTTGGTCGTCCATGATGAAAAACATCCAGTAGCCGGGAATCAGCACACCGGAATCGCTCGGAAGCTGGACAGAGTAGCTCTGCTCATCGCCAGAGTAGGACACTTCCAGCGGAACACGGCGCTGGTCGGTGTTCACAGTGTGGCTAGCGCTAGAGATGCGAACCAGAGAAGCGTTCTCGATATTGCCAGTGGCCCTGAACGAAATCGTCTCTCCCGCAACAACTTGCTCAGACACATGGCTACTGAACTCGGGCCTCTCGCGCTCTTCACCGCTTTCGGTCAAAAGGTAGGGAGGAGTGTAAATCTGAGCATCGTAGTGATTGGCCGAGCAGTTACCACAAAGCCCGCCACCTCCAGTCAAGACGCGGCCATCAGGAACCAGGATGGAAACAGAATGGTAGACTCGGATCATGTTGTTCTTCTGGAGCTCCTGAAAGGTGTCTGTTTGAGGATCGTACAATTCCGGTGTGAAATGCACGTTCTCTTCGTTGAACGCGATGCCGAATGTTTGCCCGCCGTGAATGAACACTTTGCCATCTGGTAGTACGACCGATGTGTGGAAGACTCGTTCTAGATGCATCTCACCGTTCTCCCCCGCTGGAACTACATCAGGCTCATCACCAGGCTCACCGAGGGTGATGACATGAGCATTTGCATGAGCTGGAGACTTGTCGTAATCCGGTGATCCACCAAAAGTCAGGATCTTGCCCGCAACGGCATCAAACATGACAGCATTGCCTGACATGGAGTCCTCGTCCTCCAGGCGCTCTCCTGCAGGCATCACATAGCCTTCGTCTTCAACGAAATACCAGTTCATTCTCACGCTTGGACCAGCTTGGAAGACCGTGTTGTTCTTCCATCCAAAGAGCCAGCCGTGATTGTCAGCTCTCCAAGGTCCTTCCATGTCATCGGTAAGCATGGGCCCGACCTTTGCACCGGGGAGAGAAGTCCATTGTGTCGTCGCAGGATCATATATCTCGCCATTCTTCTCAATGTTAGACCCGCCTGCCCAAGAGCCACCAATGACAAAGATGCGGCCATCAGACAGCGTTGTTTGTGCTTGATATCCTCGTTCCGTGTTCATGGCTGAGGCTGGCTCCCACTTGTCGCTGGTGGCGTTGAAAAGGCTGGTCTCTGCTGCATCGTTACCACCAGTTACGACCATGTTTCCTGTCCCATCGATGGCGATGCCGGGGCAGAACATGTCATGATGGGTATCAGTAACGACCCGTTTCGAGACAGTGTCGGTGCGAAAGTCCCAGCGAGACATGGCCGTCTTACCGCCTGGGGTGGCGTGAAACTGGTCATCATCCCACGAAGACCAAAGCATAACTTTACCGGTCGCCTCTTGAGCACCAGCAGCAGCAACAACAGGAAGGTCAATTGTAGGGCCCCAGGCGCCTCGTTTCGGGTCTTGCGGGATTGTGTAAAGGTTTGCGTAGACGTTGATCTCTGAGATACCCACCCACGAAGAAGGAGCATCATTAGCAGAGCTGGCGACAAGTCGCACGTAACGAGCTGAAGTCGGCTCAAATGCCGCAACACGCTGCCTATTGGATGTTGGCCACATGCCATAGGCGACAGGCTTGCCCCAATCTTCGGCGTCGTTGCTGAGATAGATTTCGTGCTGTGTGATCAGACCACAACTCGTATCAAGGTCGATTGGTGGAAGTACAACAACGGCACCAACGGCATGCTGAGTTTGAAGGTCGATAGTCACATTGTGGGAGCTTGATCCATCTTCACTGTGCCATGAGGTACCATTGGACCCATCAATGGCATTCTGGCAAGCATGTTCGCCGCTGCTGCAGGACAGGCGCCACTGCTCCCGAGTGACACGGATACCATTGACAGGTCTCGATTGGTCGTTAAAAACGGGTTCCCAGGTGGGCTTGTCGTAGACACCATAGCCAGAAACAACGCGCTCTCCGCGCATTGCTTCCTTCAAATAGGTATGTCCGGCGCCTGCGGACGCGACCAGAGCCGCTCCGGCACAGAGGAATCTCATGTGTATTGTTGGGCACGCGAGACCGAGAGTTTAGTGGTATAGAGTCGCGCACAAAAGAGGTATAAAGTTAAGAGAAGCAGTGCACGTTGCAATGCTTTTGAGAAAGCTTTGAATGTGGTGAAGACTTTGTGTTTGAGCATCCAAGCCTCTTTATATTCATAGGCAGGATCTTTGGACGCAAACTCGGTGCTTGACGTAGCCATGATTTTGCGCGATGTTGAAGTTGTGACCGATGTGGACGGAACATATTCATCAATATGATCACCCATGTTATCAGTGGAGATGATTGCAGTCACCCTTTCGAGTATGCGCATAGCGTCTAGTCTCCATGTGATCGACATCTGCTAAACTTTCTAGCTCTCGGAAGAGACGGCAGGATCAGCGGCACGAGCCAGTGGAACGGGCCTGTATGCTGCATACCGCTACCTCAAGGATCCACTTGGCTGGATAGAAATGTGGATGCTGACTTGTTGCCGCGTCAAACAAGACGTACTGGTCAGCATTATAGCTGCAAGTCTCACACATCGGGTGCGCTATGTTCCAGTTTTGTCCGTCGTTTGCTATTCAGGACCTTATGACCTTCGATGCACAATCAACAACTGCGCACACAAGACCAATTGGAAGGAAGGGTTCCCAACAAGAGCTTACTACCCAGACTCCACAGAGACCAAATCGAGCATACGGCGATGATTAACTAATGCTACTCCACAATGTCAATCATATGCAAGATCCACGTCTAGAATCTACCCGCGGAGGATCAGAGGATTTTACTGCCCGACCCTCCTGGATCTTGTCATCGGGTCAACAAGCTACTACAGAGATGAGAGCTCCTTGACCAACATCAATGCAATCCAAGTCCGAATGTGGGCCTTGACTCGTACTCTTGTCTCTCATTTTTTAGTCTTGGTGCGACAATCATGTTATGCTGTGGCTGTCCAAGCATAGAATCGATAAGTGAGTTCTCTCGAGCCACGGCAGTGCCATTGCTAGTGAGCGATATCTTGAGTCCCTGTCAAACGCTTCCGAGGTTAGCCAGTGACTAGCACGAGAAGAGTGATTGAACTGAGTAATAGACACTAGTGCGGATCATGAGTGCTGCTGTGCTTCCAATGATGACCTCGGCATTGTAAGCAAGAGAGGGTGCTGCAATTATTGGAGTGAACCATGATAGTGGGGCAAATGCAGTGATCGTCTTGCTCAGTATCTATACTGTTATGCTATCAGGGGTTGGAGTACCCATATCACCTGTATTATGACAGCATTTGATCAGGTCGCTCGAAGGACGCACAGAGAAGCGGTGGGGAGATTGCGGCGCGGCGCCTTCAACATTAAAAAGTGCTGCTCCTGGAGACTTTAATGTTCTGTATATTGTCTTCCAGCTGCCTTGAAACACAGGCCCTTGTTTTTGCAGAAGACTTCTGCTCCTACCATTATGGCGTCTTCTATCATTAGAAAAACGAACATACAGGGCGATATCTGGTGAGTTTGTTGTCTTGGGGTGTTCCAACACTTTTCGAGTTTCAGTGCTGATTGTTCACCACCCAGGCCTGGACTTCCCAAAAGGTTTCAATCCTTTCTGTTTTTCCAGATTCACAAGCCAAATGAGTTCAAGCAACGCTTGAAGAAGTTTACTGCGGACGGTCACATTACGACAGCAGAGCAAGCGTGCGAAATGAAGGAAAAGATTGCCGCTGCGAAGAAGGAATGCGACGCTGGCGGTGTAAGATCTCCTTTACTGCCTCTGCCAGGCGTCAACATCGCATTCTCTTCCACTGGTCTTCACAAGGTATGACGCCATCTATTCATACTGCTGAGGGCAATGCTGACCTGGGTATGCACAACCAGATGGGCAAGTTTGTGCAAGCTTCCGACCAAGAAGCCTTCAAAAGAGACCGGGAACTGAACAAGAAGTTTCGCAAGATGCAGCTACGCGGTGGTCTGTTTGAGAAGGGCATGTACGACGACCTTGTTGGGGAAGGTTGGGACCTTCCCGAAGAAATCCGCCCGGAGTTTAGGCCACTTGATGTGGGTGGCAAGAATACACGACAGATTGATGGTGTCCTCACAGTAACTTCAAGTGTGGACTCCGACATTTTGAAGCAGGTTGAACGCGTGACAAGCACCTTTGTCGAGGATGGCGTTGTTTCGCTTCCCTTAGCCAGGAATGGTCACGTTCGTCCCGGCAAGGAGAAGGGCAAGGAGCAGTAAGTCGGGAAGCCCTTCGTCCTCGATGCACGATCAAGCTAATATAACTTCCCATACAAGCTTCGGGTTTGCAGATGGAATCAGCCAGCCGCAGATCATAGGTCTAGATGACCAGGGTCCGCTAATGAAGCCTGCTGGAGAAAAGGAGCCAAAGCCGAGCAAACCTGGGTAAGTTAAAACCGTGAACCCTTACAACTAAGCGATAAGCGACTAACATTTGGCACAAGCATGATCCTCTGTGGCCACGAGGGTGATACTATGGGTCAACCTGCTTGGGCCAAAGACGGTTCATTCTTTGTGTTCAGAGACTTGCAGCAGATGGTACCAGAATTTGACAAGTAAGAGAATCATCGCTAAGTAATACATCCATCACTCTTCGATTAATCTGATGCTCTCTCTAGCTGGCTCGATAAGAATGCGCACACTGCACCTCTTGCCCAAGGCCACGAAAAGCCCGCCGAGAAACTTGCCGCCCATTTGATGGGACGCTGGAGGAATGGAACGCCTGTTCACGAGAGCCCCGACAAGGACAACGACCCAGCACTGTTCGCATCGAATAACTTCGACTACGAGCCTCGAGAGAAGCATGACAAATGCCCTTTTGCCGCTCACACGCGTAAAATGAGACCCAGGGCCGACCTCAGCCACGACCATGCTGTCATTATCCGCCGCGGCATTCCATACGGACCCGAAGTCACCAGCGAAGAAAAGGCAACGAAGGAGACCAAAAAGGACCGTGGTCTCCTGTTCGCCTGCTATCAGAGCGATATTCGCAACGGCTTCAATTTCTTGACAACTCGTGAGTCTCCTTTACCTGAGAACATAATGGATTTCGGAACATGTTCGTGTTAATCATCCAAAATCGTAGGGTGGGCAAGCAACCATGCTTTCCCGAACCGCAAGCACAAGTTCGTTGGAGAGCAAGGCCCGGGCATCGATGCCATCGTTGGCCAGAGGCAAGAGCATCACCCGGAGCGCTCGATCGGATTGCCCGATGGCAAAGACCCTACGGAGCACCGTATGAAGTTGGAAAGCTGGGTCATTCAGAGAGGCGGAGACTACTTCTTTGCTCCTTCCATTGAAGCGATTACAGACTACCTGACAGGGCCTAGTGATTATGATACGGCTGCTTTAGCGAAACCCTAACTATAATGTCCCGAAGGAAATAGGGCAATTCCTTTAAAATTTGTATAAGGCTTCTAGCGGCTTAGTAAAAACTAAGAGGCAATTCCTTTACTTTTTAAGAAGTAATTCCTTTAAACTTCCTATACTCTAATTTACTTCAAATTTTCACTAATTTCAATCTAGCTAAATTCGCTAGTTAAATTCTTTTTTTAAAGCAAAATACTAAATAGAAAAGTGTGTAGTTAAGAAGGAAAATTAGACTAGAAGTTTTGATATTCCTTAGGGTTACGTATAGTAGCTAATAAGAAGCTAGTATCTTAGAGTTAGACTTTCGAGACTTTAGATCAAGCTATAGAGGTATACTAACTTTATGTAATACCCCAGGATGGTTGG
>JAPHCH010000267.1:0-10821 GCA_030772445.1 Cladosporium sp. MBC 237
TAGTTGGCGCTGTGCTTGTTAAACCATAGGAGTGGTGATTCAAGATTTGTTGTTGCTGGCACTAATACAACGGCGAATACCTCGCTGATGGCATACTCGCATCTGTCGATTTAAGGATATTGTGAATGGCCGTGTCAACGTCGTCATGGGGATTTTGCAATATGCGGCGGTATACCTGCTGCGGAGCGGACTCTAGCAACGACCGGATCAAAGACAACAACTCGCGCGCCTCATCACGCTCTCTTCTCAGAACATGATTCTCTCGAACTAGAGCTGACCAACGACTCTCCCCCTCTTCAGTGTTGTATTCACAGTTGATGTGCTTTGCTTCACAGCGTGCGCATACAGGTCTGCTGATGTCAGTGTCATACCAGATCAAGATTGCATTTACCAAATGTCGCGACGTACCGCTGTCCTTCACACTAAGCAAGGATTAGCAATTCGAGGTCATAAACTTGAGGGTCCTGGGCATGATAACGCTCACTCGAGACTTTCTCCTCTAACAAGCTGTGCATGCGTTTTTGATGAGGGTGCGTTTTTGCCTGAATCGAGACTTGGCGGGCAGCTCCTGGTGTCCACCCCCATGGTTATTGTCGCTGACAACTACCCGATGCGTGCCTTCTGCTGACATAGTGGCTACAAAGTAGAAGGGAGTAACCATCGAGCAAGGACGGTAAGCACTAGCGCTCGAGGAACAGCAGTGATTAGCTAGATGCTACTTTTGATACCAGGTCAGCCCCCACTCACGAGTATCTCCAACTTCTAGGTAACTAAACGTCTTGATACGTTTTCTTTCCAAATTGCGCCGCTTACACTATCACTGTCTAGATGCTGAATTGTTTCTGCTCGAGAAAGACTATAGCAGAGAGAAAGCAGAGCTGTACATAGGCGGACGGTGAATGATTTGGTATGAGTGAACCTAAGAGACTTGACATCAATCAGTAAATATAGGAAGACAAATCGGATGGTACGGGATTGACGGGCCCTACACGTGTCGTAGGCGCTAGGTGGCGGTAAGCGTGATGCCTCTTCCTCGTAAAGTTGACATCACGACTCTATTGACATTACGACTTTATGAATAGCCGCATGATATAGCTATGCGAGGCGTCAGCCGTGTCGTCACAGCCCTAAACTAATTTAACTTATCAATGATTTGTTCCTCGCCAGCCAACAAGAAGCCGTTTGCATCTTGAATGAACTTGGTCTAGCAGGCAAGACGTGTCTTCAGTGCAGGCATTTCCCCATCATGCAACGAATACCGCTAGTAAACTTCGGTATCACTCCTCCTTGAAACGTTACACATCTCTTAGCTAAACCGTGGGAGCCCTCGACAGGCTAGAGAATGACTCCAGGTTGCTGCAATGCTAGTTAAGAAAGGCGCTAATGTTAAAGTCTAGGGCGGAAACTTCGGTAACGCTCCCCGGGCTGCCTGTGCGGGAGGCTACGAAAAGCTCGGGGCCATACTGCTTGAGAAGGGTCCTCTGCATGCTGAGGGTACTCTTCTCGGGATCCCATTTAGCGCCGGAGCATTTAACGACCGCATTGTTTTGGTTGCGATGTTTGCTAATTTCAATCACGAAAGAAGATTTGTGATAGTAGGATGTGGTTCTGAGTCTTTTTGTAGGATCCCGCTGTCTATGGCTAAGCGCGTATATTTACCGATTACGTATGAGTTACTTTTTGATCCGTTCGGACAGCTCCGCGCGGCCAAGAAATTCTACTATCAGCCTGCTTGTTATGCTGCGGCGTCTCAGCGGTTGCGATGTTACCACTAAGCCTTGGTAGCATCGATAGGGTGATACAGCGCTATCCTTATCCAGACGGATTGTGCCATAAACTTTAGTACGCCCGCCGAATAGACGCCAAGTCATAAGCAGCCAATGCGCAAATTGTCTCGATCGACTATTTAAACCTCTAGTGGCATTGGTACTGCTGATGACGCCAAATGAACCGGGTAACGAGGTTATAGACCTTGCTTTAAAAAAATGTCTTATTAAGGTATTGCTACTATCCCCAAGCTCCTCGGCCTCTAGAGGCTACCTGTCTCATATTTCTGCTCATACGACTTTTATCGATGATCTTCGCTTCGCTTTTCACTCTCAGCTGCATAGTGATAGTCTTTCATGGCTGCTAGCTCCATCTTCTTTCCCGATCTGCCTAATACCAAGTTTGTCAAAAACCAGAGCTAAAGACCCAGAATAGTCTACGGGGAACGCTAAACGATCCGCGACATACAACTCTGGCGTTCTAGCTTGTGATCGCACCGCAACTACTGTGCAATTTCCCGATGAGCGCTGCGCTGGATCCAGGTGACATAACTCGTAGAGAGACGAGTCAAGCGTTATGTCCAAGTGTCTGAACGCCCTCGTCATCCTCTCTTTAACGCGCTCGAAAAGAGTGTGGCCGTGGTACTAGGGAAAGACGACCCAGGCCAGGGGAAGTTGAAACATCTCTGGGTGTCTCATTAAAACACTAACAACCCTCCGTAATGAGCTTATGTAGTACTCGTCGTCGCTTAATGAAGAAGGGATGCCCCTATTGCTTCCTAGACGGCTATGATTGATGCTTCTAGATGGCAAGTAGCTGCTCATTCGAGCAACCAAGATGGCAGACCCCGGGCCGGTTCCCATGACCACAAGACACGAACATCCGTCGAGATCATGAGTACCGATAGCAGACCAAGGTTCGTCAGGCTCCAGGATATTAATTTGATCAGTCAGGACATTCAGAATGGTCTTCTTGCTGTTAAGCGTATGGTAGATGGATGCCGTGGCCATTGCGTGATATCCCTTGTACCACTCCTCTACCTTCTGAAAAGGGGAGGGATGTGCCAATGATCGAAGTCAGTCGAATTAGACGGATGCGTATGAGTTCATTTGGATGTAGCGTCTCGACTCTGAGCTCGTGAACGCTAATGAAAGCCGATGTTGTCTGGAAGTGTAGAGGATTACTGGAAATGGGTGGTCGGTAAACGAGGTGATCGGGCTGATCTAGTACGTGAACACTGGAAAACCAAACATAGGCCAATGCACTGTATTATTTCATACAAAAGAAGGGTAATGACAGGTCGTATCTGTGCCCCATTAGGCAGACAGCGAAGCTGACATAGTATGGAAGAAGGGTTCAGAAAAATCATTTCAGCTTTCTATATTCTTCCGCGCAATCCCGTTTCGACTCAGCGACGGCTGGCCGCCACTGACAGCGTTTATGCGCGTACCCATTCAACAGGCGATCCCGTTCTCCCCGCGGCCTCCCGGGGCTTACGATCCATTTGGGAAAGCGAGCATCGTAATGATGTAAGAGCTCTTAGGCGATCTGTTCCAGAATGCCGCAATATGTTGTCTTCACTCACTTACATATACGGCAAGTCTCAACAATCACGAGCCTCACAAGCGCTATCGGCGCTGTAGGTAGTCTCAGGCCTGCGTCTTACAGTGGGCAAGACGACAATTAGCCTAATGGCCTCATCTCATTTGGCTAGAGGCTGCTCTAGCCCTTTGTGCACTGCACTATCTAGGATCTCAGTTGGAAAATTCACCAGTGCTCCGCTCCTTTGCTGATAGATCTATTTCGCAAGTGATATCACCTTTAACTCCGTGTCATTGATGTCGGTTCGCATGTTCAATCAATCTGTGGCCAAGTAGCCGTGTAGCCGTAGTTCCTTGTTCGGTTGTCAAAGTTCAGGTCCTCTGGCATTACAGAAGTGAGTATGTCAGGTCGATGTTACTGTCTCGTCGTCTTTGCATTAGCGCCCCCCTGTGCCAAGCACGTCAAACGTGTGGCTACATTACAATGCGCCCGTAACGCCTCATGCATTCATGCGCGAAGCTGTCTGACTCCATGCTACGTCCAAGCAGGAAAAATAACTGAACAAGTGACGTATTCAGCATCGGTAAGAAGTATAGCACTGCAGAGTGCGGTAGTCTGACACTGCATCATTCGTTTTGGTCATGCTGTTTCGTCACTCGATGTAGCCACATCCATTGATGAACGGCCTCAGCGATGCCGGACTGGAACGTAGCTACTTGCGGTATGTCGCCCCCAGGCTGAGATGGTTGGGCAAGATCCAAGTGGGTCTTTCGCATATTCCCTGCGTAGCAACGTATTTCCCTGATTATATTCGTCGTTGGCATGGAATGACACTGCTTGCTGTTCTCGCCGGAACGGTGTGATTCATTCAAAGCCAACTTCCACAAATCAACACGGGCGGCTATACCTCTTGCGTCTGCATCATGTTCCTTTCAATATTCTCTTCCATATTCGACGCTTGTAAACCCGCAACGATCCTCTTGGCTTGGTGATAATTATACAAGGCAATCCGGCAGTCGCAAGTCTGGTGGTTCAACGCGAGACTTCGGAGATTGTTCAGCTCTCCGCTAAGGTCCCGCATCTGTCTCTTTAACTCGCCGTTTGCGGCAGACAAGTGGTTATACTTTGACTCGATGTTCCGGACCATCTTTCGCTGACGAGAGCGGCATTTTGCTGCTGCGACTTTGTTCTTCTCGCGCAGTGTCAACTGTTTCTTGCTGGCTTTATTGACCTTGGTGTCGGGTGGTTCTTCGCTGCTGCTTTCGGTGCAGTGGCTGTCTTTCCTCGAGTCTTTTGACCTTCTGTGCTTTTCGTTGGCCGCGTGACGGGCCCGGACGGAACGGTCGTATTCTCGTTGTGCTGGTGAAAACGAGAGGGCCGTGTAGGGGAAATTGTAGTCGGTAGAAGCATCTGTTGAGATTGATTGACAGCTATCAAAGCCAACAGAGCTAATGGGTCTTGCGTTCGAAAACGTCCAGGAACTTGTGGAGCCCGCATCGCGTTCTGAGATGTTTTGGCTGCTTGTGTTCTTGTGATTCTCATTTGCATCCGACCATATATTGGACGGGTCAGTCGTGTTTGGTGAGGACTCTTGATCTAGAGAGGGTAGGTTCTGGCTGGGCGGGAAGCTCTCGGCAGGACTAGTATACCAGAGTCAGCTGGCTGTGGGATAGCATCAGGAACTTTCTATTTCACCTACACTGTCCCACCACCAATGTCGTTCATGGAATTCCAGTTGACCTCTGGCGCAAGCCCTAAAAGCTGCGCGTGGATGCTATTGGCTTTACCGTAGAGGTTCAAGAAGACTCCAGGCTGCGAGTCTCCAAAGCTGCTAACGAACTGACCCGTCTCGGGATAAGCACAGACCGTATCAAAGCCGTCCATGTCCTTTCTTAGCTTCCAGTGATAATTATGTCTTTGAGTGTCCTTCATATGGCCTGTACTTTGTAGAGAAGTCAGTTGAGTAAAACTGGGAGACGGGGTGGAAGGAGCACCGATGGAATGGCGGGTGCATGAATAGACGGTCGTTGCCTTTTGTGCACATCCGTATCTGGGCGATCAGTTGGCTCCTCAATTGGGGTTGGGATCGATGTGCAGCTTGGGAGGAATTTCCTGTGACCCACGGTAATAGTGTAACCGAGGCAGTTTCAGGCTAAGATTGGTTGTAATATTCTTTGTGCACTCCTGGGTGTCTACCCAACACAGCACCATAACTTCTCGTCCCGGGCGACTACCCCAAAACGACGGCAAGTTCACCGAAAGAGGCCTAAGGCAACCTTTCTGTCAGAGCTTGGGGCGCGGCAGATGGTCATCCGGAGAAAGCTCATGGTCTGGCTGCTGCAGACACAGACCAAACCATGCAAGCACATTTGTCGTGTTGGGAACACAATCTGAACGATTTCAACCTTGCAGGAGCCCTTATGATGTAGCGTGTGGGGTTGTGGAAGTGAAGGATCAAGCAGGAGAAGAATCGAATTGGTGCGGAGTTCTGCCCGTGTGGCGAGAGACGGAGACGGACATCACCCCGAAGCTGCAGGTGGAGGTACCAAAGCGATGATCCAAGAATGATGGCACTCCAGTGAGATGCTTATCTTTCGCATAGTTCGAGGCAGGCTGTTACGTGCTTGCAGCTGATTTTGGCGTAAGTCTGGGTACATCGATCGACAGACCCAAGGCTCTGTGTTCTACGAGTGATTTTTCTACTAACTTAGTGATATGTGATGAACATCCCACCGCATGACTAAAATTCATACTTCCAGGCGTTTCATGTGAAGAACAATTGCAGGGCTAAGCTAAATTGCTGCGTAGGCAGAGTCGCTAACACGATAGGAGGCTCGGGAAGATGCTGTCCTATAATGTTTGAGGTTTGGCCGATGACGTCGGCACCCACTTCTTTGGGGCGTAAACTCCTGTCGGTTCGGCAGGCTGCTCATTAAAGTTATAAAACATGAGGCGGCAGGCGGGGGGATAGCATTTGCACGGGAGGCCCCCATGCAATAGTGCATCTGAGGCCAGGTTTGGTTGGTTTGCTCGCGCGTGCACAGGCAGGCCAGATTGTCGGAGTTGTGACCGCTGCCGACGGAAATCGGAGCGGTCTTCATGAGCCGAGATAAACGGCTACGCTGCTACTATCAGCCAGTGGCAGTGTACATAAGGCTTGATCAGTAGAGCTCAACAAGGTTTAGCAGAGTGCCCGGAGTGGGGTCCTTTAGAACCTCGCTTGCATCTCAGCGGCTCGAATCACGTACAATCCCCGATTTCCTCTTTCATCCGGCAATCAGCCTCGTAGCTGGGCAATATCTATCGAACATCGTAGCGTACAGGCGACCCTGAAACCCTTCCAGAAAGGTCTGTTCTAGAAGTCACAGTAGGCTATATCCTTACCAGTATCTCACGCACGTCAGGGCCCAATCTTGCCATACCCTAGGTGACACTATTGCGCTACTGCAAGGTCCAGGATGCTGATGCTACTGCAACTACTCGCTTTTCCCGATAGTTCACAAATCGTCCTGTCCTGATGATATCACCGAACCGGGATGTTGGAGTCCTGATCGTCGCCGTATTGGCCAAAGGTACACTGGCAACTCGTTACCATTGCAAAGCCAAGCATCGACAGGCCAGGCATTCGATCGACTGACCACTTTCCAATATGGGCCATTCCGACACCTGTTTTTTTAGACTCATATCTGGTCCCTACTGCATAAAGCGCTGCGCCATACCCAGCTTTCCTCCAGAATATTCCGACTTTTCGCCTAGTTTAGGAAGACTCATTTTACCGTGTTTCTCAGGGTGTCGCTTCTCGATCTCTAGATGTCCTAACACGAGAATCGTGATTAACTGAGCACAACCTCCAGATATGGACATCTCGGCCAACCCCCTTAAGCGCGGACAACAACACACCGATCTCGCTGACTTCAGATCATGTGAGCCATTGATATCATTCCACCAGACAAGGAGACCGAACTCAAGGTCTATTTCAAGCGCTGAGAGCGGTTCGCTTCATAGTCTACACCAGCCGGACAGGCGCGACTCTGGAAGATCCGAAAAATCTCAAGATAACGTTAAACGCGCCAGAAAAAGAAGCCTCAACAGCGAAGAATTGAAAAGCGCATGCCACCAATGTTAGCAGAGGAAATCCAAATGCTCAGGCTTGCGGCCTATCTGTCAGTTTTGCAGCGAGCGCAATCTGCCTTGTACGTGGAATGGAGCAATGGAAAGGAAGAAATCGCTACAAGTGCGAAGTGCTTGTCTGCGGTGCCATAAGAGAAAGGGAAGATGTTCTGGAGAACGGCCAGAGTGCACTTTCTGCCGAGATCGAGGACTTGAGTGCAACTGGGAGGCCGCCGATGGTGCAACAAGGTGAGTACTTTGTCGCGCGTTCCCAAATCGATCAGTTCTGACAAATTGCTCTCGCAGGATGTCAGATCTCAAAAGACAGGTTCGAGAAGCAGTTGAGCGTAGTAAAACTACAGAAACGCTCCTTGAGGCGATGCGAGATGGGATAGACGAAGAATCGACTATGATGCTGGCAAGACTACGGACCGGGCAGGCGGTCGAAGACTTGATCCAGTTGATCGAGGCGGAAACGTCGCCCTTGCATGTTTGAATCCAGCATGGTGGATGAACGAGTGCCTACGAGGCCCGGCAAATTAATGTGACGCTGCAAATCGTAAGCGTAGTATGAACCAATCTGACTGATCTGAGATATTCAGCCGAATTGTCTTTTGCAAGAGCTATAAAGTCAAGGTAATCTGGCGTTGCCAGTTCAAGTTCGATAGTATTATCGGGCTGTTTTTCACGAGCGGAATGCGAAGAGGCAGAGCGAAGGTATGTTTGCAGACAGAATCGGATTCAGAGCTATGTACGGACGGGAGTTTCAACCCAGTGGTTGATCCTATTGACAGGACGTACCAAGAGATGGGTTGAATACAATCTCTTTAATTTGGTGTCACCATACACTGTCGTAAAGAGGCTTCTGTCTGTGCCTTGAAGGCAACTACTGATATGTGTATGTAGCTGATGTAATGGAGGAAGAAGGGATCCGATGACAGCGACGACTTGATTTCGACCTCACACTGCGTTTGACTTCCTACAATGCTAATTTACTTAGAAGTGATGTAATCCCAGAATGACCACTTCCAGGAGCTGGAGACTTGTTCCTATTAGATGTCTGGTCTCATGATCCGACGATTACATAATTCAGGATTCAGGATTCCGACTCTGAAAAGCGCTAATCTCTATAACTCGGTGTGATGACACGGGATGGTTGGAACGCGCGTAGCGCGTTGCGGATAGGCCGCTCTGCATTGGCAGGCGCGGCCCGCCGACAGAGCAGGGTACAGATCAAGAAGAAGTGGCCAGGTCTACTGGTGTCTTTTAACATGTGTATCTTTGATCAGACTGACGAATTGTAATAGGATACTGCACGTACAACCGCCCCAAAGCCGCGCAACACCGTCGAATCAGGTCGTCCCACCGCCAAAGTCTGTGAAAAAGACCTGGAAACCCTGCTTAGCAGACAAAACGAAGTGATCTCGTCATATAGCTCATTCTTGCACACTATGTGCTCTGCGGTTGCCGACACGGCAACGACGATCCTTCGTCGCTTGAGATGCGGCGATTTTGACGAAGCGTTCATTATCAACAGCTCGGAGATTCCCCAGAGTCATGTTGACGCAAAAAGTCACCCTTGGGCACAAAATTCTTGAATACTTTCGCCATTCAGCAGAGAGAAGAGCGTGTTACTCTGAGCGCGGCGATCTCTTCGGCAAGAGGGCACTGGGGTAGTTACCGCCCCCACTACCGGCCTTATGTGGTTGCCATCATCGCATGCCTTAGAAGTGACGTTGGTAGTGCCAAGGTATGCTCTGAGGGACTTCCCTCTATTCAATTGGCTAGTAATGGACCCATTCGCAGCATGTCGCAAAAATTCTTCGCGATTCAGTTCATCATCAGAGGTCAGATTCAACGCTAGATGCTCAGAGCACAGGATCGGGCAACAAGGACGACTCGGCTACATTACTAAGCGCTTGAGGCCAATCACAATGATTTGCGGCCCCGCATCTGTACCAGGCGTCCTGTGGCGCTCCTGCCTTCGCCTTTGCCGCTTCTCTGTGCATCCAGCCCACATGTCGGATGAAGCAACATAGGCGAATACAGTCGGGTGCAAGGCTCGGCGGGGCCACCTGCAGGAAGCTTTGTAGCATAGCTCCCAAACAACCGTGTTGGCCTTTGGCAGCTGCTACCCAACCCTCGTTTAGACGCCTTCGGCATACTCGTGACCCATACCAAGCGTCCAATGGTGGAGGGGAAGAGCAGTTGCCGCAATGAACGTTAACAACCTCCGCAAGGGCCGAATGGCCAGTTCAGCTTGCTCGAGTTGCCGCCGTAGAAAAGTGAAAGTAAGATGATCCACTATGCGAGACCCTACGATAGTGTGTAAGCTTGCGGTCAAAAAAGCATCGCTAATACGCGCTCTGATAGTGCTCTGGCTCGCGACCGAGTTGTGAGCGGTGTATAGCCAGCCAGACATCCTGCAATTACGTCGTGGAAGAAGGCATGACTCCGCACGAGCACCTCCGCTCGCGAATTTCTCAGCAAGCCGACGAAATCGCGCAGCTGAATCATGAGGTGAAAGAAGGCATAACACGACAAAAGCGTCTCACTTCACACCTTCTACAGCAATCCAAAGAGATCGCCCAGCTCAGAGCCATTATGATGACCATGAAGAACGGTACAGACGAGAAAGCTACTGAAATTCTTGCTAGGCTGAGGTTGGGCGAAAGTATTGAACAGCTGTTCAGGCTACTCAATGGTGAAGGAGAAAGTTCTTGATAGCCATGGGTTCTCTGGTTATGGAACATATATCATGGTGGTTTATGAAATTTGCAAGCAGCGAGCGGCTTTCTTGAGGTCACTGGGGCTGAAGGCCGACCTTGCTCGAAACCGGTCTAAAATTTTTCGGCGAGAAAAAAGATTGACCAAATGTCATGAGTGCTACGCGGACGCAATGTTGGGCTAGGAGTTGCGGCGGGTGACGGCTGCCGGGGCGTAGGTCGTCGCTAAGCCCAGTGGCTCCCAAGTTTGTTCGAAAAGCCATGGAAGCATTCCAATTGGAGATTCCTCACATAGACTCAGTGACAGGAGCAACAGTCGTCGGTGTAGCGGCAAGCGGCGCACGGCAGCGCGCCTTCCCGCTCCTCCTTGCCCAGCCACTCAAGTCACCGAATCGCACGATATCGGCCGCTCGTAGCAAGCAGGCTTTCCTTGCAGTCTCGAAGGTGAATGCTGCAGGCAGCCCGTCTTTCGTGCGCAATCACACGAGTTATCTGGGGGAGTTGTTCAGTATGACTTGGCCAAGGCTAGACAGGAGGGCCGTTTCCTTGCAGGGTACCTCGATATGCCACCAGAAGTGCGAAACCATTCAGTATGACACTGATGGCAATTCTGTTGCGACGCAACAAAAAAGGTTGGGACCAAAGGACAGCAGTGGTGCAATGGTCCTAGTGTTCA
>JAPHCH010000307.1:0-10102 GCA_030772445.1 Cladosporium sp. MBC 237
AAAGTATACTGAAATTAACTTTTTACCGGGTGATGTCAGGGACTAGAGCGGCTGCAAAACGAACGTGAGCCATAAGTCATGAACCCGGCTTGAGCAGGCTTCTCAATGCCTGGAAAAGCTGACAGCTGGAGTCATGTCCATATTGCAGAGTGTGACAGAAAATGGTATCGCACACACTGTTCATCTCGTCACGAGTCATGGGGACTTCCAGAAGAAGCTGACTTCGCGCAGAAAACCCCAGACACGAGACTTCCACGACCTTCTTTGCATAATTCAAGCAACATGCGTTCACATTCGCTCTTCACAGGGCTATCAGCACTGCTCTTTGCACCAAATACAGGCGCTCAAAGCTTTGGTATCGGAGTGTCCCTCTCCAGCGGCTATGCGTAAGCTTGTTCCACTAAACGATACGAGAGCTATAGTCAAGGGCTGATACTGTGACACCCATTCAGAACTATAAGCGCATAATTTGCAGACGGAAATTCCATTGACATCGCTAAAGTCGAGGGAGGTGCAGCTTATAAGACTTACATGCTTGGATCCCGAGAGCCGCAGCAAACATCTAACTCGGAGCCTGTAGCGAGATATTGCCCATTTTCTCGAAAGATCTGCCATTATTGGCCACTCAGGCAAAATCAAGAAACAGACGCTCTCGCTCTTATGCTGAAAGCCCTCATTGTAGCTGCCGATGCCACCCTCGAGACGAGGACCCATTCAGTGGCTGTAGCCGCATATGACACTACCCTTCAATCAGCGAAGGAAGACGTCTTGTCCGCTTTGAGAGATCTCGGGATACACGGGCGAGACCGTCTCGACCACGTTGTTCGACAGGTCGCTCTCACTATCCGGATAGAAGGAAGTTGTTCATACGGCATGTTCAAGGATGATCCTGACTACTACGAGGATCCTGAACAACTATTGATGAGTGTTGAGTATACACGGGATTCTTTGACAGTCTTTCTCTGGACCGAACACTGCGGTGCGCTATCCGCTGTCACTAGGCTGAGCTCCCGTGAGCTCGGTCACGATGCGATGACTGCCTGCAGAAAGGCCAACCAGAATGAAGCAGACTGTCACACTACCCTCAAGAGAGCGCTCCTTCACGCCAGTGACGTACCGGGGCGCCCGAAAAATGAGGAGATTGGCGCAGTGCTGGTGTTCGGAGAACAAGCCAGCGACAAATTCTTGTCTACTGCGATTCGTCAGGCCATTGAAGAACGATTCCCGAACGGCGCATCTGTGACGATTAGGCGTGCGGAGGAACTTTCTCCTGACCCAACTTTTGCAGGGTCACGAGCAATGTCAATGGCAGATCTACGAATGAGGGAGTACGAGCTGGGAAAGCAACAATCTTGCAACGATGAGTTGTAAGTGGTAACTTCATCGCAAACAAGGCGTTTCTCGAGTGTCACTATTAGAGATTCTCACACCTTTCGGGGTATTCAATGCTACGAATACACGCAACTCTCCTGTACAACTTGCACGCATCACCCAAGAGCATCTGTTAGCTTCTGACAACCTTGCTTGCGAGATAAAGAGATAGTTTCATCTGGTATCATGGTCCGCAATCGACACGAATGCATACGAGCTGCCATGTCATGTGAAGCACCGCTGTTTCAAGTGGATATTTGCTCCCTCTTTTGTTAAATTGAAGACAGTGAAGCAGTTCGCCGTCAAGGTTCTCTTAACGGCTTTGGAAGTTACTTTTGATGTCCCCAATCTCGGGACTGTCCTTGGATAGATGCAGACTCTGTGTGTGCAATGCGCCTGTGGTCGTGTGCGGTGCATCAATGGAATGACAGCGAGTCTGCAGAGATTGTGACAGCGCAGGCGATGTCAAGTAGCTTTGGTTTGTCCAACCAACAGGCCGTGGTGAAGCTGCATGTACTTGAGAGACTAGCTGGGAAGGCGAGGGGAACCAGACAGAGGAGATCTTCATAGTTCTGAAGACTGTAACGAGAGCACCAGATAATCTTAAGGCCGGCCCTGGCTGGTTGAGAACCCGGGCCCTTGACTAATGCGTTTGTGAGGAATGATCGGAAGCCGAAGGAAAGGTGCTGGGAGACGTTGCAAGAAGATGTCTGAGAGGTATGTCATATTGTCGCCTTCTTTAGGCGAGCGGCTTCATGGGGGCTTCGATGCTGTGTGAGCAAGCTAACATTGCCCTCCCACGCATTCTATTTATCTTAAAGACAGTGCCTGAGAACCAAGTTTGGGTGCACACCGAAATGAATCCGGACCCAGACATGAGGGAAAGCGTCTTTGCCATCTCAAAAGCCGATGTACTGAGGTAGCGGAAATCTTTACCTGGCTGTTTGGCTGGACCAATCTCGCGACCAATAGCTCAGAATGATTGTACGATTTTCTCCCGAAGTGTCGTCTCCGTCGGCTCCGTGGCTGTGAGGCGCCAGGAATATCCTGGCCGTGCAGCTGTATGAGAGAGCAAGATCACCATCTTGTCGTTAGTCGCACGGGCGCAATCTCCGTCGGAAGGACATATCCCTATTTCCTTTCGGCTGGGAACAATACACTACTCCTACTACTCCTACTACATCCACCTCCAGCGAGCGTTGGCCTGACGATGCAAGTCTGTTGCTGCAAGCTCTATCAAGGATTGCTCTACATGGGCATGCTTCTACTGATCCTGCCGGCCTTGGCAGGAGAGTAGGCTGGTTTAAAGTTTCACATCTGACAGCACAGTCCTCCGACACGCGTCAAACGTCACGTCAAACGTCACGTCCGATGGGAAATGCCTGGATCCCCAGGATTACGGTGGAGTGGTCTTCCAATCACAAAGAGATAAATGAAGATCGACGTTTTCAAGCAACGGGACTGTTCCACACTTCCCATCACTTGAACCCTTTGGCCTGCAGCCCAAACAAACTCTGCGATTCTTTCTCCGGTACCTTGTCTTTCATTACTCTCAGGTCCAGCGGTGCATCGAATCTTCTAACCCGAGTCTCTCTTTGGATCATCGCCGCAAAACTATCGGACATCGCCACAACTTCATCCCCAGTCTTTGCTCGCCTCTTCAAAGTCGCAACCATGGGCGATTGTTCCTCTCTCTGCAACAACTTTTCACCCAGTAATTGGGCACTGAATAGCCTGGTCTGCACCTCTCGCTCAGCCGATACCGCAGTCGACACCCCGAATGGACAGTCCAATGCGCAGTGCGGTGATTCTTTCACCCCCGAGATTGACATCTGTCAGGTGCAGATGAATGTCAAAACGAGTGGTGAATCCGAGACCTATGTGGAAGTCTGGCTTCCCTCTTCGAGTGACGACTACAATGGTCGCACTATGAGCACCGACAACGGTGGCGTGAACGGCTGCGTGCACTACGTTGATATGGAGTATGTGTCTGGAAAGGGCTTTGCTACTATTGGCGACAACGCTGGCCACAATGGTTCTTCCTTCGACGGTACCTGGATGATGAATGCCAATGAGAAGATCGTCGACTGGGCCGACAGATCCCGTCATGCTTCCATTGAAATTGGCAAAGAGCTGGTCTCCGAGTTCTACGGTCAGGACCCTTCATACTCTTACTACATTGGCTGCTCTGCGGGAGGACAGCAGGGTCTGCATTCAGCTCAGTATCACCCGGAAGATTTTGATGGCATCATTTCCGGTGCACCTTCCGCAGACTTTCAAAACCTCCAGGCCTGGAGTGCTAGGTTCATCCAACTCACGGGATCTGAAGGAGATGATTCGTACCTTACGGAGGATCAATGGGTTTTCGTACAATCTCAGATTGAAGAGGATTGCGATGAGGCCATTGACGGAGTTGCTGACGGCATCATCGAGGATCCCACCATTTGCACTTTCAACTCCAGCGCTCTCAACTGCGATGTCAGTGATGATGACAGGTGCTTGTCTGGCACACAGGTCGACACTGTGGACGGTGTCTTCAAGCCTCTGATTGTGAACGGCGAGCTCCGGTATCCCGCCCTTCTCCCTGGCTCTCAAGTTGACGCTTTTCAGCTTGGTCAGTTGTCCGGCAGTGTGCAGGGCATCGCTCGGGACTTCTTCCGCGCTGTTCACAATGACTCGAGCTTCGATGTCACCAATGTCGGCGAATCTGATTACAGCGACGCTTTGAACCTTGACCAGCGCATGGGATACCCTTCCTCGTTCAACCCCGATCTGAGCGGCTTCCGTTCTGCTGGTGGCAAGCTGCTCATGTACCACGGCCTCGCTGACCCTCTCACCTCTGGTTCCAACTCTCAGCGCTACTATCTCAATGTTGCAGACCGTCTTGGCCTTGATAACAGCGAGATGGACGAGTTCTTGCGCTACTTCCGTATCTCTGGTATGGCCCACTGCGGCGTTGGTGGAATTTCTGGAGCTGGCGCTTGGATGTTCGGCCAAAGCAAGGCTGCTTCCGGTGCGGACACCAACATTGTCGACAAGCTCGTCGATTGGGTTGAGAATGGCAATGACAACGCTCCGGATACTCTCGAGGGAACCAAGTTCTGGCAGGACAGCTCTTCCAACGGTATTCAGTTCACTCGCAAGCACTGCCGTTTCCCTTACCGCACCACCTACACTGGTTCTGGATCTGGCGATGATGCGGAGAATTGGACCTGCGAGCTCATCGACAACTGGCAAGACTGCGGTGCTGATGCGTCGCCTAGGCTTTGTGACTAGGCGAGCGAGGATTGGTGTGAAGAAGATCTTTCGTATTCTCCTTCTATTTGCTAGGAATGGGTTTTCTAATACACAATATTACTGTACACCATAGAGTGAGATGACTTCATCCAATTAGATATCCTGATTACCGTATTACCAACCTTACTGGATATAACTCGAGTTGCAGTGGCCGATAGACAAGTACCACGATTTATCCGCGGTTGTTAGAAACCCAAAGGTTATGATCATCTCAAGCATGCCTGCTTCAGAAAGATCATCGAGTGCGGGTGAACACTTTCTTAAGAAGGTCTGTTACTCTGAGCTAACCTGGTCTGGTGCCTCGAGCTGAAGGAAGTATCCTGCCTTATGAACTCCTAGCCTGCATACTTGGATACATGTCGGTACAAAAAGTATATTTTCTGTTATCACGCTACAATTGTCTTGCTATTAGTGCCCAAAAAGCCAGATTCTTTCAGGCTCGATTAATCCAACAACGCACTCCGCTCACTAACGCTGCCTCCATTACCGTGACCGTAGCCGTTATGCCTCCAAGCAATCCACGCTAGCAATCCTTGCACCATCGCAAATACCAAATTGTTGATTGTCGCAAACCCAACAGACCAATACCAATTCCTCAAATCCACAATCCAATACCCTGTCAACTCCTCCTGAGGAAGTCTCATCCTCCATACAAACGAAAGCCCAACTAGCAAGAAAACCACAGCCTGCATCACCAGCCCTCGTACACTGAGGGCGTCGTCATTCGAATTGCCACCAGAGCTGCGCGACCTCTTGATCTCAGACGCTTGAGCCCTCAAACCTGCGAATCCTAAGATCTGAACTATCGGGCCGATGAAGTACAGCAATGGGCCGAGGATGTAGAGGACGTCATACCAGTCGCGATCCCTCCTGGCGTCGGAGTCGAGCATGATGAGCGATTCGGCGATGATGGGACCCAGACTGATTATCAGGAAGATCAGGTATGCGACTGTGGCGAAGCGGGTTTTAGCCGGTCGGGATGGCAGGAGCGTGAGGATGTGGTAGAATCTGGGAAGAATTGCCAGGTCAGTCAGGTCAGGTTATCTTGTCGACTTCGGCGGGTGCACAAAGATTGGAGGATGCAAGACGTACAAGAAAAGCTGCCCCAGCCAAGCGACAGTGTACTGCACAAAGTTCAACCAAGCTGCCACCCCAGGCTTCTGCGGGAAGAGGAAGGTGTCCTGATCCTGATTGAGCGCACCCCAGAGCAGCAGTGCGAAATTGTTTGTCAATACCGGGGACCCCACCTCCCCCGGAGGCACGCAATTCTCTATCATCCTGACAAAAGCCCAGCTGGAAAATGGAAGATCGAACTTGAGGAAAAGAACATTTCAATTGGTGCAACGGGTGTCTACCATAAGTTCACCAACAAAAAGCCAAACTTTGTCATGCAGGGTTTGACGAGATGCACGGCAATATTCATAATTGTAGGTGTAACCGCAGGCCATTGGCATCTGACCACATCACAGTCTAAGCACAGCATCTGGGCTGGCCACCTGTAGGAGGCGTAAAGACCATTGACGGAGGCAGCTCTTTCCTCCACAAGTATGGCACAGGTAAAAACGATGTGAGAGCACGCGGAAAGGACGAGTATGAGAAGATTGCCGTAGACATCTTTGATACACCTCTCCCAACAGATCGCCATGGTGTGGGCCCAACAACACGTATGAATTGGAAAAGTCTGCCGGATGTGGCCAATAAGTTCGATAAACCCTCAAAGACGCTGGGGACGTGGAAGACTTCATTCTCACGAAGGCCAATTCGTCCGGGTGCTCTCATTGAACCCGAGGAATGCGATGTGACCCTAACGTATTACAGGGCCAACGGAAAAGAGCAGGAGAAGCCGCTGTACAAGAGTCAAATCATATCCCTAGTCAAAAAATTCAAGGGCAAGAGTCTCTTTAAGGGCGGGAAGCACACGCTGAGAACGTTTAGAAGTCCACTTCATCCTATCAAGCTGTTATTACATGAATGACGATTAGGTTCTTCCAACATAGCTATCATACGCGACCACGTCACGGTAAGGAAAGCCGAGACTGATAGAGACTCAGGTCGGTAATGATAGTGCGACAATCAGACCATGTCATTGTTAGATGATCGCGATCCGACTTTACAGACTGATGAGTGGCTCCACGAGTTGTTAAATGTACCGCGTACCCTCCTGCTTACATGCAAGGCATGTGATTCTATCTGTAATAAGCTTCTCCGCTCGGAGCGAATTGGAAGACTAGGCAAGTTGGCATCGAGAAGCATAGGCTCGCGCCATAGTTTCCTTCGTATACAGGAGATGAACGCGAAGTTAATGAGAGATCATCTAGCACAAATGTGTTGTGATTGAAGCCACAACGTCGAAAACTGTGGTGCTGTTGCTCTAGTACGCCGGTATAGACATCAGATTCTTGGACGTTTAAGATCAAAGTCCTCCTTTGCCTCCTGGCGTTTTGGCGAAGCCTTGCCACGCGATGAAGCGCCTGTCATGTCAAAATTGATAAGGCAAAAGGCTGAAGCTCCAATGCCAATAGTTTCACTATTTGTTGCGTGCCCATTTGATCAGTCGCCCTGACCCGGAACGTGGCGGGATGCAACTTAGCGGGGAAGTCTGGATGCTTACGCTATACGTCAGCAAGGGCATCACATCGACATCGCCTTTGAGCGGATGGATCGAGAATACTTGCTGTGAAAACGGTGGTTCCGCTCACATGTCCGGCAGCTTGCACAGTGTGGCATGAGCATGGGGCCCATGTCACTGGAAGACAAAATGGTCGGACTACTGTGTCAGTGCACGACTTCCCGTTCAACACATCTTGATCACAGATCTCACGATGCGTATCCATGTTCGTTCGAACTTGTAAGTATCTCTCACGCCATGTTGTAGGAGAAGGCTTTAGGTTGAAGAGACACGCAGGACGCCACGAAGACGGCACGAAGATACGACCATGATGCCACCCACGTGACATGATAAGTTGAGCAATGGGACACAGTGAGGCTTGGACCACTGAACCACAGATGAACAATCGATCAATTATGCTCGCTGACATTCCGCCATTACTTGCTCCTTATATACTCCCCCGTATAGGCTCTCAAACCCATTACACCTGTGTAGGAGGCTGCTGCCCTTCTGCTGCTGAGGTCCTGCTAAGGATACTGCGGCTCCTAACAGGATAGATATTCAGCCTGTCCTCTGAGACAGGGTGTCGCGAATCCTGCGTTGGGGCGCCATACACTTCGTACTCAAGGAGTTTCACAAGTCTATTAAATTTATTACCAACGACTGTTTTTTGAGATTTGAGGTCTGGAAAACCAACCTATAAAAGCTTGCCGCCAATGTCGCGCCTAACAGTGGGCCGACCCAATAAATCCAAAAGTAACCTGGAAATGAAGCCAAGACGATGTTCGGAGCCGTCGACCGGGCTGGGTTGAGCGATCCTATAATGCGAATTATGAGCAACAGATGCTGTTAAGGGTGATCTGAACAGACTTGCCCCCTGTGAATGCGACACCCCCTAGCTCTGCGACAAAAAAAGCCAGACCAATGCCGACAGGAGCGAGGAAAGTCGCGCGATGTTTCTCAACGGCGAGCATAAGGATGACGAAAACCAGCTCGGTGGTAAGGAACATCTCAATGAACAGGCCCCTTACAATAGATGTCCCTCCAGTCAATTCGGTGGCAACGTTAAGCATCTGTCGCCATTAATGATCGACTCTATAGATCGCATGGGATAACTTACACCTGGGAAAAGGCAAGAAACAAGGCCAGCGCTTGCAATGGATCCAAGTACCTGTGCTAAGAAAAAGACAAGAGATCGCAACCAGGTGAAACATCCAGCAAGATACAATCCCAAGGTGACTGCAGGATTGAAAAGACCGCCACTGATCTTGTAGAAGGCCCAAGCGTTCACCGTGAGGCTGAAGCCAAAGGCTAGGGAGATGTACAAGAGCGTGCTCGCATCCTGGCTACCAGCAGAGTTGTTGGCAACTTGAGTCCCGGCAAAGGCAAAGAAAAGGAACAAGAAGGTGCCAACAAATTCCCCGAGAAACTGGGTTAGCATTAGTGTCGATACTCAAACGATTTCGTAGAGAGTACTGACTGCAACGATTTCTCTGCGGAGTAAGTAACGACTTTTTGGTTCAGAGTCATAGATTGGTTGCCGATGCATTTCGTGATTCGAGGCTACTACGGAACCTTGAATGCTTCCAATACTTTCCGTAGTAGCGAGGTTCGAGTTTGTGCTCGCCATAGCTGTATTGTGTTGGATGAACTTCTGAGCCTTATGTAGATGTTGAGAAATTTCTTCGGACTAGGCAGTTATCACCAAATGTATGATCCGGGGTAACCACGCATCAAGTGGGCCAAAGAGTCAATGCACAGGGTGTACGCGGGGTCGTTTATTTATGTGAGGAGCACTATGTGTCGTACGATGTGGCTGATACTGTGCGTTACTCAGCACCTAAGTATCTATACAAAGTGAGCAGCCTCGGCCAGACCCGTTAATCGATGCAATGTCAGATCGCCCAGGATGGCTTGCATGTTAGTGCAGTTGACGCGACCCCAGTCAAATACGACTGATGATCCATGGACATGGGAACATATCGAACAAGGGTTATTTCCAGCCCCCAGCGCACGAAAAAGGGCCTTGGCTACAAATGTATGCGTCCTCATTTGAGTTGGTACCTCGTAAGACCTTACGAACTCCTTTAGTGATGAAGGATGTCACGGAGGTAGGTGACAAGGTAGCGTTCGAATCTCTTTACCACTGTACGTATAGTGTGAGATGCTATCCGACTGGAGTATTATCACTGGGCGAATCAATCAGAAAGGGTTAGGTAGTATTCGAGATGGTTGTATAGCTAAAAAAGCTTGATCTCGAACCCCTAAAATCTAAGTCGCTGCCGAAGCACGTCTGTGGCGAATGAAACTCATCATCTTGAACGATCCAACTCTCTTTCTCTCTTCTTTGCGCAGTACATTGCCCCCCTTCGCCGCTCCAATGTTATATCTGTTCACGGAGATGTTGCCACGGGTCATCTTTGTTTCGGAAGATGATACTGCTTCCCTTTGAGGTTTACTGGTCCTGTCGATTGGGTTATCGCATGAGATAGCAGAAGATTGCCTGTCCGAGAAGAATGACATGGTATTGAGATGTAGGCTAGACGCTTACTCAAGAGCAGCTTCGATGACGAGTTTGGGTCTGCCATTAGTGTGGATTTGCTTGCTGTGATCTGGTACCAAGGCGGAGTTCTGTAGCGTTGTGGGGGCGCCGAGGGCATCGAAAATATTATGGTGTAATGACCTGCAAAGTGTTATGACCTACAAGGTCACCCACTTCACATGCGCGAAGGACTAGGGGTCTTGGCGCTCCCTAGACGTCGCGCATATACGGGTCACGTGATTGATGCGCGACCATCGCGAGAAGGGTTAGGGTTAGGGTTAGGG